>KK499779.1:1923713-2376754 GCA_000688715.1 Glossina pallidipes
TATAAATCGCTGCGAAGACGAAGAACAATTTCTTGTTAGACTCCATATCCATAACAGAAAAATGGGGCTAAGCATTGTCAGCGCGTTCATAAAGTGCAAGCTTACACTCTGCAAGTCCTCCTACAAGGCAGATGCTGACGCTAAATATCCAAGACTACTACGTTACAAATCCTTTCGACTCTATATATGCCCCTAATCGCAGTTAGACCCCAAGCCGGTTGAAGCTTGGTTTTGTGTTTGAAAATTAAAACTTGACAATGGTGCTCTTAATTGATCACCAAGTAGCAAGTGTACAAATTAAGATCATCCTCTAAAAACCTTGCACGTAAAAAAATAGAACTTATTGTCTAAAGCAGATACTGATCTAAATTTTTGCTAAAAGTACTTTTTAAAAATTCGCAACCAAAATGAATAGATCGATCGATCAGGAGACAGTTGAGAACGCAAATACTTTCAAAATTCTTGCATTTTACCAAAGACCATCTGTTACTCATTTAAAAGGAAATTCCAAAGCTCTAACGTATTTTTTATTTTCTACAATAAAATCTTGGTCATCTGCACTCGGGAGCTAAAAGTGATTATAAATTTGGAAAATATTATTTTTTAAGAACCACACCAATGCACATATGCAACGCCGTATATTTTCTAATTTATGAAGTACTATTATTTAATCTTGAGAGTCTGACGTCAGAGAAGTATCAATGAGTAGCCAGACAAAGCAGATCATGTAGACAATCAATTAAAATTTCCGGAGTAAAATTCTTAAATTTTTTACACTAAACATAACATCTTTTATAATACGTATGCAATATTTTGATAATTTGTTTTATGGCACCTCATATAAACATAAAATATTTTCTACAATTTTTTATACACTGTCTGTCGTCTGTCACTTCTTTGTTAAAAAGTTTCCATAGACATGCTTAGCTAACGATATATTATGTCTACAATGACAGTAATGTGCAAAAAATACCTTTCATTGACTTTTGCAAATCGCCAGAAACTCTTAAAATGTTTGTTTGTTTGTTTGTTTTGTTTGTAATTTGCATTGGTTTGGTTTGGTAAGTAAGTTTTCTTAAATAAAGAGATAAAAATTTACTAGAAGTTAGTTTACGTCTCTTCACTCTTTTAGAATCGATTCACGACTGTCGCATTTCGAACAATCCAACAGCAAAGCAAAAGCAGATAATCTACGATAACTGACGGATGGAAACTAATTATCGCCAAACCACTGAAGCAGTTTTTTTCACTAAGATGAATTGTTTACACCTACTGACACACAGGCTAAGTTTGTACTCACTTTTTCTTTTGCTGGCGAACATCCAAAAATATATATATATATGTACACTCTTGATCAGCATTAGATTCTAGATTGATTTAATAGTCTCTTAATATCCATCGTTTCAGGGGATGTTTCCTGTACGTCCAGACAGGAAATGTTATGGGTACCGAAAGCTGGAACGAGGGAATAGGGTTTGTGTACGTTTCATTTGAAGTAACATCAGGCACGGCGATTAAAGAATGATGAGTCGCGTAACTTTGACGAGCGATATACAAGCAATTTTAAGAAAGCCTTGTAATCCTACTAAAGTGCTCAATTCCCGGACAAATCTCGTTTATCTCCGTAGAACATCTGTTATGGATGTATCTCTACACAAACACAACACAACCCACCTTACACTCGAGGGTATCGGGAGTTTTAGATTCGCTTTCGCCGCTCATGTACACCAAAGCTTTTTGCTGTCAGCGATCGAGTTTCTCAAACCAAAATTTTGACACATGCGAATTATATTCTAATTTTGGCTGGATACAGGCGGTGTAAACGGTAGTGAAGTATTTTTTACCCCGCTGTTCAAAGATCTATGCCCGTGACTGCATGTTTCGATATTCCGAATCTATCCAAAGAACATCATTTTTTATTCTCATGCGGAAAGGTTGCATGTGACATCCTCTATGCGTTAAAAGAGAACGCTGGGTCTTGGTAGCATTAAAGTTCAACCTATCAGCTTGACTCTCCGCTGTTATTTTTATGAGGTCTCTCAGCCGATAGCGAGTTGCATTAAGGGCCAATATCCGATCTATCGAAACGCCCACACGTCTACGTAACGAAAACTAAGAACACCTTTGATTCCCATGCGTTTTGAATGTTACTAATGAGGTACAACACATACATCGCATAAATTTCCGCATTTATTCTAAAAATAGAAAAATTCAATGAAAGACACCAACCTTTGTTTGAAAAAAACTATTGGAAATAATTCACAAAAGTAGAAATAAAAATAATCTAATACGATAAGGATATAAGCCAAGATAAATATGTAATGCAGGCGTCCGTGGCATGATTAAAACTTAATACCGGAAGTGATTTGGAGGACAAGCAACAATGGTACTTGCACTTCAGCCTAGAATGGTCACCACACAATAATCACTTTTTTATCTATCATAAACTCGATTGAAACTAATAATCGACTTTGCATTGGTTTCTTCATCCATCATTGACGAGAATATTCATTCGATCAACACGCCCAGAAGAAAACTTCGGAGAGCCTATAAATATATAAATTCTTAACGAACATCAAATACTGAATAGATTTAAAAATACCCGTCTGTTCGTCAGTATAATGAGTGTTGCAAACATAGTCTTGATTCCAAAAATTAAGCTATTGACTTCAAATTTGGCGGAGACATTCAAAGTTCTTGAAAATGGATCAAATCGGTCGAAAGACACGACGACAGCATGATTGAAATGAATAAAAATTTGCAGCAAGTAAATGTAGAAAAATATGAAAGCATATGCTATGGGCGATGCTGTAGTGTCTGTACAAAAATGGGAAAATTACCCGGTAGTGTATCAAAGCTTAATTTTTACTCAAAACCTTCATAACGCGCAGAAGAAAGCTTCAAAAACCCCGTAAAGTATATAAATTGCTTGCTAGTTTCAAATTCGAAATCCACATAAGCATGTCAATCTGTTGGCTCGTCCACCTGTCCGTTTATCGGAGTCAGGTCAAATCACGAGCCTACAACGCCGCACGTCTACACAACCACAACTGAGAACAACTTCGCTTTCTGTGCCTTTGATTCGTCGATCGTCAACTACAACAGATGCGCGATATATATATGCAGAAAATTATTCTACCAAATATCAGCCACGCCCTCCCAATATTGTAGAGAATGCGAATTTATATTATTTCTTTTTTTCAATGACTCAGTCGCAAGCGAATATGATTTTCTTATTTGTTGCTTTCCAAATTTTCATAGCCTGTTGTAGCAAACTTTTTTTTACATCATTGTGCATGGAAGAAATCTTCGAAAAGTTATATTATTGTTATTGCGGCAAATGTTGATGACTTCAAGAGTAAATTGCACACTAAAACCGAAAAGAAAAAAAGCGGACGAAATAAATTCTTTAGCATTACTGCGTTGCACACATGAAGAACCCAAAGCCAATTCTAACATGTCGTGCACATGTAAACGAACACATGGACTTCTATGTATTGTATTTATAGTGTTTTGTTGATGTTCCCAGTTGTGTCGTTATGATTGTAACGCTTCTACGAATATAAGCGAATTTTTATTTAATTTCATTAAATCGTTAAACGCACCTAACTTCGTGCGTAAGCTATACCCTATCGACTTCTCACTTTCTCGTACTTAAGTATTTGAGCGCAGATATGTTCATATGTAGCGAACAAAAATTGATGTCATTATCATTTTTATTTAATTGAAATTCATATAATTTAAAAAGCTTTCGTTTCACAATTTCTTCTTTCTCGATTATCTTCAATGCAATCAAAACGATTTTCTTTTACGAGTCTATTTCCAAATCATGCATAGAAATGAGAAAAGAATCTCTATATTCGTTTTGCAACATTTTGCACGATTTGAAGTGACTGATCTACGCTCATAGACCAAAGAAAATATGAAAACTTAGATAAAGAAAGTCGGTTTAACGGCTTAGGAGTGACAGACAGACAGACGGAAGAGAATTATTAATAAAGAGTTCTTTATAAGTAATGAGAGGAAAAAGTCGCAATTTATATAAAATAAGCCACAAACAAGAAATAAGCAAATACAGGCGTCCCCCGCTTAACGCGGTTTATTCGCACCGGTTTTTCTTATTTATACTAAAGCATCGCACAGAATAATATAATCAATAAAACTTAAGCTTAGATCTAACATAAATCAAAAGAATGTGCACCGAGTTCGAAGATACCTTGAAAAATTGTAAATCAATGCAAAGGAAATGTGCCACGTGGCAACGCAACCATGCTTTAAAACCGTTATGTTAAGCAAGGCACGCTTGTATTCGGTTTTAGACGAAATTTGCACCGCCGGAGTTAACTCTACATCTGATCGTTAGTCTTGCAGCTCTACCTTCACCAGAGAAGTATATAGTTGTCCTTAGCGTTTCCTTCTCGGCTAAGCAAATCGCTGGTATGTACATGTGCGGCCGGCCCCTTTATATAGAGGGTAAGCGTCTATCGCGTTAAAATGATGAATCATTTTTCACTCGAAATATTTTCTATCGCCAGCTATGGATTTTTCCCACCTGCTTGCTATGCCTAACAAACTGTTGCTGTTTTGATGCAAAGCAGTGATCGGGTAATTTTCATAGATTTTCATATGAAGTGAGGCGTTGCTCAGCAATTGCGCGTCCTATCGATGCAAACAGGTAATAATCCGACGGACTCGAGCTTCTTGTGTAATCCACAAGAGTTCGCACCTCCCAGTTGATACTTGGTTGGATGCTACTTAGCTAATGTCCGGCCCATTAATGCGAACACGAGATAATCGGAAGGAGCCAAGCCTGCTGAGTAAGCCCGAGGCGCTAGGACTGAATGAATATGGTGATCCTTTTTCGGTACATCGTTTTTTTTTTTGAACAGCGAACGGTTTAAATCGACCAATTGTTGTTTGTAGTGTTTACACTCATTTCACAAGGCTTTTGAGTACACAGCTTCTGAGCACTAGCTTCTGCTCCCACCAGAGGGAGAGCATTGTCTTACTGCTAAAGCGATTCAGCCTCGTAATCGGTGCGGATGGTACGCACACCCGTAAATTGTTGCCCCTTGGATTCTGAAAGTAAATTCATATCTCATCCCTAGTGATAATAATTATGAATTCTTCAAACCATTTATCAATCGTTCATAGCCACCACTTTTATGGTAAAAAAATTTAACAATAACTAAATTTCCATTGTCGATAATATTGGGTGGGCGCAGCTGATTTTTTTCACTTTGTATACGAGTAATAAGCAAACCGCAGAAAGCAACATACGTAGTACTATAGCCTTGTCCTTCAAACAGCTTGGGCCATTTTCAACACCAACCTGCGTGCAAGAACTTCCAATCTT
Source organism: Glossina pallidipes (assembly GCA_000688715.1). NCBI lineage: Eukaryota > Metazoa > Arthropoda > Insecta > Diptera > Glossinidae > Glossina > Glossina pallidipes. The sequence continues at coordinate 1,929,070 of KK499779.1, forward strand.
TCTATCGAATTTGTACGCAATATATCCATTTTTCGCGCTCAACAGGATATTTATCGTAGGATAGCCAAACAACCGGACGAGGGATGGACCCGTCACCCCTTTCGGTTTGTGCGGATGTATCCCATACACAAAAGAACTTGAGTTTGATCCGCCTTTTATTATACCGACTGATGGGGCATCACTATCTGTCTGTCTGCCGTGTTTTTTTCTACAATGTACAGGTTGCAAATCTTTAAGATATGTTGATGAAATTTGGCATGTCGACATGTTTTGGTCCAAGGAGGAACGCTTTTGAAAATGATATAGATTGGATCAATTTTGTACCACTTATCATATAACACCTTATTTTGAAAAGTCGTTATTTGAACAACTGTAGGGTGTTTAAGCGTCAGTGTTTACTTGATATCACTGAAATTAAATTTTGTTGTTCCCAAGTAACATAACTATGGCTTTTATACCCGACACCACTTGTGGTACAGAGTGCGTACGTATGTGATACACATAAGGACTTAAAATAAATCTACTTTTTATTATAGCAATCAATTCAGAATCATTTGCTGAACCGATCTAAGACTGATGTCTGTCCGTGTAGTTTTTTTTTCAAGCTACAGGTCGCTATTATTGAGATATTTTGATGAAAGTTGGTGTTTTAACCCAAGGACGAACCCTATTTATTTGTTTATTTTTAATTTAGTTATTTATACATGAAACTCAACTAACAGCCGAATTCAATTGACTCTTCGAAGTAAAACTTATACTAATTAAAACTAAACCTGAGGGGCAAAGAAAATAATAATTCATTATAAATAAATAAGAAAAAAAAAAGAAGAAAAATCGCAAACCCACAACCGAAACAGATTCACGTTGCGAATGAACGCCTAAGCCATAGCAGACATGCGAAAGCTTGGCAACCGATAACAGTACACAACACAAGTCAGTTTTTGAATCATAGTGAGATGTCAAGCTTCCAAGTTAGTTTAAATACGACATAGGCCAATCGCGCCTTTTAAGGATAGCTGTTTTGCTTTTATCATTAATCTCTTTCGCGCACTTCTTTTTTTTTATTATTATTAAATAAAAAACAAAAACACAAATTATCCCAGAAAATATTCTGACGAACAAAACCGAAAGTCCTCCTACTTTTTGGTTTTACCGGTTGATTTCTGAGCGGGGTTTTTTGTGGCCGATTTAGATGTTCTTTTGGCAGCACCAGCTGTTTTACTCTGCTTCTTTTCTACAGCCTTCACAGGTTTGGCGGGTTTAACCATCATTTCGCGTTGGCTTTTCAAAGCCTTGACTATTTTCTGCTCCTCGATAAGAAAAGCACGAACGGTGCGTTCGCGTAAACAAACGTGGCAAAGAACACCACCGTACGTACGGACGACGGTTTTTTGGCGTTTAGACATCCGACTGCGTTCACAGAGGCGTGTAGGGCGAATACCCTTTAACTTCTTTTTACACTGACCACATCTAGGCACAGTTTTATTTTTCTTGACTTATTGCTATACTAAGCGACCACCCGGTGTACGCACAATACGCCTTCTGTTCGATTTAGTGTTGGGGGACAGACGTCTCCTCAATGTCAAACGTTGCACCATATCGTTGACTTCAAGAAAAAAAAGAAAAGGGATAGACTTTGATAGACTTTAAAGAATCCGATATTGAGATGAAGTGATAGACATCATGTTGGTTTTCGTAAACCACTCAGAGTGGGTTGAACAGCCCATTTAGGTTTGTGCAAACACTCTCAACGGGTTGAACAGCTCATAGTTGTATTTACATTGACTAAGCTTAATGAAGATAAAGTTCCTAGAGAAACGATTAGGGACATTAAAGTTTATCTTACCAAGCAATGTGGGCGCATCGATAGTATCATTTATTACCTTAATTGAGAAGAAAACAACAAGATTAAATCTATGCTTCTCAAGTGGTGATAACGCTAACAGAAGCAATCTATTTTGCCTTCTATAAGAAGGCGGAGAGACAGTAGGGTCCCAACCCGAATTCTTAAAGACAAACAGCAAGAATTGGTTATGAGTGGATTCAATTGAATATACATAACACCCATAGAAGGGAGACCACACAACAGAAGCATACTCAAGTATCAGTCAAGTATTACTCAAGTATTGATGTAACTAAGCAAATTATTTAGGTCAATTTGTAGCTGATACGATTACGATTCAAAGGAGAAGGAAGAAAACAGTTTAACATCGTCAGCGCACATTATATATAAGGAGAGTATTTTCTTAAAGGAACACAGCAAAGGCCAAGACGAGTTTGTGACATCAAATGAATGAATAGGTAAGTGAGAAATAAGCTTGACTTTAATAACATTGCTATTTACTCAATCCGTCCGAATTTATATTCAATCCATCTTGCTTTCTACAAGTAGTCAAATAGGGTACTTTCCACGAACAACACGGTTTACGAAAGCTTGACCTCTTGCAAGATGGCATTACAAGAATGTTGCTGCAAAGTGCGGCCGATCTTTGTGGCAAAGAAAGAAATAAAAAATAAAGCCAGAAACATAATCTTTTGTTGACAGATTATCAACTGCGAGCAATACTCGGAGTTTTTTGACTTTCTTAGCCAGCACTTTTATTAAACAAACAGATATGTGCAAGTTTTACAGACATTTCTGTCGAATTTAAAAAAACTGTCTCTTAAGAATTGAATTAAGATGAGAAGAGACGAAATTGCTTGGAGTTGAGAAAGCGACTGAGTGATAAATAAGGTTCAGTTATCCTTTAAGGTTTTAGGGAATATTTGAACAGCAGACATTAAAATCGATAGCCTTGAAAAGGCGTCTTATGTAAGCGTAAGTTTTCTCATTTAATTTTTTGTTTTCATATTTCATTCGCTTTTATTTAACAATGTTTCTTTTTTTCTTTTGTAAAACTTATTCTTCTTCGTCCGTTGTTACAATTTCCTGCTTATGCTTATGTGAATGTATGTCGAAATGCGAATTCACTCACACACGCCCACCTATGTTCTTATGAAAGACAACAGATATTATATATAGCTTGTTGTATTGCTTCGATATCAATAACGTGAATTTGCTCCAGTGACTTACTTTATATACTTTACACACGTATACACGCACACAAATATACATATTTTATATTTGAGTATAACCTTTGAAAGCAAAGATTAAAAGGAAATATAATGTAAAAGCAAGCAGAAATATGATGAATTTAAAATTTCCATGGAATTGAAAGAAGCAAAAACAAAAAAAAAAAAGACGAAAGGACTAAGAAGTAACAAAAACTAATGAATAGCACAGAAAAACTTTTACTACGCTTAGCTTTTTTTTAAGTTTCCATTTGCGAATCTTACTAGAGGCAAACTTTAAGCTTCGGAAAATAAATGCATGGAGAGAGCGAATGAAAGAAAGAGAGAAAGAGAGAGAGAGAGAGAGGGGGAATGAGAGCGAAAAAACTCTCGTTTCTTTCCGAATTATACAGATAAATATATAGATTCGCATATAATTGTGCACATAGTCCGACATCATTCCGTTTCGTCGGTTCTGCCTTCAGTGTCTGAGTTCTGCGCACGGCTTGTGTTATAAGCTAAACCATCAAACAATTACTGATAATTTTCTAACGGGCAAATTTTAAACATTTTTATTATTATTTATCAAACATCTGATACCCTGCACGTTATTGTGTTCTGCAATCACAAAAACACTAGGGGTATAAAAATCACTACAAATAGAGAAAAAAAAAATTAAATAACAAAAAAAAAATAATAACAAGTTGAACGCAGCAATAGCCAACAGCATTCCAACAATAAAAAAAAAAAAAAAAAAAAAAAACAAACTGCAATTTAATGAAATAAAAAAAAAAAAGTAATAATAATAAAAGTAAAAATATTTGAAAATCGTGGCCGTGTGTTAATTGAAATAAGTTTAGAAAGCTAAAGAAAATAAATCGTTTTTAATTTATTCAATTAAATTAAACGAACTAAAACGATTAATAATTAATAAATTCAAAAAAATAAAAGCAGTTTTTCTCTTTTAAATCAAAATTATATAATAACATAAGATATAGTAAAAAAAAAAAAAAAGAAAAAAAAAAAATGCAGTCTTTAATTATAGCTAGTGTGTTGGTTTTAATGCTAACCGTGGAGCAGGGTAAGTCTTCCTATAGAAATATTCTTTGCAAGGAAAAGAAAGTTTTTCTATATATGTATATATATATATATATATATATTCCCATACATGCATGAAGAAGACTTCCTAGCCTACATTCAATTTATTACATAATAAAGCATTGCAAGCATACACATGCATGTGTCCACAAAACTGATATTCTGCACGTAATAATGTAATGTAATTCTTACGCTTCTCTACTTTATATTTTTCAAGATAATCTTTTAATCTCCTAAGCAAAACTATAACGAAATATTATTAAATCGGAACTTCACACGACGATTAAGTAATGTATATATACGTATATACTTACGTATATGCATACATACACACATATATGTGCATATACAAGAAGAACTTGCATTTACATGTGTACGATTGTTTGTATGTGTTCGTCGCATACTCTATATTTGCTGAGCTTTTCCATTTTCTATTTTTTTGTTTTTGTTTGCGCTGCTTCTCGCTACAAACTTAACACTTCCATGGTTTTCGTTTCGTTTTATTTTGGTTCTACCCATACTTTGGCCTCGTATCCTTATTTTTACCCACTTTAACAAAAATGCTGCGATATACTAGTTTTGTTCACCCGCTTGTGTCATTGCTTAAGTGGGGAAATGAAATTCTTGTTTAACGTTGATATCGCTTTTTTACGTCCCCCTATTCATTTGGTCGAGCAATTGTAAGTTTCAGTCAGGATCGGTGTTTCCCCAGCTCGACACGGCACATAAGTCGTCTTAAGCAAGCAAGTGTTGCTTGAAACGATCTTATAGTCAGAGATATCCACAGGCTTTCAATAGCTAATCGCAAAATTAGGCAGAATTGAATCTGACACACGTAGATGATCTGAATGGTATCTCGAGATACCCAAAATCGTACGGCTACCAACAAGCTGAACGGTAATCAAATAATGTTAAGCAAATACGCCCATCTCCCCCTTTCATGTAATTCACACTCTTACGCGTCAACATAACGCACAATAAGCTAAAGCTATTATCGTGCTTAGGCTCGGAATTTTTCGAATTACATGTTATGCCCTTAACACTTAAGATACTTAAGATTCGTCTTCGTGCGGTGTGGTTTCCTTAATTATAGTGCATTAATACTTTATTAATATGCATGTAATTTTTTCCATTATTAGATTTTCTTTTAAAAACAAAATCTTGTTCGCATAAGTATATAACACATACTACCCTATTTATGTGCACATGTACATATATGTTAGCATTTTGCTTCTTCTAAAACAAAGTTGGGTGTTATGCTTCTTATTAGCAACTTTTTCTATTTCAAGATTTGCACAGATAAAGTGTTCTTTCAATTTATGTGACGGAGTTTTACATATAACGTAACTGTGCGTGCAGTAATGTGCAATAAATCTCTATACCACAATAAGATTTCTTTTAAAATTTAAAGAATTCTCAAGGAAAAGGGAGAAAATTTTAAAAACCACCCAACTTTTTTATGCTCAACGTATAACCGTTGATACATAGAATATATTCATTTATTTGTTTATTCTTATACCAAATTTTCTTTTCATTTATTGCGTCACTGTTATAAATAAATAAAACACATAATTCTGCTTTAATACCATATATAAATATCATGGGAAAGAAATCAATTAGAAGAATGCCTTAGTAAAATATAAATATGGCCGCAAAATAACCAGAGACCTTCGAGGCTTTACTTCTGCACATAGCGTGGTAGCTCAATTGGATGAAATTCTTAGGCTTACCAAAACTAGAGTGTGTGGAAGTTTTACCGTGAAGGCTTGCGCCACGTTGCCCGATGGCGCAAAACAAAGCTAAAGTATCAGATGATGACAGACTGTCTAGTGTTCAAACATTCCCCTGTAGGCAAGCCAAGGCCTACCTAACACCTCCAATTATTAACTACAACCGCGATTTTGGGTTGAACCCGGCTATACATTCAGGCCCACTCGAAGGCCATATCCATCCGTCAGATACCGCCGGTCCAGCTTGACACTGACACCTGAGTGATCATTCTGATACCTGTGCTATTCACAATTTGGTCCATAATGCTTTCAGAACTCGCAACACCTGGCTGCCCTTGCATTTGGATTATCTATACAGCCTTGGCTGTCGTCCCAATTTTTCTCCATAGATTTTCAGTGTCTCAGGCGAGGTATCGATCCCGCAATGCCAGGCAACTAATCACAGTACCAGTGCGGTGGTTCTCTTACCCATTCGCAAATCTGTGGTAAATCTTGATCTCCAAAGCAATTGATTGCTCAATAACGAAGTTTGCAATCGAACGATTTCCGATATCCTCGATGGCTTGTCCATGAAGATTTCCCATCGGAGTGTAGCAAAATATTTATCTTCTTTCCCTATAATGTATATTTAATCGTGCAGAGTCAAGTTTTCTAGGAGCGACGAAAATTTAGGACAGTTCTCCTTATATAATCCGTCCATCGTGCAAGATCATTCCAACAGCTTAAATGCTTTCAAAAATTCGCCTAAGGTTGCATTTATTCGTTGTATCAAATTGTTATTGTTAACATTTATGGGTTATTCCCAATTCCAGTTAGCGCGGAATTTCCGTGAAAATAAGCAAACAATAAAACGTTGCCTTCTTTTAATTTATTCGACGATTTATTTTAAGCTTTAATATATTTCTAAATGTAAGTGTAATAAAGTTCTTTTCACTTGTTTATACACGGAACGGCGCGGTACATAAAAACAGGGCGACGGTTTCCATATAACGCGAAACAATTTAATTTGATTTGTCTTCATTCTGTACGTCTCTTAATGCGATATTTATTGAACCGATTTCTTAAGTTCCATATAACGTGGCATGTGTTTATCGCATTGCAGGAGACTTACCTGTGTACGTAGTGATTTAAATGTACCCCACCAGAGTTAATTTCAATCACAGCATAGTAAATTTAATGAAATTCTTTAAAAAGTAAATTAACTGTTAAACCGAAGAAGCAGACAAAAAGAAGAACATCTAACATCCACCTTCATCCGGAGTTGCGATACCCGGCACTTGATTGCAATGTAGAAAGAAAACTGATTCACTCGATATATAAACCGTACGTGCATCGTATCGTGCATACACCGTCGCGTCAACATTTCATAAGTAAATGCAACATACGCCGTCTTAATTACAGAAGTTTTTGTTTTGTTTGTTTTGCTTATTAAACCAGTTTTACAAAAAGTGGTGTTAATGTTTTCTCCCTTTCATATAATTTACATAAGCATCGTTAGTCTAACAATACCTCTAATATCTCTTCAAAGCAAGCATCTCTTATTGATGCTTACGCTATATATGTACATCTGTTCACCAAGAAACCTATTCAATTATTCTGTTGATTTTCTACGAATCACAGCTAATTGCTTTCAAAACACTCGGTGACTTGCTGTGGATAAGCCGTGGTTTTGTTTTTATTATTTAAAAAATGAAGTTTGACTTGAAAGTGATAAAGGGGGTTCACTGTCAACCACATGTTCGTGGTTACGTCAATTGTATTATTCACGCTGATCAAGAATATTTATAACTACATGGCGGTCCAGGGCCAAATTATTTATGTTTTACAAACATATGGCAAACACACTATGTCTACGAACACAGCCTGAATCTCAATTAGTTCCATAAAAGATATTTGATTTTAAAATAATCCGTAAGGTGCAATGTCCTAATAAAATTGATAGTAAGAACATATAATACAGTAAGATTTCTGAATCACTCTGAAAGGTAAGCGGCAAGCCGATCTTCATAGGTATCTAAGACAAAAGGTACATGTAAAGCTTCTTTATATTCACATAGCTATAGCTGCACATGTATGAAATAGAGAGGAACCATCAAAATTAGTTTATTCAAGGCATCCTTCATCATCAGTTAAGCATTCTAGGCAATTGTCGGGCGAATTATGGATACCACGACTTAAAAAATCTCCCCCTTCCTGATGCGAAACGTTCATCCAGCCATCTTCGTACGAACCAAAGTTCTACTCAGCTAGTGTGTGATCCATCAATGCAAACACAGGGTAACCGAAACGTCTACTGAGTGACCCCCAAGTGCTAGCACCTCCCCATTTAGTGCATTCAACGTACAACGAAATCGATATTTCCGATAGCTACATGGATGGACGTCACGTAAAAGAATGACGTTGTGTTTTAAACAGCGAAAGCTTCAATTCGTTTGTTATTCGCATCGTTTCACTAGACTTTAAGAACTAATAACAGATTCCACTGTTCTGGTCTCATCAAACACAGATTGTCATCTTCCTACTAAAGCGATTCGTTCTCGCAGTCGATGGGGATAATACGTTTGCGTCTCTCCATGAATTTTGACGATTCAAACTTTCGAAATAAATCACTTTTATGCCTACTAAAAAAGTCATTTTTGTATCGTTCGAGCAAAGAAAAAATGCTTTCGCCGAAAGCAGGCTAGAGTCAACTATTAAATACCCAACTTAACAAAGCTGCTTAACAAAGTGGTTCATAAAACGACTTTTCAAATTAGGGTGTTATATGGGCGGCGGTCGAAGAAATGCTTCTATCCAAACTGAATTCAATAGCGTTCGCCGTCGGGCCAAAATGTGCAGGTGTACCAAGTTTCGTCAAAATAACTCAAAAATTGATGTCGATATCTTGAGCCACAGAAAACAGGAAGGACAGGCGAACTGACAAGAAAGTAATTCTGAATCGATCGGTATAGTAAAAAGTTGATCTCTTCCTGGTCGTTCCGTTCTCTTCCTGGTTCGTGTTGTATGCAATCGTACAAACTTAATATACTCTTGCACCACATGCAGGGTAGGGTATAAATGCCTAAGGAATAATCGCCCGATATATTTTTTGTTTTATAAAAATAAATAAATAAATAAATGAGTTTATTGCATTTTCTGTCTATCGTTAAATTTGCCAAGACTTTTTCCTATTGTCTCGCATACAGAACAATAAAAGTTCACATAATTTTCTTTTGAGCTGACAGTTCATACGGCCGTATGTAGATGGATTAAGATTAAGGATGTTTTGTTTAAGAATCCCATTTGTAAATAATTTATGCATGATAAGTATGCTTACCAGCTCATTAGACAAAATTTACAAAATAAACTTTTTCCATATTCTCTCTACACACACTTTGTATGCATGTATGTAATATACGTTGATGCACATTACTGGCATCGTAGTGGCTATAATTTATCTTAAAAGCAAAAATCTCTTAACAATGTGTACATACATACATTTACAGAGAGAAGACACATTCAATTAATTTGTTAATGCTCTACGGATCGCAACTAATTGATTTAAACTATTTATTGTAGTTAAACAATAGTTAAACATTTTTTTTATATTAGGTTATCGCAATCGTTGCAATGAATCTTAGCACAATTTCCCCGTTATACATTCACACAAAGAAGAAGAATCCATTTACATGCTTGGTTTTCAAACGACTTAAGAAATAGGATAAAAAGACAAGACAAGACGTTGAAGGCGAATTCATTACCCAGCAAGGAAAAGAAACGCTTGCCGCACAAGATGAACTCAAACTTACAAAAGGTTATGGATTGAAAATAGTCGGCTGTAGTATTGAGAAAGGTCTCTAAAGAAACGAAGGCAGGAAAATTACGGCACTGATGGCTTGATATCCACGTTACGCGATATGATTATGACATTAAAAAAATTGAGGGCGATTTGACGATCCAGTGGTCGACCCAGCTAAAATGCATAAGAATGGAATTGATTTTTCAACAACCTTTTACAGAACAACTGAATTGAGATTAATTGTCCGATGGGAAAAGAAAAGAAAAAATGCATTAAAATGTAATTCTACGAATAATAGTTAATATGCATAATGGTTTGCAAACAAATTTCATTAGAAATTTTAGTATTCAACAGGGTTTTTCATTGAGGACCGCCGTTTTTCAATATCTCGATTCTATTGCTAAGAACACTACGCTACTTCGCATATATGCTAGATAGAGAAAACCAGTTTTTAATTGTTCCCAAAAGACGATAAAACTAACCATATAGATGATTACGAATTAGTAAAGCAGCAGCAGCCTGTGGGATACCATGGGAATTTAATCTTTTGCTCGCCATCCAAACTCAAGATATAAAAAAAGAAAAAAACATTGCGACATTCAGTCGAAATAAATGCTTTTTAAGAACGGGTCGCAAAACTAGAAAATTCCTCTATGAAATCACTTCGACCAAAGTGATAACCGGTTTCATCCGCTAGGAAAAAATTCCCGGGCTTTAGACTTAACCAAAATCGGTAACATTTGACTTTCAAAGCTCCACCAGAGAAATTTCTATATTCCGCATTTTGGTCGACCGATCGTTGACCACGACGACGAAGTTCCTTGCCAATTCACGCAGGAGCAGGACTAAGCACTGATCAAAATTATTTTTGAACCATTTACATAAGAGCAGCTGCAAAACCAAGCTCAGCGTTTCTGAGTACCGCATCAATCAATGGTAATAAAGTTTATCTATTTGAGTGAATCTTTTAATACGCGAGCGCCCCTGAAGCAATACAAAATCCAGTTATTTTTTAAGAGTTTCATTATGGACATGGCGAGAAGTGGAGCAGGGCAGATACGCCATTAAAATGCGAAAAATCAAAGATAAATGATGCTGCACTAACGGTGATTCAGCGCGATTAAGACACGCAGGTCCGATAAAATTTATTCACAGAGAACACATCATTTTCCATCAAAGCAATACCAGAAAATTGGGAGAGCTTGATTAGGAGGTTTCAATATATCTACTCGACAACTCGGAACTTGTGCTAACACAAAAGGGATGAGTGTTTTACGAGGAAAAGAGCTCAAAGAAGCTCATTTATAAAATTAAAAAAAAATGTTACGTTTTTATGAAAAAATGCCATGAACTTTTTTCTTAAAAAAATTCAGACTTTCAATTGCAACGCTGTTAGTTATTAATAAGTCAAACTGTCTTAGCATAGATGTCAGCTACTTTTAGCGAGACTTTGTGGACCCATCTCTTAAAATAAATTCGCTAAAATAATTATCATCTACCTCATTATGGTTTACGTCTCACGGATTGATCTTGATTGAATACTTGGATGAAGAGAACTCGACACTTTTTGAGGTTAATCTTTTAAAAAACACCATATCTTCTTAGTTTAGAAAAACGCTTACGTAACTGCTTCACGTTTTTAAGCTACGAATATCGTATCTTTGCTGACATACCCATAATTTTTGCATATTTTGGTCTATAAATTTAGGTCCCGCGAAGATATCGTCAAAAATCTACTGCCCAGATATTCATAAATTAATTTCATGAAAACTGAAATGATGATGAAATTGATATCAATTGCCTTGCGATATGGAAAGGCTGGGGTCAAAAAACTTTAGAAGATCTGCAAACAGAAAAAATATAAACTTTAATTTTGATACATGTGGACGTTTAACAAGAAATATTTATAACAACTATTGTCAAAATATTGAAAATCTTACGACCCATCGATGAAATAGAAACAAATAAATTACCTTAATATACTGCCACTTAAAATTAGCCAAAACACTTAGAGATTTGTCAAGTAAATAGCACTTAAATTCACTTTAACAAGAATTGGTATTAGGTGCTCTACGATGTGCGTTACATAACAAATTTTTGAATAGAAATATAGAACATGTGCATGAAATAGCATAACATAACTGTATATAATATTGAGCAACGCAGATTACAGAGTCAATTTAGATGCCTATCTATACTGAAATCAATCGTTTGAGATCAAGTTTACAAACTTATAACACTCTCTCTCTCTCTCTCTCTCTTGCTCTTTCTCTCTTTATGTGTTTAGAAAACAAGTAAATATATATAGTATACTCGAGCAAGGCCGACCTTACACGACCTTACGCCTGATACAGTCATTCATTCATTCTCTTAATAATACACCAAAAATTATACATTATTTTTATGTAAACGAAAAATTTTCGTGGAAGTTATTCAACACGTCATCCTGGACCTTACTCCAAATTGAACAAATTTAATTGAATTATCAAAGATTTTATTTTTATACCCATCAGAAAAAGATGAAGAGTATATTCATTTTATCAAAACATTTGCTACGCCCAGAGCGAAGCTTAAGAGACCCCACAAAGTGTATATATAGGCTTGATCAGCATCCAATTCTGAATTGCTTTAATGCATGTTGATCGGTCCGTCTAGCCGTCTGTCCATCAAATTAATCTCCGTTGTAAACATACTCTTGCTCGCAAAAATGAAGCTATCAGCTTTAAATTTGGCAGAAACATTAGAAGTTCTTACAGGCAAGTTATCCAACGTTAAAAACCGGCCAAGTCGGTCAAAAGACATGCCTATAGTATTACGTAATCTATTTTCCAAAAGGAATAAGGAATGGGTGTTTTGCTCATTACTCATTAACTACGACAGATAAATCTACAAACATATGAACGTACCTTCTTTGCACAATGTTGTAGTATCTCTGCAAAATTGGAAAAAATTTACCACGCCTACACAATATTACTGTGCATACATTTAGAACACGTAGAAGCCAGTCTCAAAAATGCCATAAAGTGTATAAATTCTTGGACAGTTAAAGGTGTGAAATGCACCGAAGCATGTCTGTCTGTTGGTCTGTCCATTTGTTTGTCTGCCAAGCTGTGTAGTGCCTGTGGTGCACGTTCCCTCATTCTCATGAAACAAGAACATCGCCTACAAACTTGCAAAAGAGTTTGAAAATGGCGGAAGCAGGTCAAAGAACACGCCCACAACGCACACACGTCTATAGAACCAAAATTGAAAACACCTTTGTTTTTCGCGTCTTTTGTTCGACTAAACTACAACAGATACACGGTACAAATACCCATAAAATTACTCTACGAAAATAGCAAAAATCACCCACACAACGTTATGGGGTGACCAAGTTTACATAAGGGGTATAGAAGATTTGGTCCCAACCGAATAAAAATTTTTTACTTCTTTTTCATTCACTTCGGCCGTAACAAACCCCAAATTCGGGTTTATCGCGGAAAAAAGGCTGGCTTTCAATACGATCCCAATATGGATTGCGCGATCAAAAAACTAGATCTATGTGATCCAAATTCCATATGATTAATTTAGTAGAGACGAATTTTCATCATAAAAAATTAAAAATTAGAGCTTTTTGGCATATAAAGGCTTATTTTTCGTTTGAACCCTTATACCCCAGACGTTCAAAAAATGTTCCCACCCGATCCAAAGTTTACACATCAATTTGGAATGTCGAAGTACTATTGCTAAGCGAGTTTTGTCGCGAAATTTTGAAAATTGCACCCATCAAAACAAGGCTTTGCGTGAAGAGTGGTCAAGAAAGTAGTCCGATTGGAACCATTTTCAATAGCATTCTTTTTTCGGGTAGAACACTTGATGTCGATGTAGTTAATTTTCTCAAAATATCTCGAAAATTGTGACCTGTAGGAAGTAGAAATTGGCAGGCTTCAGAGGGGCAGACAAGCTTAGTTCGACTCAGGAGGTGGGTCAAGTCCTCCTGGGTGTTATATGTGTTCGCGTAAACTTAATACACCCTGTAGCACAAGTTGTGTCAAGTAAAAAGAAGAATTTTTTTCGCCATCAGTACATTACACCCAACAATAAGTTCATTAATTCAATTTAATTACTTCCGAAGTGAAGACTTCATAATTATAATGAAACATGTTTTATTGTATGTTTATTGTATGTTTATTGCATGTTTTCGAAGTACTACCAGTTTTACTGCATACTGCGTACGTACTTATTAATCGGTGATAACATATATGACATAAATGTGAAAATTTTTTAATTATCATGGTGGCTCTCATTATAATCATTGTTCTTGTGATGGATATGAATAAATTAGCATCCATATTAAAATCTCTTTCCGGCTAATTTTTTTCAAATATTAAAATTAAAAAACTGAATGTTTCTCTTTACTTAAGAAATAAAACTTTGGAAAGATTGTTTCGAAGCTTCGTCTATCTTACACGCTTTCCTCTTTTCCTTTGTTTTTTTTTTTTTGTTTTTTTTTTTTTGCATTACTCTGTATGTGTGTTTGCTTATGTATGACTTTTCTTCTCCGTTACATATCTTCATTTTGTATAACGAAATTGTTTACATTTCCACGGAGTCAAACCAATTTTCCTTAAGGTGATGTTTTCCTTCTTTCCGAGCAAACATAAAACAATGCTTATAACGGGATAACTACTCTAACGCGAAGGTCGTTCAAGGTTGTGAATTAAATGTAAACATTGGTAATAAACAAAAAAAGTAACTTTGAACCAAAAGCAGGTTAGGAAAACTACAGCGAACAAACGATGCCCATCGTCTTAAAGGAAATGGTTGAAAATGTAGTCCGATCCGAATCATTTTCAATAGCGTTCGTCCTTCGGGGAGAGGCAAATGTCATCAAAATACCTCAAAAATTTGTGAGCTGTTGGGTTGAAGACAGAAGTTGGTAGAATCCGAATCGCAATCACTTTCCGCGTCGCTCGGCATTATAATAATAACATCGCTTTCACTTCCGGGAAGGTATTTTGTGTTAACTGAAGACACACGCAATGGCTTGACATTATACCCTGCCCGGCTTATCAAAGTTATATGGAGAATTGAGTCAAACGAGACCGACTTTAAAGGGGACATATATTTAGATACCTTTTAAATAGATTGTCTAATAGATAGTTTAGTAATTAAGTCCGAACGTCAATACAACACTAGTTACTTCCAAATATCAATGATGGAGTGAAATGGATGTATAACGTACTTTCCAGGGTTAAAGCACCTAAACAGGGAAAAATATGTTCTAAAACACTTGTATATGGCTTCCTTGAAGACTATTATTATGTCACTTAAATGGGTTCTTGAGTCTCTCGACAGCGCCCTCACTCACGCATCCCACAGTTGCCACAAAGCGCTGCCGCAACGCCTCGTTTTTAAGCCACACGGTCCGCCCGCCTTTAGTGTAGCGTAACTTTAATACGATGATTTTTTTCACTTCCAAGGGGAACTCACATAAATACTACTCCCGATCTCCTCTTTCAGGAGAGAGGCATCTCTGGAGTATCTACTTGAAAAAACTGTTAAGCTATCTCAGCTTTAGAAGCTGTGTGCTTCTTCTGCTATGATGGTAATACATCCAATCCAATGCACCCTCCACACATCGATTACAATTACAAGCATAGTTCTCAATCGACACAATACAAACTTATTAAGAGAATTTATTTGTAAGTGTTTTCATATTCTCGCCATTAATTAGCAAAGAGACCCAATTCTTATAGTTTCAAGTCTTTCAAGTCATAAAATCTTAATGGAAAAGGTGTTTTACGTATTTATGAACTTATATTGTTTTGTTATTCTTAGAATCCTCCTAAAACTAAATTCCCATTTCTCCGTTGTTGTTTTTTTCACCTGATTTTTTTTTGTTTTTTTTCGTAACATTACACAACTACCCTAAAAAGTTTACATTAGCACACTAAAAAGCAAAAGTAACAACAATATGCTATCTTAAGAAAAATAAAGAAGAAAAACACCATTAGTTTAGTGCACACTGTTCTACATAAATATTTTACAACCATATGCAAATTTGTACAAGAATGACGGATGGGCCGGTTCTAGAGAAAGTGTACTCACACAAACAAATCTAAGTTTAACGAAGAAATTTAAAAATTCATTTACACGAACAATGTTTGAACATTTGCTGTATTAGCTGCTGTTAAACTTGTCTAAAAAGTATTCGGCTTTAAATTCATTTCATTATGTAGATTATGCAGCAATAGTTCATTATTATTGGAATTTTTCCACAAATTCAATTTTTTTTTTTAGGCATTAAATCGAAGTGAGCAAGTAGTAGAAGTGCTTTGAATCTTTCGAAATGGGCGAAAATACGTTCGTTACTGGCAACTGGTCTTTAGAAAGTTCTCCAGTTGATTTAAAAGCGATTCCAGACGAAAATACGTTAATTAAGCAATTTTTCCGCCTGAGTGGGCGAGAAGGTAAGAGTCTCGACTAGCTACTCAATGACCGTGGGTTCAAATGTCAAGTGCGGTAGAGTTTCCAATAAAGCCGAAAGCCTCAGATGCTAGTCCTTTAAGACTTTAGTCTTAGAATTTATTCTCTGGCTAAATTTACAACAATAATAATAACAATAATAAGGAATTTCTCGTCTAATCCTTTAGAAGAATCAAAGTCTTGTTCAAATAAATATATGATTGAATTGATTTTGTAATCTTAAAAAAAAACCGATGTCTATCTCAAGGTTTGTACAAAATTTGTCAAACGTGTGCTTCTTTTTTATTCAAATTTCCATGAAAATAGATGCGGATCGCAGAGTTTAGATTTTTTATTGAAACTCTCTTCTTTTCGACTACAATGTTTATTATGCTTATCTGGATCGCTTTGATTATTCTTAGAAGTATAATTAGTTGTGTTATTCTAATTATCGAGCAAAAGTGTCTATAAGCCACGCACTTAACAGGAAGAAAATTTATGCAGGGTAGTTAACGAGTGAGTATGTGAGAATTTTAAGATTATGCCCATAGCCCTTTGCATTTGCTGACAGAGAAAGAGTTCGGTTAGCTCAGAGCTCCTTTAATTTTTTATATTTTCCAAAAATATTTTTTCATTGAATATTTAAGTGTGCGCTTAAACGCTGTTATTATATCCACCACTAAAGGATGGAGGGAATACTCATTTTGTGATAATGCTTGCAACACCCAAAAGGATGCTTCAGGGACCCTATAAAGTATATATGTTCTTGATTAGCGTGAAATCGTGAATTGATTTAGCCATGTCTGTGCGTCTGCGCGGTGTTTGTTGTTGGCACTCTGCTGTTCGCAAAAATGAAGATATCGACTTTAAATTTGGTAGAACGATTGGAAGTTTCCCTTCGAAGGTTTGTTCTGAAAATGGGTCAAATTGGTCAGAGCACAAGTCCGCAATTAAGCGTAAACTGAACGCAACCTCCTTTTTCGAAATCAAATATTTACGGGTTTTTGCTCGTCACTTAGAAATTATGAAATATAGAAGAAAGAATGTTTAAAACTATTTTGTACATTCCTCAAAGGAATGGTGGGCACCACGACCTGGTGGATAAACTCTTTCTTAATAATACCTGCGATATGGGTATCAAATGAAAAGGCTTGGAGCGTAGAAGGCGACACGCAAAGTGTATTAATTCTAAATTAATTATGGTGGGCGCCACGACATGTTAGATTAGTTTTTCGTAGCAACATCTTTTAGTGAACAAAAAGGTGTAAACTAAATATTTTTTCCCGCTCATTTTTCCATTACGATAAATAAAGAAGCATGAGGCGCCTACGATTTCAAAAGTGGCGGGCAAGCGGGGTTCGGCCACAGCCGAATATAAGTTTCTTACATCTTCCATTAAAAAAAAAAAAAACTTTTCTCATTACGCTGTTACGGTGCTGTTACTCCTTAATGTAGTATATATGTATCACATATGCATGTGGGATGAATTTAATGAATAATTTCGATTTTCAAGTTCTTTTTATTTTTCTTTTCTACGCTACTCATTCTATGTAAATCTATATCACATTGACGATGTTGTACGTTGTTCAAATAATACACAAATTCATCGCATATCGTGTTCACCCGAATGCTGCTCATGTTGCTCATGATACACTTTGATGCATAAATTTGCAAAGTTCATTATTTAAGCTAAGCTTAAATTTTCGCAGTTCTTGATAATGCAATTTTTTCTCTTTTTCGCAAATCTGTGATTTTAGCTTCAATTTCGTTTGGCATTGCTTTCAATTATTATCCATATTTGTGTAGTGCGAAGTCTCGCACAAGCAAAGCGAATATAAATTCACACAATAAATTTCATGCAAAATTAACCTCCACTCAAAATAATAAAATTAGCCATTAAGTTGAAGCTTGCAACAGATTTACAGGTTTGTGTTAAACATAATAAATCGTTACAGGTGTGCATACACATCAGTCGTATGCCTTTACATATTTTCTTTCCAACTTTTGTGATAGCTTTATGGTCACATTTCTCCGTTGTATCTTCAAAATAATTTGCTGCTCTACACTTGTTTTTCGCCATTTAATTCTGTTGAATATTGATTACTCAACAAAGTCGAGTAAACGGAAATAATTTTACAAAGTAAACACCCTCTTGAACAAACAAGATGTCTGAGGCTAATTCTAAAAAATAGATAGTGTGTAATGAAAAAAAGAAGAAGAAGAAGAAAAATAGATGGTGAACTTATAATGGGCTTGAGATGTAAGTCTTCAACACCCGCCACCTCCGCGCGAATACATAAAAATTGCAATAAATATTTTCATTTGAGGCTTTTTCTATTACATGAATAAGATTTTTTGTGCACTGAACTGTCAGATATAGAACATTGTACATACGGTTAGGTGCTTAGCATGTGAAGCAAGCTCTCTAGGAAATTCTTCGAAAGAGTTGGTTGTTCTGCAACAAGATTTCATAAAAGCGCATTCACGTGACGAACATTTCTACTTCTCGTGTTACTCCAAAAACGTCGGATAGCTGCTGGAAAGTTCTTCGAAACAGTTGGTTGGTCAACGCTAGGGTTACATTCGATCTCTGTAGCGGTTCTGCAACAAGATTTCATAAAAGCGCATTCACGTGACGAACATTTCCACTTGTCGTGTTACTCTAAAAACGTCGGATAGCTGCTGGAAAGTTTACGGAGGACCGTCCCCTTTTTGAATACAAACATATTTTTTTCTTTCCACGAACACTTAATATAATTATATAAGATATTATATGTGCAACTTGCTTACGCTGTTGTTTTCGATATTCGAAACTCCATTGTGAAAAACTGATTATACATTTACTATCTAAAATAGTGTCCAGCAGTATGCACTATTTCCGCCATTCAGTTGAGTCGGTAACGAGTGCATATCTGTTTGCTGCATTGTCATGTGCGAGCGAATTTAAATTATTTGAAACTTTAAAAGTAACGGGCCGCATGCGGACCCTGGGCCGAAAGTTACCCATGCCTGGTATAAGTGATGTGGTCATTTTTGCTCCTCTGAAAAACTTCTGTAGATCATTCGTAACTTTTCGTACGATGATTGTATATTTCGCTACTGTCTAGTTTTTTTTTTATTTCCGAAGAAATCAATTCCAAACCACCAGAAAAGTATTCTAACTTATCCTCCATAATCTATGTAAGCAAAGTACAAATGCCTAGAAAAGCAGTAGACAGCAGTAATGGAGAGCTGATAGCGAACAGTTCATTAGACGAGGTAACGTTGCAGAGAAACGTCAAGCGGAGTCGGCGATTCAAGTTCTAAAATCATTCAGTCGTTAAATGGAGGCCGGTGGGTCAAGTTCTAAAATCGCACAGTCGTCAATGCGTTTTTGCTTACTTTTCTTAACTCTTTATATTATATGCTTGCATGCATTTTGATCATGTTTTCACTTGAAAAATGCATTTATTGAGAAAAATTGGTACAAATGTCAAAATATTTTCCGTAATTTTCTACCACTTATTTTCATATTTGTGGTGATAGGGTGTCGAAAGAGCGACATTGGTTGTTAGTGATTCAATCATTGACCCATTTTCGCAATTCTTCAGCATTTCGAAACGGCCAGCCAAGCAATGCTGCATCAATCCGAATACATGGCAGTCAGAAGAAGAGTAGAAGAGAGTTTGAAGAGTACGCTGCGGCAGAACCTCCCATTCGGACTGCGACAGTGTGTCCTTGACAACGCAATAGGACGACCTTGCGTCCGTTAGCCGCTTTTGTTGGTCGTTTTTGCAAAAATACATCGTTCAGTTTGTTCACTTGAGGTTGGCAGACTTCTGCAGTAACAGTTTCATTCGGCTTTAGCAGATCGTAATACACTGCACCTTGCTGATCCCATCACAGGCACAGGAAAGTTTTGTGCCCACGAATATTCCGCTTCGGTGTCGCTGAGAGTGGCTTTCCTGGACTAACGCATGACGTTTTGCGCTTGGAATTACTGTAGTAGACCCACTTTTCGTCGCCAGCCACAATACGTCATAGAAAATTTTTCTATTTTTACCTGGCAAGCAATGAAACCGCGATGTTGAAACGGTTCGAAATCGCATTTTCAATTTCAATTCAAGAGTTTTGACATTTTAAGCTGGGTTTTCGTCCAATAAGTCTTGCATTTCATTGTCTTTGAACTTTTCATGTCCCCCAAGCCCTTCTTTGTCATCATCATAGAAATGAAAGCCGACAATTGACGGAGCATGACAGAGCAGCATCGGCATATGCTTCTAAAAGTGTTTGATGCGCGTCGCCACCAGATTTCCTCAAATCAAACAACGCAATTAATGAACGCCGAAAATGCATTTGTGGGCATGGAAGGCTCAACGTCTGTATACACTGATCAACTCAATAACAGTAAACGGGAAACCGTTATTTTATATAAAAGAAATCGTGGAATTCAACCGTTACGCAATTGATGCTTTGCATTACTTTGTCATTTTCACCAACAGATGTCGGTGATCAAAATGCAGGCAAACAAATTAATTAATCTTGAACTTAAATTACTTTTCAATAAACATTAGTGCAATATCTTTAATTGCAATGATAAGGACATTCTTTACGTATGTGCTTTCCCTGCCCATCTAGCTAGGGTTGTGCGATTGCGAATCACATTTCCCTCGGGGAGGACATCTATGATAATAAGAAGTAGTGTTTTATTTTAATGGTCAACCTTTATGATCAGAGGAGTGGTCCAAGCTTTGTTTTAAGTTTTTCTTAGAAGTATAACCGTACGTACATAGTGCGTATTCGGATCGTCAATGTTGCAAAGGCAATCTGTTGTGTAGAAGTTTTCATTCGTTTTGTTCCTGAGATTGAATGCCTTCTGTATGTATTTTTGAAAGATTTTGTTTTAAATCTGCACCTTATACCAAGAGGGTACGAAATGATGAGAATGTATAGTTAAAGGTTACTGTGTGACAAGTTTATACACAACAGTAATTATTTTTTAGCCGATTTTCTATATCATTTCTCAATTTGTTGCAGGTACTGCTATCAAATGTTATGTGTGCAATAGTCATAAGGATGCTAATTGCGCTTTAGAGATCCCTCCAGATAATTTATTAAAAGACTGTCAGGAGGATTATCCAACCCGAGGTAAAGGTATACCAACGTATTGCCGCAAGATTACACAGATTATCGAATTTTCGGTCAATAATTGTAAGTAAAAGTATTAAGTAATTTGTATATAAAATTACTAAAGTAAAAACTTTATTTGCAGTGCCGCCCGATAGTCGTGTTATCCGGACATGCGGTTTTCAAAATCAAACATCCACCAATTATTGCTACCAACGGGCTGGTTTCGGTGGCCGTCAAGTAGTGTGCTCCTGTGATACCGATAATTGTAACGCTGTCGCTGGCCTACAATCCACTACGATGGTTGTTGTAGTTACTTCATTATTCGTCGGTTTAGCTTCAATATTAAAGCAGTTGATCTAAGAGCATTGAAAATGTTATTAAAAAAAAAAAAAAAAAAAAAACCTTTTATTTTAGTTTTCTCCATGAAATGTCTTTACGCTTTCTATTTTAAATTTTTTCGTTTACTCAATCCTCTTAATTAGTTAATTGTTTTACATATGATTATACATAAAAATGATCATTTTAACAAAACCACCCACGCATATGTACGACGTAGACAACGTTTCTAAATATAATTTAAAGTGTTTTTCGCATTGCATCGCATAACTATTTGTAAAATGGCGAAGGAAATGTTGAATTATAGGTAAAAATAAAAATTTCAATAAGGAATAAAATTTAATGAGATATGAATATGTACTGTTTTCATTTTCGCAGGATATTCTCTCAAAACGATGCGGGGCGCAACAATGCCGATTTCCTTTTACGATAAAGAAATAAAACCAAAAAAAAAAAAAAAAAAACGATGTGTAAAAGTAGCTGAATACAAAAAATGTGTTAGATAATATTTTAAAATAATTGGAAAAGTTGTATTCGTCTTGTGGACGAATCCTTGATACTTCCCATCTCAGAGCAATGTATAAAAGGAGAAGCCCTTCCGTGCCTGTTGACCGACCGACCCTAAATTCGGTTTGTGGTTCTCGATGACAAGTAAACTTGGAAAGTTGACGATTATGGATTCGATGTAACAGGTAGAGTTTACAGATATCAACGAAGAAAACATCGAATGAAAAAACTTTCGATCGTAAATTTGCTGCCAAGCAACAAAGTATTCAAATTTCGATAGAGTCTACTCGATATTTAGAATTGATATTAAGAATTATGGACTCGACGACTCGCTCTAACACACAGACAGGCTACACCCATCGATTAAATATGCATTTTTCTTACAATCAGACGAAAAACCTTTCGATCGGAAAATATCTGTCAAGTAACATCTACAAGTTACAATCGATTTTACTCGTTATACAGAACCACGGCCCATGTTTTTAATCTTTGCAAAACGAACCAAACTTTAGATCGTTTATGTGCTCAGAAGTCTTCAAGTTATAGCTTCTTCTTCACCCGGTTTATGTTGTGCCAATCATTTACCCTAAATTTCACATTAACACCGGGGCTGTAAGTTGTACGTTACCGCTTAAGCCAATTAAAAGACTATTTGGAATGCATTGCATAGATGCAAAAGTCTGACTATTGTTTTCATCTCTGAAGATTCCAAAACCGAACAAGCAACTAAATCATTTTATGACCTGCTTGGGATCTATTACTATATAAGCATAGGTTGGAAAGGGGTATTTTGCGATGTTACAAAGAAAAGCCCATTTTAGGGATTTATGTTTCAATGGGAAGTATAAAGGTAAAGAAAAATTTTAAAATGTTTTAGCATATACTCTGAATAAATATCTTTAAAATAGCTTTATTTGAAAGAGAAAAAGCGATATTGAAATTTTTTTCTAAATCTAATTTTAAGATATAAAGAAAAGAAAAAAACCAAGCCAACATCCCGGAGAATATTGAAAACTCATCAGTATATAAAAACCTACCGTTCAGAATATATATATATACGATTTGTTTTTTTTTTTTATTATATAACTTTTTAGACGAAAATTTTATTTGATAAAGAAGAGAATATGAAACGAAAAACAAAACCAAACACTAAAGTATGTTAACTTTTATAATATATTAATATAATAACGATAATTTTAAGTTTGAAAAGAAAGATCGCGAATAACAAGAAAGAAAAACTCATTGAAAAACAATTTCAAATTTAGCATAAAATTAAAATCAAGCTTGTCAATAAAAACAAATTGAAAAAACAAACAAGACTAAGGCAAAATTTTCTAAAAAGTCGAGAAACATCATTTCTCTCTCTCTCTCTCTCTAGATATATCTTTATCTCTATCTCTATCTCTCGCTCTCCTTATTATTCGTTCGGCAAATCCCTAGCTATAGATATGTATTTAGTTGGCAAGAAAGCAATTCCAACATACGACTTTTATCGTAATTTATTGAAATTTCTTTCCAGCCAACCTATTTGTTGTTGTAATTTTTACACACCATCATATTTTAATCCACAATCAAACTTGCACACTAGTCCATCTCTTAATGTATGTAACACATAACTGACCAACTGCCAAAAGATTATTATAGATGAAATAACTAATTAATAAAAATAGTTATGCTATTATTTCCCTTTTTTTATCGATCGGATTTTATTGAATTGTTTTGCAGCTAAATATTTCGAAAGTTTTGCATATTTTCATTCATTTTTATTTATGGCAAACATTAGATTAGATCCTCTCAATAAATAAACCAAAGAAAAATTTTTGCGTTATTTATTCATATAAGCGAACTAAACGAAAAGTAAAGGTGACGATATATACATGGGAACGTCGCAAAATAAATTCCCATTCAGCGAGGGACAATGAAATCGGTATTTACCCTTCCGGCCTATTGAACTGAATCTATTATTAATAATCACATTAAAATCTATAGACTAACGTTAACTCACAAATACCGAAAGGAACTAAAACTAAGCATCATTCATTAACTGCGCCAAACAACGAGTCAGAAAAGATATAAAATCAAACGCAAACGGCACGGCCCATTGATATACCCTACTACACCACCTACAGTTACCTACATAGCTGCTTTTCAAAATCCGAACCATTTCCCTATCAATATAAAAATCAAGAAAATCGGTATTTGAAGAAAGCGTCTATTTAATATCAGCAGGCAAATTTTGAAACACGTGCTAACTTGGTCGATTCAAAAACACATGGAAACCAAGGTGTGGTTACGCTGCAAAAAGGCAAACGGTCTTATGAGATAACCTTAATTGCTTACAAGTCATCAAACTAAAATTTGACGCAAAAGCTTTTGTGGTTATGATTTGCTTAATACTAGTCCAAAATATTGGAACAAAACATCTGCAATTTTAATTTAAAATTTAAAAAACAAGAATTTTATCGTTCATGCGATTTATTTACATACAAAAGTTTATACAAACTAACTTTTTAATACACTGCTTATGCAGAAGTTTTTCAAGTGCAGATGTTGAGAAGCACACGCGCGGAATTACAAATTCTAAGCTTTAAATCTTTATTTATTTTTTATTTTCTCAACACTATGTAGGTGTATTCTCATTTTTGACCTGTTCATTTCCATGGTGGACTCTTTGCAACGCCAGGTAGCATTTCTTGGTAGCAATATCGTGATAACCGAGTGGACCCATTTCACAATCGGCACATATCAGATATTTTCTTTTATCAACCGTATTAGAAAAGCCAACATTTTCAAAGATGAACATGTCATTAACAAACCAAAAATCAACTAATTCTTCAGTTTCAATGGTGTTCACATCTTTAGTAGTATTCTTCTGATGCATTAAAGGTAAATCAATCTACAATGTATAAACGTATAAATGTTTGAGAGACTTCATATCACTTGGAAGTTGTGATTATTTACGTGTAGTTTTGTGTATTCGCCCTGTTGTTTACGTAAAATTAATGAATTACAGTAACGACAGCGAACATTTTGTTTATTCTTATTATTTAATATTTCATTTTCACACATTTTTCACACGAAATATGAAGTTCTTCGCAGCTAAACAAATGCATACTCTTATTAAACGAAACATTCACTACGTATTGATTACTGTCAGCCATTTTTTACCATTCACAACGACAGCTGATACGGCAACTTTGAATTTACTTACAATGTCAGTCAGCCGCCATATTTAAATACAGAAAAATTTTACGGAAGCCAAGACGCGAAATTTTTATTTAAAGTTTTTCCTATTATTTTTCAGTGTTCCTTTTGTTAGTTTCTCGCAAATATCTCGTGTTTCGTAAACATAAAATATATTTTTTTACTAATATTTATTGTAAATGTGTTAATGCAATTTAAAACAATTAAAAATTAAAAAAAATTAAAATCCCATAAAAACGGAACAGGAAAAAGTGCAAATAAACCTAATTGGACCACATAAGACGAGCGCCAGAAAAAAAAACGCACAAAGATATTATCTTCCAGAATTTCCTCTTCCTTTGATAGCTTTAGGCGAAGAAATCGTAAAAAAACATAATGAATGAACAAAAATTACGTCCTAAAAAACGTAAGATTATTTTCGATGGAAACAAAATTCTACACCTGCTAATGACGTTTGCCGCTCAGGCTGTCAAAGTTTGAAAAAAAAAAAAAAAANAAAACGATGCGGGGCGCAACAATGCCGATTTCCTTTAACAAAAAAAAAAAAAGATAAAAAAAAAAAAAAAAAAAAAAAAAAAAAAAAAACGATGTGTAAAAGTAGCTGAATACAAAAAATGTGTTAGATAATATTTTAAAATAATTGGAAAAGTTGTATTCGTCTTGTGGACGAATCCTTGATACTTCCCATCTCAGAGCAATGTATAAAAGGAGAAGCCCTTCCGTGCCTGTTGACCGACCGACCCTAAATTCGGTTTGTGGTTCTCGATGACAAGTAAACTTGGAAAGTTGACGATTATGGATTCGATGTAACAGGTAGAGTTTACAGATATCAACGAAGAAAACATCGAATGAAAAAACTTTCGATCGTAAATTTGCTGCCAAGCAACAAAGTATTCAAATTTCGATAGAGTCTACTCGATATTTAGAATTGATATTAAAAATTATGGACTCGACGACTCGCTCTAACACACAGACAGGCTACACCCATCGATTAAATATGCATTTTTCTTACAATCGGACGAAAAACCTTTCGATCGGAAAATATCTGTCAAGTAACATCTACAAGTTACAATCGATTTTACTCGTTATACAGAACCACGGCCCATGTTTTTAATCTTTGCAAAACGAACCAAACTTTAGATCGTTTATGTGCTCAGAAGTCTTCAAGTTATAGCTTCTTCTTCACCCGGTTTATGTTGTGCCAATCATTTACCCTAAATTTCACATTAACACCGGGGCTGTAAGTTGTACGTTACCGCTTAAGCCAATTAAAAGACTATTTGGAATGCATTGCATAGATGCAAAAGTCTGACTATTGTTTTCATCTCTGAAGATTCCAAAACCGAACAAGCAACTAAATCATTTTATGACCTGCTTGGGATCTATTACTATATAAGCATAGGTTGGAAAGGGGTATTTTGCGATGTTACAAAGAAAAGCCCATTTTAGGGATTTATGTTTCAATGGGAAGTATAAAGGTAAAGAAAAATTTTAAAATGTTTTAGCATATACTCTGAATAAATATCTTTAAAATAGCTTTATTTGAAAGAGAAAAAGCGATATTGAAATTTTTTTCTAAATCTAATTTTAAGATATAAAGAAAAGAAAAAAACCAAGCCAACATCCCGGAGAATATTGAAAACTCATCAGTATATAAAAACCTACCGTTCAGAATATATATATATACGATTTGTTTTTTTTTTTTATTATATAACTTTTTAGACGAAAATTTTATTTGATAAAGAAGAGAATATGAAACGAAAAACAAAACCAAACACTAAAGTATGTTAACTTTTATAATATATTAATATAATAACGATAATTTTAAGTTTGAAAAGAAAGATCGCGAATAACAAGAAAGAAAAACTCATTGAAAAACAATTTCAAATTTAGCATAAAATTAAAATCAAGCTTGTCAATAAAAACAAATTGAAAAAACAAACAAGACTAAGGCAAAATTTTCTAAAAAGTCGAGAAACATCATTTCTCTCTCTCTCTCTCTCTAGATATATCTTTATCTCTATCTCTATCTCTCGCTCTCCTTATTATTCGTTCGGCAAATCCCTAGCTATAGATATGTATTTAGTTGGCAAGAAAGCAATTCCAACATACGACTTTTATCGTAATTTATTGAAATTTCTTTCCAGCCAACCTATTTGTTGTTGTAATTTTTACACACCATCATATTTTAATCCACAATCAAACTTGCACACTAGTCCATCTCTTAATGTATGTAACACATAACTGACCAACTGCCAAAAGATTATTATAGATGAAATAACTAATTAATAAAAATAGTTATGCTATTATTTCCCTTTTTTTATCGATCGGATTTTATTGAATTGTTTTGCAGCTAAATATTTCGAAAGTTTTGCATATTTTCATTCATTTTTATTTATGGCAAACATTAGATTAGATCCTCTCAATAAATAAACCAAAGAAAAATTTTTGCGTTATTTATTCATATAAGCGAACTAAACGAAAAGTAAAGGTGACGATATATACATGGGAACGTCGCAAAATAAATTCCCATTCAGCGAGGGACAATGAAATCGGTATTTACCCTTCCGGCCTATTGAACTGAATCTATTATTAATAATCACATTAAAATCTATAGACTAACGTTAACTCACAAATACCGAAAGGAACTAAAACTAAGCATCATTCATTAACTGCGCCAAACAACGAGTCAGAAAAGATATAAAATCAAACGCAAACGGCACGGCCCATTGATATACCCTACTACACCACCTACAGTTACCTACATAGCTGCTTTTCAAAATCCGAACCATTTCCCTATCAATATAAAAATCAAGAAAATCGGTATTTGAAGAAAGCGTCTATTTAATATCAGCAGGCAAATTTTGAAACACGTGCTAACTTGGTCGATTCAAAAACACATGGAAACCAAGGTGTGGTTACGCTGCAAAAAGGCAAACGGTCTTATGAGATAACCTTAATTGCTTACAAGTCATCAAACTAAAATTTGACGCAAAAGCTTTTGTGGTTATGATTTGCTTAATACTAGTCCAAAATATTGGAACAAAACATCTGCAATTTTAATTTAAAATTTAAAAAACAAGAATTTTATCGTTCATGCGATTTATTTACATACAAAAGTTTATACAAACTAACTTTTTAATACACTGCTTATGCAGAAGTTTTTCAAGTGCAGATGTTGAGAAGCACACGCGCGGAATTACAAATTCTAAGCTTTAAATCTTTATTTATTTTTTATTTTCTCAACACTATGTAGGTGTATTCTCATTTTTGACCTGTTCATTTCCATGGTGGACTCTTTGCAACGCCAGGTAGCATTTCTTGGTAGCAATATCGTGATAACCGAGTGGACCCATTTCACAATCGGCACATATCAGATATTTTCTTTTATCAACCGTATTAGAAAAGCCAACATTTTCAAAGATGAACATGTCATTAACAAACCAAAAATCAACTAATTCTTCAGTTTCAATGGTGTTCACATCTTTAGTAGTATTCTTCTGATGCATTAAAGGTAAATCAATCTACAATGTATAAACGTATAAATGTTTGAGAGACTTCATATCACTTGGAAGTTGTGATTATTTACGTGTAGTTTTGTGTATTCGCCCTGTTGTTTACGTAAAATTAATGAATTACAGTAACGACAGCGAACATTTTGTTTATTCTTATTATTTAATATTTCATTTTCACACATTTTTCACACGAAATATGAAGTTCTTCGCAGCTAAACAAATGCATACTCTTATTAAACGAAACATTCACTACGTATTGATTACTGTCAGCCATTTTTTACCATTCACAACGACAGCTGATACGGCAACTTTGAATTTACTTACAATGTCAGTCAGCCGCCATATTTAAATACAGAAAAATTTTACGGAAGCCAAGACGCGAAATTTTTATTTAAAGTTTTTCCTATTATTTTTCAGTGTTCCTTTTGTTAGTTTCTCGCAAATATCTCGTGTTTCGTAAACATAAAATATATTTTTTTACTAATATTTATTGTAAATGTGTTAATGCAATTTAAAACAATTAAAAATTAAAAAAAATTAAAATCCCATAAAAACGGAACAGGAAAAAGTGCAAATAAACCTAATTGGACCACATAAGACGAGCGCCAGAAAAAAAAACGCACAAAGATATTATCTTCCAGAATTTCCTCTTCCTTTGATAGCTTTAGGCGAAGAAATCGTAAAAAAACATAATGAATGAACAAAAATTACGTCCTAAAAAACGTAAGATTATTTTCGATGGAAACAAAATTCTACACCTGCTAATGACGTTTGCCGCTCAGGCTGTCAAAGTTTGAAAAAAAAAAAAAAAATTACAAGATGAATACAAATACACTTTGAATTTCTTTTAAGAATAATTTCAAACATCGTAGTTAACCAGGAATAGGAATTCGATTTGAAAATTTTCATTTAATATTTGATTTCATTAATTTATTTAAAGCTCGCAAGATATTGGGCAACGGAAGTGTTACCGAATTTTTAAATTCATCTAATAGTCTCAACAACAATAATAGTAATTTAAATCCAACTTCAAGCCACCAAGTGCTGGTCGCGAACTCTGGCAATAGCTCGAATATAAATTCCCCCATAACGACGTTGTCTTCCATAACACAACAGCAGCAACAACAACAACAACAACAACAACAGCAACAGCAAATGGAACGTCTTCGTTTGGCTAACATGATAAATCAAGGTAAGTGCGGAAAACTGTAAAGTGTTTATCGTTAGGCTGTTTTATATCAATTTTTTGCCTTTTTTTACATTATTCCCTATAAGAAATGCATGCCCTATGGCCTTATGGTCCAGCTACTTTCCTATCGCCAATGCTACCAGCCCCGAATATGGCCTTGCCCTATGCTTTAGCCGGTACTTTGCCGTACGCTGCTGTTCCTATATACCAAGGTTTGCCAAATGGAGGGCCCCAACAATGTGCACTTACACCGGTATCTTCAACTTCAAATGCCGTAACTACGACAAATCAAGCTCTGCTGCATCCTCAGCACCCGTCTCAATCACAGCAACAACAAACTTCAATACGTTCAAATTTGCCTAATTCAAATCCCGCAAACAATCCGAATATTACCAACGATTCTAATAAGATCAACATTCAGATTGGATTACAATGTGTTTCACAGAATGCGCCATTGAATTTTAATACCATGAACGACACCTTAACTAAGGTGAATTTATTGAATTTCTGTGGTGCCACCAGTCAAACGAGTGACAAAGATGGTAAAGGTAGGAAAAAATTTTCATAATAAAAATTAAAATGAAAGGCAGCTTCCGTTTGCGTAAAACAATGATTAAGGTGCTACCATATTTTATTACATTTTCTTTGTTTTATATTATTGTGAATGAAGCTAATTTCCAACACTTCTTCCCCTTAAATAGAATCTTCATCATCCTTGAGGAGTTCCCCTATATTATTGAGCTCAGAGTAAGTTTGTTTAGCATTTTTAAAAGAGAATATAAAATTTAATGTCTTTAAATTACAATTTTATGCAGTGAAAACTCTATCAATGTTGGCAATGGTGCCGGTGGCGATGCTACGAATTCCAATTCCCCAGGTAGTAGTAGCAGCAGTAGCAGTGGCACAGTTACTTTATCTCAAGCTAAATTTAACGAATTGACCCGTCTGGCGTTGCGTGGCAGTGAAATTGCTGAGAAATTGGCTTATATTCATCGTAATCGTCCGTGTTTTAAAAAAATTGACAGTCTATGCGCTCGCATGAAGCAGGATTTAATACGTCCTGATGGAGTCTTGCCTAACATCAATTCGCAAGGCATAGCCTGGGCTGTTAAAGATTTTATATTTGTTTTTACCCGTGTTATAAATGCTTGGATTATTATAAAAGGGTATGTGTACAACACACCTGAAGGTTTGAATAAAGTCAAAGCCGCTCTAAGTCCGGACTTTCCTGCCAGTTTTGCTGCTTGGCAAGACACCACTATGGATTTTATAGAAAATTTGATTAAATCTTTTGTTAATCTCGATAACTTAGTACAATCACAAAAAAATGCTTATCAAAAATCTGACGGCGCTACCACCCGCAACGGCAATAGTCCTCCTATAAAACTTTTGCAGCCGGTCAATTCTTTGCTCGATGACTCATTTGATTTTTTGAATTCTTCCTCGGAGAAATCTCAGCAAAATTCAATTAACAAAAACTATCTGTATACAATGGTCGAAGATTCTGAAGGCAGTCAGCGTCAAGCTACTGTTAATGGTACCTATTTTAAAACTGGCACTTATAATCCCATTAAGAAGGAAACTTTATTAGCTAGTCAAACGGCAGGTTCGTCCAATTCATCATCTCCCTCACCTTCTGGCAATCGTATACCGACGCCGAAGTCGCATTTGTTGGCTACTAACTCTGCTCTGGAGCAATATTTTGATGAACAATTATCCGAATTTTGGACGCCAACTGAAATAGATGCAACCGCAGCAGCTGTTGTTACTGCCGCTACCGCTACAACAGAATACTTGAAAATAAAAGAGAAAATTCCGCCCAATTGGTTGAATTATGATTTACGTGTTTTAGAGCAGAATCTCACGGAATTTTCCAACGATTTTGACCCAAACGGACCACCAAGGCAACTAAGCAAAGATCTAATAGACAAACTTAATGTTATGATAGAACGTTTAATGTCCATGAAAAATGCAGATTTATTTTTTAAATTTCAATTCACACAAAACTACGTAAGTTTACATAAAAATTCAAAAGAAACGAACCTAATCTCCTTTTGCTTGTATACATTTGCAGTTTCCCGATTTTATAGCCAAGCATAAATCTGATTTCATGGATGTGCGTTCAATCATATTAAAATGTCAAGTTGGTGGTTATCAACATATTTATGAGGTTGTATACGATGTTAAGAAAATCATTTATTCCGGCAAAGAGTTTTTGAAGGTAAACCTACCCAAAATATAAAAAAAAAAGATTAAAGGCCAGCAAATTTGTTTCGGGTAAACGGGTAAACGCGTTGATGTTGAAATTAATGATTTCGAAAGAGGGCAAGACTTTTTTATCGAAAGTGTAAAACTCTTGATCATGAAATCTTTCCGCACTTTGCCTTTCTAAGGGAATGTTGTTTATTTTGATGTTCGGCATTTTTGCGAATCGCGGTTGATTCCGGATAGAAAAAGTACCGTAAAATAGTACTTTCACATATTTATTAATTATAATTATTATATTCTTTGCATTTTTGAAGAACACGGAGTTCAAAGTCAATTGAATTTTCCTTTCTTCCTTTGGCATCTTTTGCTGAAATTATCAAAAAACCAAAAAGTGAGATAAAACAGTGTTCTTTGCCCAAATTTAGGCTAAAAATACTAAATTTGGGACGACTAACAAATGTCACATATCAATGACTAATATCAAAGGCATGAAAAAAAAGGAAAATTTCTAAATGTTACCATCATTATTGAGGTATTAATTATTGCAGAAGAAAAATTGCTACATAATTGGCTGCAAAATTGAATATAGTCAGTTAAATGAACCACCTTTAATGCGCTGCAAGTAGTAGCATTAGTCGAATTCTCCGCCACATTGTAGCTCTTTCTGAATGCTTTACATATTTTACATGCTCCTATTTTATGGTCATCATTTTTATCGTAGACCTTTTTTCAATATATCTAACAAAAAGTTAAGTTTGATTGAAACCAATTTGCGGAGATCTTTGCAAAAACTGGAAAAAGCACTCTACTTTTTCGGTAGGCAAATTTAGAAAGTGATTTAATTTTAACAATACTAATTGGACAAGTTTTTTGTTTTTAAATCTAAGTTTGATAAGTACCTAACAATATCATTTTTAATTTGCAGATTAATAATGATGTAAAATTGCAAAAATCTATTACTGCTTTTGAGGCTGAATTTAATAAATTATTAAGTGAACCACCATTTGAAAATTATCACTTCGAACATATCACTGGCGAACCGAAAGAAACGCTTTACAACTATCGCAGTAAATAACCAAAATCGAGACGTCAAATATATGATCAACTTATCGCTTACGGACCGGAATTTGTAAAAGACTTAAATATCTTAAACAATTTTCGTCATCTTTTTCATAATATTCGTGGTACATTTAAGAAATACTTTTATTCAAATTGACAAACGTTAACCTCCAAACTCTCAATCGACTCATTTCCGTAATTCCCATTTAGATTGCCAAAGAAATATTTATAAGTTCGCTAAATTTAAAATTTTTCCTTAATTTTGTTTAGATTTCTTTCCCCTCTTTAGAGGTTTTAATTATTATTAGATTCATTTTTTTTTTTTTTTTTTTTTTTTTTTAAATTAGATTCATCATTTTTCCTATGCACCACGCCTGTCTTTTCCCCTTTGTAGTTCAATTTTATTTTTCCCATCCCATAAAACTTTCCAACTATCCACCGCTTAAAATGTGTTTTCATATTTCCACGTGTTTCAATTGCCTGTTTCCTTGTCAATTTTATATATAATTTTATATATAATTTAAAAGAGAAAATTATTTAAAAAGTATGCCAAAAACGAAAAAATGAAAGATTCAAATTATAAAACTTATTTAATACAACTAAGCTTGGAAATTGTAGAAACTAATTTACGCTCAAAATATATATGTTTTAAAATTCAAAGACTCACCCTAAAGCACATCGTATTTTGCGCAATGTAAAATTTGCAACACTTTATTAAGCAGATAACTCCTAGCAAACGAAGTTGATATAATAAGATGTATCTGTAAATGAATTCAAGTCATCAATTCTTAGCAGACATGTCGACTTTGTTCTTCTTTTTAGTTATAAATATTGCAATTCCCCTAGTTGTTAAAATATTCTAAGTTAATTCCTTTTTTTTTTTTACTTGATATAAAAAAAAGACAAAATTGTTTTACTCGTAACATTATCATCGTATAAAAGAACAAAATTTTAAGTGTTTTAGATTTTAAGAAAACATTTTTGAAACCAAATTTTTGATAATATACATCATGCTATGAAATATTTGTAAAAAAAAGTATATACACACAAAAAATGTATGTATGCAATTGTTTATCCTCGATTCATAATTTGGTTTATTATAATGAACCATACAGTAATAACAGTATTAATTGGTAATGATTTATTTATAAAAGAACACATATGTACGTACGTTTCTTTTTTTCCGATATATACAAATTTGTTAATTGACGTATGTGATACATAAATACATGATACCTGATACATGATCGTTACACTGGAACCACCTACATCGTATAAATATGTCCATGTCGAGTATGTGTTATAAATATCGCATTCCACTTATGTTGTTAAATAAAAATTTTATTGATTTTATTAGAAAAAGAAAAGAAAACTCATGTATTATATAAAAAAGACTCGACGATCAGCGAACTCCAATACAAAGACTGAAATAAAAGGTGGAATCCATTGAACTTCTCGTAATGATTTGTTTCTTCATTCACAGCCAACAGAATACATCAATGAATTCCATCATTGCCTTAAGAAAATCCACAAAAACGCCAATGCAATTTTTACTATTTGGCTTTGTCATCATCTTATATGGTAGTCCAAAAAAACGCAATTTGTTCTATCAATATAAGCGTAAAAGAAGTACTTCAAAAGCATTACATTCAATAGATTATTCTTGCCCGTTTATTTGGTAACTAAAGCAGAAAAGTAAAATACAAAGTAAACATGGAAATAGCCAGCAAAGGCAATGCCATTCACAGCCAGTTGAGAGTCACTGTCAGTGTCTTAATACAGTTTTTATTTCCTTTTGCAAAACTCTTCAATATTTATATGTTGAGCTAACAGCATACTGTGAAATATCGTTGTAGTATCTCTTGATAATTGTTCCGGCGTTCCCTGCTCCTTAATCTCACCTTGATCCATAACAATAATTCTTTCCACACTATTTAAACTCGACAGTCGATGAGCTATTAGTATTACTGTTGAATGCTTAAAACAGTTGCGCAACGCTTGATGCATAGCAATTTCACTATCATTGTCTAGATTAGAAGTGCCTTCATCAATACATATGACTTTGAAATTTTTTAAAAGCGCTCGGGCAAGACAGAGCAGTTGTTTTTGTCCAGCCGACAAATTGCTGCCGTCTTTCTCTAATTTGCCATCCAAACCTCCCAGATTTTGTACTAAATAGGTTATAGCTGTGCAATTCGTAACGGCATGCAAAATTTCTGTGTCATGGTAAATTGAGCGAGGATCCAGATTTTCACGCACTGTGCCTTCGAATAAAAAGGGCTCTTGTGTTATTAAACCGATGCGATCTCGTAATATATTCAAAGATAACTCTTTTAAATTAACAAAGTCCAAACTAATTTCTCCACCAGTTATTGGTTCTACTCGTAACAGAGCTGCTAAAATTGAAGATTTGCCGGCTCCCGTCCGTCCCACTATAGCCAAACGTTCGAACGCTTCGGTCTTAAACGTGAAGTTATTTAAAGCCGGTGGTAAATGTTCGCGATAGCGAAATCGAACATTACTGAAACTTAACACGCCTTGATTAGGCCAACCAAATGGAGGAGTTATTACAGTTCCAGAACGATCCTCACCATCTAGTTCTAAGTATTGATGTAAACGTTCTACGGCGACTAATTCTTGTTCAGTCTCAGCGACCGCATTTAATACGCCGCTTAATAAGCTAGTAATCGATAAAGCGTAAGATATGGCTAAGCCAACTAAACCGGGGTTAGTGGCATGTGCTGCAGTAACGGACGCTAATAAACCAGCGCCTCCCACCAGCAAAGCGCCCAATAATTGCAAACGCAAGCTTAACCAACTTTGGGCGGCTGAAGCAGTTAGTTGAGCTTTCATACTTTCCTCTAGTTTTGTAAGAAAATCGCGTTGAAAACGAACGCTGGCCCGCATCGTACGAATAGTCACTAAACCTTGTATGGTCTCTGTGAAATGAGTATACAATGGGGATAGGGCATTAGTTGACAGGCGCTTAATATCCCGCGATGCATGACGGTATCGATATTGCAAATTCAGATAGATTGGTATCATTGGAAGGACAATCAAACCAAGCCAGGGCATAGCATATAAACTAATGCTAATTGCACCTATCAAACCCACCAACTGGGCCAAAAATATATTTAATATAAAAGGTAAGGAATCATCCACAGTGTATGTGTCCGAGGAAAATCTGTTTAAAATACGACCCACGGAAGTAATGTCGAAAAAATTGAATTTAGTCTAAAAAGAGAGGAATAAAAATGAATTCAAATTTATTTTATAAAAAATGTTTACTTACATACATAACTGCGTGCAGTAATTTCTCATGTATATGTTTGGCAGCTTTCAAACCAGCATAAGCAAAAAGAAACGCTCTTGCTAATGTAAGCAGCGTATTGCTTAAAGTTAACGAGGCATATATACCTAAATAAAAGCTAGTGCTGTGCGGAGCCGTAGATCCGTTATTAACATTTTTGTCCATGGACATCGCTACATACCCTGGAGTGGTAGACAAATTTTTACTACCATCCAATGTCGTATCGGTAACCCAATGCGCTAACCAGGCGTCCGATAAATTTCTAGTAACTTGCATTAATAGTACCGAAAGCAAGACACTAATAGCCAAAGGATTTGCAACTGCTTTCCAATAGCAAGCCAAAACCTTTGAAGATAAATAACCGAATTCCCGAGACTCCTCCAGCATTAACTCATCAAGTTTCTTCTTTTCCTGATCGACATATGATGTTTTCAAATCAATTGATTTTATACATTCCAAATCTGTGCCACTATTTAGATCATCTCTGCTGCCATCTTCCAAACTCAAATCAATACTTTCTGACATATAGTCGCTAAGTGCTATTTTGCCATTCTCGATGTTTAAAATCTAAAAGAAAACACTTTTTACGAATTTCTTCGAAAAAATTAGAAAATAAGTACCTTATGGGCATAATAGAATAAAGTAACACTGCGGGTTACAATGATACGAGTCTTATCCTTTAGCAAACCCAATAAACAATGTTTCACAATATGATTAGCGACATGGGCGTCCAAAGAAGCTAAGATATCATCAAAAATATAGACTACAAATTATAGAGAAGAAAGAAAAAATCGAATAAGACAAAATAAAAGTTGGACTCGGTGTAGACGAGCTTCGAGTGATATCCTAATCTATTTCTATTCTTATAAATAGTACATTATATAATAAGCATATTAAAAAGTGGTAGCAACGTGACTACTTTACGAGTGAAACTACAATGGAATTCGCAGGTTCCAATATAAGTATATAAAAGTAGTACATACATTAGTTGCTACTCGAGGATTAACGTAAAATTTTATAAACATTACAAGACATTACTTGGATCAATCAAATATAGAGAAAAAAATTTGGATATTTAATTTTCGTTAATAAACTTTAGAGATCGCAATTGCGGCCTACACGGCGAAGTATATGTTGCTATCTGCACTAATCACAAATTTCTCCAATTTTAATGAATTTCGTCTGTTTTATATAAACAAAGAAAACTTGCCTTTCTTATTTTGATAAACAGCTCTTGCTAGTGCAACACGTATCCTTTGACCGCCCGATAAGGTATGACCATTTTCACCTACGCCCGACAAATCGCCGCCCATATTGCTAATGTCTTCGCATAAAGCGCAGGCATAGAGAATAGATTTATACCGTTGCTCGTCAAAAACCCCGCCCCATATAATATTATCACGTATGGTACCTCTTTGCAGCCAAGGTGATTGCGGCACATAACCAAAACCTTGAAAAAGAGGAAGTATTTTGAAAAAACTTTAGAGCAACATTTTATATTGAAATTCACCTGAGCTTATATCTTGCACACAAATCGAGCCTTTAAGGCAATTAATACCACCCACCAATGCTGCTATAAAGCTGCTCTTGCCACCACCTACCGGACCTTTAATACATATCAGTTCGCCCTTAAAAAATATAATGTTGAGAATATTAAGCGAAATAACAGCTGCCGAGCAGCAAAATATGTTACTTTTTTTATAAGTATATTAATATTTTCCAAACGAAAATTATGCCTCGGATTATTTTCATCACTTTCTAGGCTATCATATTCAAAACTAGCATTTTTTAATTGCAAAACTACAGGAGGTTCATTAGCCAGATCAACTGCGGAATTATCTTTAACAACTGGGTCGTAATAAGATCCGAAGTCCAAATCCGGCAACTGTGTTATAAAAAAGAATACAAATTTAATGCACAATAACATTTTATAATTGAAATTTCTCACATCAATCAATTCTTGAACACGTTTTATAGAGATCCACGATTCAACCAAGCCATTCAAGACCCATGGAAATGCATTCAATGGCCCTATAAGTAAATTTAATAGGGCCACACTTGTATAAGTGGTAGTAGCTAAGAGAGAGCTTCCCATCCATACGGAAACCCCAAACGTAAAAAAGCACATTAATACTGGAGTAGTAGCCCAAAAATACACACACAACGCATCTAAATATTTACGTTTCGATAAGAATTTTACTTCTGCCTGGCGCAGAACTTTTATTTTTTTTATAAAAACATCTTCCCAGGCGTGTAGCTTAATCTGTTTCGCCCCTTTTATAACCTCTTTTGTGGTTGAGAGACGAGCATCTTTAGCTGACATTAAACCTTGCGAATAACTAGCTATGCGTTTAGCCAACCAACGATTAATGGGTATAAGAGATGCGGCAAATATTACACCAGCTACAAAAGCGGCACCCAACTGCGTATATAATAAATAGAGAGTCGTAAACAACTGAAACGGTATACTCCAGAAAGAATGAAACGATATGCAAGAATTCACGATACGGTCAGTGTCCGTAGACATAAGATTAAGTATTTCAGGTTGTGTATTTTTAAGACCTCTCGCCTCCAGAGATTTACGATAAATGGCACTAACCATACCGATTCGCATTTTCATGCCAACCATGGACATACGCCAACTGAAATGCGTGGAACAAAAGGCATCTATAATTTCAATAAGGATAAGCGTAATGTTTAATCCATTAATCAAGTAATCGAGACTTACACAATAACTGGGTGCAAAATAGACCTACAGCGTACAAATATGGCTGCCAATTCACCTTTTCATCGTGTTCGTTATGAGCTGGTTCCTGCGCCAATAAACCGCCTAGCAACAGAGGTCCTGCAAACGTTGATATATCAGCCACGAATCTCAGAATACCAATGAAATAGAATTCTTTCCCAAAGACTTTATGCAAAGCCCAAAATAATTTCTTTGTTGACGATACGCTGGTTTGAAAACGTTCGCTAATTCGCGATATATTTAAAGCATCCGGTAGATCGAATAAATCTTCAATGCGCTTTAGATTGCCAGCAACTCCTTTCGATATTAACGGATCCACCCAATGAAATAGAAAACGTGAACATAAATTGGCCTCGTCTTGGGCATGACCCAAGTGAACTTCATGGAAGTCAAAGTGGAAGTATGTGTAACGGCGGGCAAGCAACGCGCTGCTTTCGTTATCTGCTGGCCCACTATTATCTCCGCTGTCGCTCTCATTACCATGACGGGATGGTACATAGATAGCACGGCCCTTCGGTAA
Organism: Glossina pallidipes; assembly: GCA_000688715.1. Classification (NCBI taxonomy): domain Eukaryota; kingdom Metazoa; phylum Arthropoda; class Insecta; order Diptera; family Glossinidae; genus Glossina; species Glossina pallidipes. The sequence goes on from KK499779.1 coordinate 1,968,877, forward strand.
TAAAGTTGCCAAATAGCAAACATCCAACAGGAAAGTGACAAGACTCCATGGCCACCAATCGAAATTACGGCTGGAACGTAACCACACAGCATCCAAGACAAAAATAACCAGCCAGAGTACTAGCATAGCCAGGGAACCGCGATGACTCAGTACACCGCACCGCCGCGAAGATAAAAGGTAACCTATACACAACAACACAAGTAATCAAATTTAAACATCAAAAAGGGCTGGGTTCATATTTACCACTATGTACGAGCCACATTAAAACTTCACTACAGGCCACTAAAATGTCAGAGGCGTACAATGTAGAACCCAAACGATAAAATTCTTCAAGCTTAATACCAGCAAGCAGAGCCAAGAGCAGCGATAATACGGCCCTAATATTTATAGCCATTAATTGGGTACGATTGCGTGCCACACAGCGATTATAAATACCGAAATTGTATGCCGAGGTAGCAGCAAACAAAGTATAAGCAGGAAATTGTAGAACAATTTCTTGGAAGCAGGGTAGCAAATCATTTGAGCCACTTCCAAATGGCCGCAGCCCGGTCACACAAAATTGATTCCAATCCCATGAAACATTTAACCATTTCAACTCAAATGTCATTTTTGCGAAAGCCTATAAAAAGAATACCATCAGCACGCACGTCAACATGTCAATTAACCATACAAATTAGAAGGAAATACCGTCTCTTCGTTATAATTGATATTTAATGAATTACACACAACAGCATTGCCTGTCCATGATAATAAATAAATTGATAAAAAATGAATATTACGTGTTTCTATAATTATGACTAAACTTTCAATTTTAATTTAATAAAAACTAATAAGTCTAGTTTTTCAATACACTAGAAAAAAATATTAACAGCTGATTAAAATTATAAACAATACCGACAGCTGACGCATAAATGTCCGAATTCAAAAAACAGAAAAACAGCCAGAAAAAACCGTTCAAAATCCGCGAAAGGAATAAATAATGATAGAGTCTGCAATCGTCTCTTGGGTCGTTAGAAAAAGAAACATTGATTATTAAAGGAGTCAATGTAATGTAAAAGACACAAAAAGTCAGTAAAGTCCACAATCGTTCCGTTTTTTTAAATTCTTTATTTCACTAATCGACCAAAACGCCTATTATTTATAATGATATCTCTATTTTTATTTCTCAAAGTATGTTCTAGTTGCTTACGTTTACATAGATTCCTGTATTCAGCCTTAATTTAGCTACAATGTCTACCAATTATATTCTAATATTGCGAGATGGCAAAATGTGAATAATTGGTTCAGAATTTTTAATGAAATGTGCGTCAATTAATATATTTTTATTATTCATTTATTTATGAACCCATTATTATTTGTTATTTTATTTACTTTTATAATTATTACATATTTTATTATTACTTTCTTCACTTAGGAGTTATATATAGATAGATATATTACAAGTTAAAGAATTCCCTTATCAGACTTCCTATAAGAGTGATGACCTCTGCAAATCCAAATTCAATTCACCTCATACGGCTGTTGTGGTAGATCATGATACTGGCATATTCATATAGATCATTCATTCACTTCACGCGAAATCATTACACTTGTGACACTTTATAGGCCCGCCCAAAATTCAGTGGCGTGAATTTAATCGCAATAGGGAGTTGAATAAAAAATGTTAATTCGCATAGAACATTTTACGTTACGATATATTTTATGTGACGAAATTTTAGCTCTCCCATTCTTAGCTTACGAATCATTCTGTGAGTGTATTTTTGTGCCGGCTAGCGCATTGCGTTGTACCTGAAAATTCGATTGTGGTATACCATAACGCCACTTTTAAAGAACAACCCATTAAGTTATAGCGCGAAATGCAATCTATATATCCCGAAGGGACAATAGGACAAGAGATACCATAACGCCTAGAGTATAAAACAAGTGACAACATGAAATCTAAAGAATATGCCATGTATGCCATGTATGCCATGTATGGCATGTATGGCATAAAGTATTTTATATAGTATATAAAATGTTATGTGAATAAGGCGGATAGTATTTATGCGTTTCTCCTTCGAATTCAACCGGTTCATTTAACTTAAACCTTAGACCCAAGCAATATACGAGGGTTGAAAGTCATAGGAATTCACTTCAAGGCCTAACGAAATATGGAAAGACTGTGTGGCACATGGAAATGGAATGTGCTAAATATGACTTCTTCAATAATAGAAGGTTTTCTAAAGGAAAGATTAAAAACCACTGTGAAAAAGTGATGGATTTAAGGAAAATATACCATGAATTTTGTCAAATACAAGCGTTTTTATCTGAACTCATATTGAGCCGTAGATTTGTCTTCGATTAAACGTTGTATGTTCTGACAATGAAGCTTAAGCTTTGGAGATATCAGAGTTTGGATGATGAGAGTGCTCGAACTCCCAAATTTCCAAATGCAAAGTAGAAGAAATAAAGCAAGTGTGAATAACACCAAATGGTAAGCAAAATAACGAATCGAACCCTTTTTGGAGTCTTTAGTTTTAAAATACAACGGTTCATATTGTAACGTCTCCGCGGGCTTGAGCTGGTTTTTGTAGCCTTTTCTTTTCAAATGATTTCAAATTGTCATGTGGTTGATGTTTACCGCCTCCGCTATTTTCTGACAGTTTGCGTGACGATTTTACTCCACCAATGTGCACATGTTCGTTTTTAGACAATCAGGTGAGTGTTGACCGGAAAACGGCAGAGAATATTCAATATGACCTAATATATAGATGAAAAAAAAAACGCAGCAAAGCTTTATTTTATTTATTTATTCTTTTCATTTTCTTTTTTCCGCTACTTCGAGGTGGATTAAAAATAATGCAACGGTGAATAAGAAAGGAAGGCAATAAAATGGATTTCACTGAAATCTTTAAAACAATGACGATAATCTGAAATATGAAGCAGAGGTAACTTATATAACAATTTTACTTGAATCGAATTGAATTTTAAGTTTACAACGTTCCTGTCCAACATCGCATAAAGCCTCTGTAAAATACCTGGACGAAATTCGAAGCACAAGTCTAATGTATCGCTAAACCATTCATAATAATTTCCTATTTTAAGATTCTTTTTTTCGACTGTGTTTGAAAGCATTTCTTCTGGTTCTCTTACCTCACTCGCATTTTTCAATTCAAAACGTTCTTTTCTTTAATTCCTATTTCCATTGCTTTGGCAATCACTTAGAATTTTCGTGCTTGCTGGCATGATTTGTCCGGCGTTTTAATTAGAGTCATGAAAGCAGATGTAAACATATATTTTATTAAGAATTATATTTGGAGTTCGCCATCACAATTGCAATTTCTAACCATACAAACTCTACAAATTGTTGCAATTGCTAAAGTATGTCGAATATAACCGGGGTAATAAATAAGTTATGCGCTGAACTTCGCTCTGAAAAAATTAGTACCCGAAATAAAGCTGCTGAGGATCTAGACAACCATTTGAGTTCTTCTAAAAGTGAATTGCTTTCACAACTGGCTAAGCGTCACAACGACGATGTATCGTGGACGACAATTTTCAAAAGTGCCATCGATGCTACCATCAAGGTAAAAAGTTACGATTAAAGCAAAGTATTGGAATTATAGGATATTTACGTTTATTTATTTTGATAAGCATGCCGTTAAAGCCGATGAGGTCAGGGATACAAAAAACTACTCGTCAATGCGAAACAAAAGTGCCGTTTACAGGGCTATCCTTAATAAGCTGATCAATTACAATTTGGAAGGTATTCTTGCAATGGTTTTAACTTCGGGTTACTTTGATTTTACACTTCTGAGTACTTTTAGATCCCAAACATCTGCTCAGTAAAGATACACTATTTGAAGGCTTTCAAGATGGTTTCAAATGTAAAGCCGCTGTACAACTATACAGTGATTTATTTTTGAATATTCTTTACCAGGGTATTTTTAAATCTCAAAAGTATGTGCGCGAACTTAAACTTAATGAGTTTAGCAGTGAGTTACTAGTTCCCCATAATTTTATGCAATTGTCATTGCCCGATTTTGTTTGCAGTAATATTATCCTACCTCTTTGGCACAAATAATGCAGATGACCATACTCATCGTTTTGCTGCATTAAAAGCTATCATCAAAACCATTGAATTGAGTCAGGAATGCGTTCTGATGAACACCGATGTTATGACTTATTTCCCGGAAGTGATGAATTTCGTCACAGCTGCTAATGACGATTCTCGCAAAGCCGATGCAATTAAACTCTACTACCTAATGGTTTCACAGGTGCTGTAGGTTGTTTTGATCTAATTAGACAATGTTTTATGTTTTTTGTCATGTTTTTTAGAACTTTGTGGATTATCATCATACCATATGTCATAACCTACAGAATATCGTACCTGCTCTGTGTGGCTTTTACCAATATAATATGCAAATTCCAACCAAGGTACTCTATTCGCTTTTGTATAGAATTTGCACTAAAAAACATATTCTAGGAAATGCTATTCAAATCATTACTAATCTCTCTTGAGATATTATATCCTTACATACATTTGGGCGATGTGAATGTTATTAAAGTAACATTGAACGATAGTTGGCCCAAAACCTTAAGAAAACTTAAAACATTAATTGAAATCGAAATAAAGCAGCGCAACACTAGCCACTATTTTATTAATCGAAGCCAAAAACAAAATGATGTGGGAAGTTTTACAAAACTGGCTGCATTAGCTGTTTATTTGGTTTGTTTTCTATTGTTAATTTATTAAATTTAAATTAAATACATTTGTTTTATGGTAAAAAGGTTTTCTGGAGCGTAGAGGAGGATGATAACACATCCGGAAATGAGCTGGAATCACGCTGTAAACTCCCTAGATCCGACGATAAATTGGAAATTATTTTAAACCATTTGCAAGAACCCAACGGGAAGTTCAATGATATTTGGTAAACATTAAGAAACTTATTGCATATACAATCAGCCATTGATTTTCCATTGTAGGCTGTCCATTTTAGCCGAACTACTAGTTGAAGTCGACAATATTATAAATATTTCCAATTATCAAGCCTTGTTAAAAAGTATTTTAAAAATTTTACAAACTTATGGAAATGCAAGAAATTTGAGGCATATTAGACTTTGCCTGAAAACGCTTTTAATCAAAAATACAATATATACGCGAGACAAATCCTTGCCGATGGATTATTGTCACCAAGAGTGGTTGAAAATAATAGAATTTGTCTTAGCTGATACAGCTTCCGATTCAGAAATAATTTCCGAAAAGCAGTTGTTAATAAACGATTGGATTGTACACCAAAAACTTAATGCAAGTCAATGCATTACTTTAATGACTTCATATATGGCAAATCCTATTAGACGCGCCGAATATGTTACTACAGTGCGGCACATGCTTCAACAAGCGGATCAGATTGGTCTTGATAAAACTTCCGAACTCATAACACGTTGCATCCGGTGGCTATGTAGTGAGCATGACAAAAATGAAGCTAAAAGCATCTTAATGAACATAGAACCAATAAAACCCGAGTTAATTTTCGATACTTGCGCCATCGCTGTGACAAACATCTTTAATACCAGTCAGTTCGATGAGCTTCCTCTTAACAACAGTGAAATGAAGAACAATTTAGAATTTCTACTCTACAAATACAATCGCGAATTTGTTGCAATAAAAAAACATGGGCGCGTTGTTAATACTCCGACAAAGAAAGCGCCAATCGATCAGAAAAATTGCGTATTCCAAAACAACTATGAGTTTTTAATGAATATTTTAAATTATGAAACGTCTAAGAGCGTCACAACCAAAGATATTCTTGTGGATTTAACAGTTCTTTATAAAATGATTTTATTAATGAAGTCATTGCTGCAATATGGGATCTTCGATGAAAACACGTATACGGAATGTCCTCTTATAAAACGTATTGGTTTATTTTTAAGTCATTTGGAGGTATTTTTATTTAATCACGAAATCATTTCAAATTGTCTGCATTTCTGAAAACTATGTTTTCGTGTATCGTTGCAGCTACAATTTAAGAGTAATCGACCTAAAAACATCGAAAGTTCGGCTCTTTTGGACCTTTTTACAATCTTAGAAAAAATTGTGAGCTCTTTAACAACAGATTCCGTATTATTACATCATTTAGAAATGCAACCTATAGAAGAGATGATCGAATTTATTGACTCAACTCTAAAGTACTCTGGTTTGTAAAATCCTGTTAGATGTACGCGGCACAAGGAAATATATCTGATTATTTGCAGCTAAACATTACAATGTAAATAGTGAGCATGATGACTGGTCTATTACTCATGTCACTTATCCATGTTTACGCATATTCGCTATGCTGTGCGCCAGCACTACTCATTGCCCAGATGTATTTAAACATATTGCTTCCTATTCATTTGGTTTAAAGAAAAAAGAAGAAGTGAAAACAGTTTTGAGTTTAACGCGAGTAAGCTGTTAACCTACAATTTTTATTAAACGAACCTCATTAATAGAAACTATAATTTCAGATATTTTGTTCACAAAAATCAATATGTGAGGATATTGCAGATTGGTTTGTTGACAAGCTGAAAATCATATTCAAATTTTACCATACAGACGTCGAGCTAATAGAAGATATCCTTTCAATTATACCAGGTAACGCTTTGAACGCCATCGACACATAGGCAAATTAATTAAACGGCTTTTCGATTTATAGCAATTTTCATCTACGTTAATCAATACGAAGATCATCTGGATAATATGCTGCTGGCTGTGTTTTCATTGCTGAAAATTTCATTTCGTAAATCATACTCATCCCAATTAATAACGAGAATTATTGAAAGCGTGTCTACTATTGCCCGTGGTTGTCGTAACATCTTTATGCAGGAAAATTTTAAAAATATTTGCATATCAGTTGTCCAGTTTTTAACATTCAATTCACTCGAAATTCAGTTTGCTACGGTCAATACATTAACTGCTCTAATGGATATAAACTGGCACGAAAACGCTAAGATACATTTGGAAATTTATCATGAGTTTTGCGATGACATGTACAAAACTATCGAATGGAAAAAGTTGAGAATGTCTACAACTCATGAATTCAGTGAGGATCAGTTGCAAAACGATATCGCGCTCAATGTGCAATTACTCATATCTCTTTTGACATTCAGTTGCTTTCATCGAGAAGTTGCCTTGCAAGAGTTGTCTTATGTGTGCGCTCTCTATAAACTAACAGATGGTATGCCTCCGCTTATTCATTGTTTTGTGTTTAAATGCAATTTGCTTGAAAAAATTTCAGCTGATCTTCACGCCTTTCGAAAAGTGGCCGATTATTGCTCAACTAATTTAACTCAGCTTGTAAAGCCATACATTTTCAATACCATTGATTATTGGGTGAAAAAATCGTATACTATTTCTAAGTATGTATTGAATATAAAAAGAACTTTGTCTTTTTTATATATATGTGAACTTCCATAGGATATACAATAAGTAAGAAAATTATATTCACCTGTGGGGGAATCTTCCGTACCCCCCACCATCTACGCAATATCGTTGCAATTTATGAGTGATTAGCAAAATACCATTTCTTTGCATTTAAAAACATATAGACACTTTTTGGACATATCCCTTGACTGATTCCAAAGTTTTTTTCACAATTTGAAGACGATATCTTCATCTTTGCGACCACAGGCAAGTAAAAAAACGGGCCGCGGCACGGACAGAAAACCATACCTAGATATATTCAATCAATTAAATATATACACTATATGGTCTCCGAAATTTCTTTTAGGATATTATAAATGTTTTGATAGGAAAATGAAAATCCGATACTGTATAGCATTAGCTGGACGTAGTCGGATGTTTTCATTCTTGTGCTGGGTCGTATCCCTTGACTAATTTGATGAATATAGACTCATTCTTCGGTGGTGGGTATGAAAATCAATTTGTAACAATCGAGAACACAATTATCATTTAAAAACAAGTAAGAACATTATAGTCGGGCAAGGCCGACCATTAAAAATCCTACACCACATTGCCTAACACAATTCGTATTTTTATTGTAGAACACCAAAATTATATCTTGTTTCTATATAAACGCATATCTTGTAAGTGCGTATCGCTTATTCCTTATATAGGGCAGTATCCAAAAATAGGCGTAGATGGCCCAAATTTTGTAGAGTTCATTTTTGTATGAAATTACTGTTATGGGTCAATTTTCATCATCACATATTAAAACTTTGACTTTTCTGATCTGCAAAGGCGACAAATTTTGAACATTACAATTTTTTTCCATACAACGACTTCAGAATAGGGCATTATATGCAAAGCGGTCGACAAAGTGGACCGATCGAAACCATTTTCAATGGTGCTCGTCCTTGTGTCAAAACACGTCACTGAACCAAATTTCATCAAAATATCAAGAAAAAATATCAAGAATTGCGACCTGTAGCTTGAACACCAATTTACATGGGCAAACGTCAGACGGACAGACTTAGACAGGCTTAGATCAATTTAGATTACGATTCTGAATCGATCGGTATAATAAAAGGTGCGTCTATCGTAAGCCGGCATCCGCACATCCGCACTAATTTAATATACCCTGCACCACAAGTGTAGCGAATTTTACAATCGTATGCTCCATTTTTCCTATGATTCGCTTTTATTTTTCGGGTGGGCGGTACCATAATTCCTAATTACCGCTTTTGAAACTGAGTGAACGTCAACTTCGAAACGATACAAATTGAATCAAAAGCTAAAATAAATATTGTTTGGAAGAGGTTGGAATTAAAAAACAAGTAAAGCCACTAAGCCACGTCCCACAATTAAATATCATACACCGTCCTACAAGTTTTCATGTAATGATTTTTTAAAATAAAGCCTTATAGAATTGGAGATCAAATTTGTCATTCCGCCGAAGAGTTTACGCAAATCTTAAACAGAGTCTGTCGATCGGGAATGTGCATGACATGTTCACAATCCGAAGGGTTATTAACAAAAAGATATGTGGGCTTTACAGATAGTTTTATTTAATGTCTAGTAGAATATGGCAAATTGCTTCAGCATTATGCAGTTTAGAATGCAAATTTTCGACATTCAATTTACGAAATTTCTCTAGTTTGCAAAATATCATGTTCGTAGCAAACTTTTCAATTTTACAAATATATTTAATGGAGGACAAATACTATAATATTACTTACTTAATCTATTTTTAGATTTCCTTTCTATCTCGGCTATGAAACTAAAGATGACTTTATACAGAATAACATTAGAGAAATTGTAACCTGTTTATTATTGCATAACAAATCCGATGAATTGCATAAGCTCAAGCAATGTGGAACAGCGGAGAATCTAGTAGTAGTAATAATCGACTATTTCCGTATGAAAGCAACTATCAGAGTTAATGCGTATACTTATGTCTCTAGGTGGCTTCGCCCATGATTAGAGCTTTCGTTTTGTGTGGTCAGTGTGAAAGCAATCAGAACACGGATCTACGTGAGAATGTAAGAAATATATTGAAGTTAAACTTAAACTTATCGCAGTTGTGGAACACAAGCCAAACATTTTACTATCTCTTAAAAATGCTTATGGATGACAACCATGCAAAAAGTGTTATAGGCTTCTCCGTATTTTATCAATCCCCAAACTGGTACAATATTGATTACGAAACCTTTAAGGTAAGTGCTTTCAAATAAGTGCATACATTGCAATAGCTCAATTATCGTTTTAGTACATCACTACGAGAACAAAAGACGCGGAAATTACACTTTGTAAGGTCATGGTAAATGATGCCTTGAGTTTAATTGAAACTTTTAGAGTCATTAAGAAAAATTGTACCGACAATCTTTTCGATTGTGAAACTTTAGGCGATTTCTATAGATTTTTTGTTTTGGCAGATATGGTAACTGAATGTTTTAATGATAAAAACATGCCGAGTGCTTCCATTAAGTACTTTGCGCGTGATTTATTACTTTTCAATTTATACATTTTGGAACAGGGTAAGAAAACGAACGTACACAGTACTTTATTTAGTTCATCGAAAATGCTTCTAATCTAATTTAATTTTAGATCCAGATAAAAGACTGGAGTCGTTTGCATTGTTCGCTTTAGAGACATTCTTGAAGAAATATTGTCATAAAAACGAATCTCTTGAAACTGTACAATTAAATTCGAGTTATATTTTTCGAGTATTAAGGATAGTATTGGAAAATCATACTTGTGTCGAAAATCAGAAAAAAGCTGTCAACATTATAAATGCTTTGATTGAAAGTGCAAAAATTTCTACGGCTGATAAGTACAATGTGATGCTAATGCTAAGCGATCACGAGCTTTTCAGTGATGTGCGGCTAGAAAGGCCGGAAAATAGCGATCAATATGAAAGCGTTTTGAAAAAATTTGTTGAAAGTAACGATTACGGTAGCGTTGAGCATCTTAAAGTTTTGCACCAACATGTAAGCTATTTAAGGCTGTTAAGTATACTTATTCCTCAAATATTCAAAACCATATTTTGTAGATTTTAAAGCATAAAGGATTTCTTCAAAATGAAAACGCTTTGTTATACAAATTATTGCAAAAGTTATTGCAAATAGTGAAACATTCTCACCACGAACTCACTTGCTTCGAAGCGCTTAAGTGTTTGGGAGAGATCGGTCCATTAAATCTGACACAAGACATATATTATTTCGAAGCGAACAATGAGTTTGATGATGTAGAGATTATTAAAAATTTGTTCTGCTATTTTTACAAAATTTCATTTTTTAGGAGTTTGTGGGCACGGATCCACTAGCACAATTCTGTAAACGGCTCTATATAATATTAGAAAAACTTCTGCAATCGTTTGATGCCGCTAAAGAAGAACTAGTCATTCACGTGGCCCAATATTTGGTTAATTCTAAAATGGGAACCCAACTATTAAGTACACTGTTTAAAAAGCAACTTCAATGACATATTTTATCAGTTTTTATATATTCTTTAGTTGATTTTCCCTGTTTCCATGTTTTCCGATCGGTACTAAAAAAAAACTATTTAGATTTTCGCGATCAACTCAAACCACTCGATTGGCTGGGAACATTAAAACGCTCAGAGACTTTAGGATGCGAAAAATGGATGTGTCAGTTTGTTTCCGAAATATTTGAACAATGTGAATGGACACATTTTCGAAATTTAGCTGCACAAGATTTTTACTTTTCGGAGAGTATTTTAACATCTTTTGTAGAAATGCTAATTAAATGTCACTCTTCGCATGTAGATAATATTATTGTTATGCTAGATTATTTTTTTAATGAATTCATGCATTATCAAACCGGCAATGGAATGACAGGATTAATTCAGGCCACAAAACAAATTTATAAAGAAAAGCGTGTCATAACTATGATGCTTCGGATTTGCGAATGTATTCGCATTCATAACAATTGGTAAAATTGCTTTTATAATTGCTTCCGTTTCACTTAATGTCAATTTTCAGGTGCTTACCGTTACAACTCTTAAATGTGGCTAGAGCCTGTAATTATTGCCAAGCTTTTTTCTTATCTATCATGTATTTAGAGATGTGGTCTTTACAAGAAAAAGATTCCTCAACTGATAAGACCAATTTTGAAATTGTATCAAATGAACATTTTCAGGAAATAGCCAAAAAGGTAAGAAGGTAGCAAAAATAACAAAATAATAATAAAATAAAAAATAAAAAATTTGTATATCTCTTCTCGTCTCTCTCTAGTCTTATGAATCCATAGGATGTACGGATGCTATATCTGGTTTTATAAATCCTCTACAATCACGTCTAGATTATTTGAATTTAACAAATAATTGGGCTGATATTTTAATAGAAGCCACGGATCGTAACGACCGTAACGACATGTTCACTTCGATATTGAAACACAATGGGGTACTTGACCTTGCCGATGCAATTTCTAGCGATCGCAAAGTGGACTACGAAATATGTTGGCGTCTTTGTCGCTGGGAGGCCGTTGTTGAAGGACATTCCCGGGTTAATACATTAAATGACATAGAAGAAGAATTCCAAAAACATCATTTCAACTCGCTTAAATGTATATACTACCGCGAAGAAAACAATAGCCTAGCAGCTATAAAAAAGGCCAGGGATTGCATTCATTCCATTTTAAAAGAAATCAGTGTCGAATGTTTGCAGAGTGTTTATAAATATTTAACTTGGCTTCAGATGTTGCAACAAACGGACGAGTTTTGTTCGGTAAAATGATCATATATATTTTGATTGAACTTCTCTTTTTTCACTTTACGCTTTTCTAAATCTATAGATCCAGTTTTTTAAATCCTCCTCCGTCAATCAAACTTTTGAAAAATGGCAAATGGAGGCAAATGATTTGCGATATGGGAATTTTCAATCCAAAGAATTGATTTTATCGCACCAAGTCGCACTATTCAATACAGCCGGTATACGAACATCTCGCAAAATCCAGGAATTTTACAAGGTAATGCATTCAAATAAAAACTAAGACTTTAGTCGCGTTAACTCACCTTATTTGTAAAAATCCCTATAGGAGGATCCCATTGAAAAATGCTTATTAAAATGCATACATGAATGCAAGAACGCTGGCAAAATTAATTTAGCTAAACATTACGTTTCCATGCTTAAAAATAAAACGACAGTTAGCGAAAATCATCGAATGAAGGTATTTATATAAGAAAGTAACTCTATTGCATGCACATTTGAATCACATAATATCTCGAAGATTTGTGCTTTGCTCGAGGATGCCGAAATATGCATGAAGACGGGAAAGGCTGAGATTTCTAAAACAATTTTCCATCATATTTCTAAATCTAAAGATTACTATTCCTGTCTGGAACGTGTACGTGCTATGCAAATGAATGGAGAATATTTAATGGAAACCAACACCGAAGCATTTGAATTAGTTTTAACAAAATACTTTCAAGGCTCTTTGGAATTACTAAGAAAATTTGATAATTCCAAAGAAGCCATCCTAAAAAAATTTCCCAACCAATTTGATAAAAAAACATTCGAAAACATCGAAGCAGAGAGTAAAAAAAATGCTTATGAAACAATCGGAAAATATGCTGACCGAGAATATACACAGGTAAGTAATTTTAACCATACAGATTTCATTATATACACTGTAACATAAAGGAAGTAAAAACACTATAGTGTGGCTCGACCCGCCAGTAAATACTCGATCGTAGCTTACAGTTGTTCATATATAGTGGTCCGATTCGGACTGTTTTCAATAGTGTTCGTCGTTTTTGGGCCAAAACACGTCAGTGCACCAAATTTCATCAAAATATCCCAAAAATTGTAACCTATAGGTTGAACACAAGAAAACAAGACCGATAGAAGGATGGAAGGGCAGGCAAGCTTAAATCGATTATGAATCGAAAACGTTTTAAAACGTTCACTCTTTTATTGATATTCATTTCTTTCATTATTGATCGGCAACCTGCCGCTTTTTCCAAATTTTACAGACGAACTCGGCCGGAAATGTTTCATGTTTTCACCTTTCATTATAGTTTTTATCAATGAAATAAAATATTATTATTATTATTATTATTATTATAAATTTAGCGAGAGAATAAATTCTAAGACTAAAGTCTTAAAGCACTAGCATCTAAGACTTTCGGCTTCATTAACAGCTCTACCGCACTTGAGATTTGAACCACGACCATTGTGTGAAATAAAATAATTTATCGCAGATATTTCGATATCATTTTTTGCTATTTAAAATCTAAGTGTTGTGCGTAGAAAAAGTTCCATGGCATTTATTTTGAGAAGCGTAGATCGCTGCCCTATCTGCATGTTTAAGGAAATTGAGAACAAAAAATTAGAAAAATATTCTATCTATATAATAATATAATGAAAAAGCAAATGCATCTCACAGATAATTCGCATTTCTAAACATCTTTTAGCTACATATATATGTTAATTCCGATCGATTTAATACGAAACGAAAAATAGTGGAACATAATAGACAGGCTGTTCAAAGTGTTAATCGCGGAAATGCCGATCGTGATAAGATGACTGGAGTCGCATTCATGAATAGATTTTCTAACATTGACGAAAAAGAGATAAATCAGGTTCAAGAGAAGCTCACACGCAATCTTTGTGTGGCTATCGAGAATTATATGAAATTTTGTTGCCTGGATATGACTGTAGCGAGTCCAGCGATTTATCGCATTATAGCTTTATGGTTCGCCAATAAAAGAAATGAAGAATTACGTAAAGAAATGGAAAAAAATATCAGCACCGTTCCTAGTTATAATTTTATTTGTGTTCTCAATCAATTGACTGCACATCTGAATTCAAAAAACAAAGACTTTTTGCAGTTATTAAAAAATGTTATAATCCGTTGTGTTCGAGAGCATCCGCAACAGACTCTCTATCAATTATATCCTCTCATTTACGCTCATATTGGTACTCAGGACAATTCAGATGAGCGTTCACATATCGCTCACGATATAATAGCAAGAGCCAAAATTAATGCTGACATTATTACGCAATTTGAAAATGTTATCCCAGGTACATAACTATGGAAAAGAAAACTTATCTTGGCAATGAATAACATGAAATTTTTCAGCTCTTATCGAATTTGCTAACGAGACTGTGGACACGAAAAGCAAAAATAATTACATAAGTGAAAAATTGAAAAATCTCAAAAATCTCAATAAAATACAATGCCCCACTATTGAATTACCAGTACGGATTGATTTGGAGTATAACATTACAAGTAAAATTTCCTTTCTGAATAAATTGTAATAACTGTGTCTCACCAGTTCAAACATATTCTTTGCTGTGTTGCAGGCATTATAAAGTGGGAAAAGAAAATTTCTCTTGTCGGTGGTATAAATGCTCCCAAAAAATTATTATGTGAGTGTTCGGATGGTATAACAAGGCCACAATTATTAAAAGGAAAAGACGATTTGCGACAAGATGCGGTGATGCAACAAGCTTTTTGCATGATTAATCATCTACTCGAAAAAGATCCGGAAGCAGTACAGCGTCAACTTAAAATCCGAACTTACAAAGTAATGCCGTTATCAACCCGAACCGGCATATTGCAATGGTGTCAGAACACTACACCCATAGGTAGCTATTTAAGTGACGCTCATAAAAATTATCGTCCCAAAGATTACACTGTGGGAAAATGCCGACTATTGTCTAAGGTAAATGCCTCTTTGGTTCCGTTTCTAACACCGTGCAATTAATATTAATCATTTGTTGTTGTTTTAGAACCATTTAAAATCAAATGCAGAGAAGCGCTTAGAAGTGTTTACTCATATCTGCGAGAATATTAAACCAGTTTTTCACTATTTCTTCTTTGAAAAATTTCATCAAGCTGGTGTATGGTTTGAACGTCGGTTAGCTTACATAAATAGGTGAGAGAATTGCTAAAACATATAGTTATTATTTTTATGATGTTAATAGACGTAAATGAGAAAAGAGAAAGAATGCTTCTCCGTCCCGAACAAGTTGCTGATTTAATATTTTTAAACGATTTTGAGCTTGGAAACTGAAGATCCGGTTTCTACCCAGTATTCATTAATAATAGTCAATAGATAAAGTCTATCTTATTGCTCACAAAATACTTCTGATAACGCTGAGAAATCGTATTCGAAGTTGTTTTTGTTTCGAGGTCTAAAAGGACGCCGCCCATGACTTGCTTGTATCTAAAACTTTCACTCGTTTTAGATACAAACTTTCACATTTTGCTTACTTAAGATCTCATCGACTTGTCCATGTGATACATTAATTTCTTGAATGATATTACCTTGAGTTTACCAGTGATACTACACCATCAGACCCTGTACTTTTGTTGTTTGTTCTTGTGTTTGGTAATAATATATTTGAACCTCTAGTCTGATGTTCATCTGTAATACTTATGCGATCACTTTTGAATTTAGTTAGCCAATGTTTTACAGTAGTATACGAAACAGCAGTCATCCGCTAATGCTATTACTTTCACTATGTTGTCATAAATTCCCTTCACAGATTTTAAATGTATAATTAATATATATAGTTGGCTGGTAAGTAAAACTCATCATGTAGAGATTTAAAGAAAAATGATTTTACATTACTAAGCCTTATATTTTTAAACAATCTATCATCATGGCCATTGAACGTCCTAAAACACCTATAGAGAATTGCCAAATTGAATTTTACGAAAAAATGATAATTAAAATCTCATTCATCCCAATTAGCTGTATAATGAATTTTACTGTCAAACAATGACTTTACGTTTTACCCAATTTTTCATTTTTAAAAAATGATTTAAACACCAAAACTTACATTGCTTGATCCAGGTATGCCTAGTTTGTTGCTAAATGCTGGGCTCCATAGTATGTCGCAATGTAGGAGTTGGTAGGTACAACCCCGTAATAGGGAGTTTACAAATTTTATTCGCGGGGAAGTGTTTGACGTTGAGAAGGACAAAAGGAAAGGACGGTAACAAACTTCAGGGTCTCCCATTATAAATCATGGGCCGGAGCAGACCTTAGGTATAGCATGATGAAGAATGGCGCAGGGCTTAGGATATGCCCGTTCGAAAGGGTAGGTTTCACACGCCCGTCTGTTCGTGTAAGGGTAAAATACGTGCATTTCCTTTAGGTGTAATCGTTTGGGGAGTGTCCGTGGGACAACATTAAAAACGCTCCGCTGTTGCACAGTTTCTACAGCCCCCGATCATCTTTAAGTGGCACTGAAGAATTGCCTTAAAAAATAATAAAGTCCGCAGACATTAATTGGATAGATCAAGAGGACGTACAGACATAGATGTTGTCGGTCCGGTACCTATACTTGACCTAGCATAGGACAAACAACGGCCACGGCCCATCACTGAATACCGTGCACTACTGCATTTAATATAATTATTTATGTAACGACTTTCGTTATTTGGAAAGTGTTTGAAAAAGTGGTGCGATCTGAGTCATTTTCAATAGCGTCCGCCAGCGTCGGCAAACAAATAAACTTAAATATAATAAAAAACGGGTCTATCACAAGTGAAAACATTATAATCGGTCTATTATTAAATACTCGATCGCAGCTTACAGTTGTTCATATATTGACGTATGCTACCTGTAACTCGAACACAAATTTACATGGACAGACATCGGACGGACAGGCAGGTTTAGATCAATTCAGATTATGATTTTAAATCGATCGGTATAATCAAAGCTAGGTCTATCTTAAGCCCTTCTGCGTGTTACAAATGACCGCAATAACTTAATATACCCTGTACCACAAGTGGTGTATGGCATAACAATAAAAGTAAAAAAATAATAATAATTTCTCTACTCTATAATGCTGCGTGCACGTGACTGATTTTTTCTAATTTTGTGAAGTAAAAACACAAATTTATGCCACGTCTCCATTGTAGTTCATGGCAATACCCCTAGAAAGCGGAGATGTACTCAAATCACTAAAAAGACTGGCCCTTATATTGTCCCTTATATTGGCCCTTCTATTGTTCATACTGACCAAGAACATAAATACCTTACGCCTAATGTAAATTCAGTCAGAATCCCGGGCCGAATTGTGTTTCTACCGACGAAATATAACATTAATGGCTTTCTTAAAAAACAAAGCATTCCAACAAAAATGAAGCGTCCCGTACGCCTTTCCCTACGCGTCCGCGTACCTTAAAATTGTGTTTTGTCATAAATTTAACACGAGATAGGGGCTACTGTAAATACTATAAATATATGATAATATATATGATAAATATATATGATAAAAAAATATATGATAAAACTGGAACATTATAAACAACGACTGCCATTTTAGCTTATCATAAACAATGTTCACCGATACAATAAAAATTTCTCTTCGGCTTCATTAAATTATTTAAAGTGCTGATTGTGAACAATTGGTCAACCCAAAGGTTTCCCACATCGTAAAATAATTTTATAAAATCGCTTCAGGTTGGTTCTAGCTCAAATTAAGCTCGAGTTTGCCTATGATTAAAATCGACCCAGATTTAGGCTTTAATTCCCTTCAAATAAAAATAAATATGTTAAATTAAAAGTCTAACCAAAAAGGTAGAACGACAATTTACTCAAGTCACATATATTAGGTTGGGGAAAAAGAAATCCATTATTTTTTCGGTAGATGACTGCACTGGTAGATTTCTCGTAAAGTAACGATCAAACAATTTTAGATTTATGCTCGTTGGAAAGGTGACATTTCGCAGTAAAAAAAATTTCTTGTTTTTTTTTTGTTTGGTGCATTCAGTTGTGAGTTATAACGTGTTAAAAATGGAAGTGACCAAAGAGAAAATTCGGTGCATTTTACAGTTTTTCTTTGACAAAAGGGAAAATGCAAGCCAGGCGGCTAAAATTGTGAATGGTGTTTATGGTTCCGATACTGTAACAGCCAATTATTGGTTTCGTAGATTCCGTTCAGGAATTTTTGATGTTAAAGGTGCACCTCGCACAGGTAGGCCGGTCGTCGAAAATGTCGATAAAATCGGAGAAATGATCGAAGTTGACCTGAAGTTAGCATGTTAGCAGTCGTAACATCGCCCAGGAGCTAAAAATCGACCATAAAACAGTTTTAAACCATTTACACAAAAATTTACAAAAAAAATAATGGACCAACCTAATATGAATTATGTCCTCAAAGAAAAGTCTTAAGATCATAGCAAATTCAAAATTTTCATTTTTTATCCAACTAATTTAATTATCTTAGTGCTGCTGTTACATCTGTGGTGGGATATGTTTTGGGTTTAGGCGATCGCCATGCCCAGAACATTTTGATTGATGAAAAGACTGGCGAGCTTATACATATAGATTTTGGTAAGTTAAAATATTTGTAAAAATTGTTCAGTCCGCCAAACTGCGATGTGCCTTTGCAGGGATTGCTTTTGAGCAAGGTAAGATAATGCCTACGCCGGAAACAGTACCATTTCGTTTAACGCGTGACATGCTGGCACCCATGGGTATAAACGGGCCTCAAGGGGTTTTCAAGAAATCATGTGAAACCACAATGACAGTATTAAGGCGTCATCAAGAAGTTATCACTACAATATTAGAAGTTTTACTCTACGACCCCCTTTATATCTGGAAGGTGGTACCTCAAATCGAGAAAGACACCGAGGATGACGTTGGCAAGTGCCCATCGTACTTAATACACAGGCTGCTATTAATTTTGCGTTTATTCTTTTCAAAAAAAAAAAAAAAAAACAGATGCCAAGAATTTCATGGCACAGCGTGCTTTATTGATTGTTCAAAATAAACTTGAAGGCAAACAGGCGGGTATTTCTGGTGTATCCAGTGTGAAAGTGCAAGTGGAACGAATAATTAATGAGGCGACATCAAACCGAAATCTATGTCTGTTGTTCCCGGGCTGGGATCCTTATTTGTAACTCTGACGGCAACAATAAAATACTGTAACATCTTTATGCAAAAGAGACGTTTAAGTAAATCGCTCAACTTTTTAAGAAAAGATTTTTATTTTTAAATTTTGCTAGTTGCCATTTCGGATAAAGATGTCAGTCAATGTTTTGTGGTGCAGGGAACAAAACAAAATGAGTATACCCCTTGCTTACAGTGGCGGATATAAAACACAAAAAAGAAAGATATGCGCACTTGTTTAACAATGCATGCGCTAAGCCTCAATTGCTTGTTCAATGGTTGGATATAAGTGAATATAAGTGTTTTCCTCAAGTTTCTCTAGTCGGCAGCGGTTGATTACAAAATTTATATTTGAGAAAATAACTTAAGTTCTTTCGAAAAAAGCCTGTGCGTGCTCAAGGCATGAAATATTTCTTACCAAAGAGTTTGGTGGAAAATATTAGATAGGATAACTCGAACAATTATTCAGTGCCGAAGAAATTCGAGATAATTATATAATTGCTCCCGATTGCTGCCTATATATGTAAGTAATATAATGTTCTGTATTTCCAATAGTCGTGTACGCTAGCATGTATAACACATACAAATAAAAGAATGGACGTGCTTGCGTCAGTTTGCGAACCCTTTATATGAGAGCATTTATGGCAACAATATATGCAATTCAGCTCTCACAGTTTGGGTGACTTGATTTCACTAATAAAGATCATAAACACGTCGTTACAGATATGCATCTAATGCTATTAATGTTTAACGAGCTTCCACTTTGTACCGAAACTCCAAATATTAAAGTGATAAGGGTAATAGGGTTATGGGTTGTTCCGCTTTAGTGAATTGAATTCAAGTCTATGCACTCGTCCGTGTACCAAATGAATTGACCGTTCTATTTCCACGCAAACCTAATTTTATATCAAGATACTTGCAGTATCATTCGTCTGCATGGATTAAAGCTTTTTTTAAGTTGATAGAGCGCAAAGCTGCAGTCAGAGCTTGTCGAAAGGCCATTCCATTCCCAATTCTTCCGCCTAAATGCTTTATATCTAGCCTGTTCGTCTAAGATAATCTCCATTTACCATTTATATTGCTCCTAGGCAACTATGGGGTGCTCTGTGTGCTAATAGGAAGGTCAGTAGTAGCCGGGGCTAACCTTGGTAGAATCATTTTTTTGATTATCGGAAAAAAAATTTACGTTCAATTCAATTACTTTCCGAATATGTTATCAAGCCGATAGCCTTAGATGCTACATAGAATTAGAATTTATTCTCTGGCTAAGTTTGTAATAATAATAATAATAATAATAATAATAATAATAATAAATATGTTGTCATATGTCTCCAATAGCTGGCGTTGCCAACCAATGATTGGTTTAAACGATCGTTGGCTTAACAAAATTCAATTATTTTTCAACTCCGTTGTTTCGCAACATGAGGTTTCGCGAAGATGAGGTAAGTAATTGATTGTGTTTGCATGTGCGTGCGTGATGTAACCTCAAACTATGACTTAACGGACCGACAAATACATGGATACAGAATAACAGACAGAAGGATAATACTGACGGACAGTAAGACCTTTATGAAACGACATGCCGTTAGTGATATAGGTTTTAGTTTATTCCATAATTTTTTTTTTGTCAATGTAGCTGAGCTAGTCAGGGAGAGAAAAAAAATTCATCCCCAGCTCTAAATACATTACAAATTTCACCCCGATCAAGAATATATACTTCATAGCGTCTCTGAAGCTTCCTTTTGAAATATTAAACTATCTTTTATCACATCGATTGATTCAGATTCGTTCGCTGAATCTTTTCAAACCATTCTGTTTATCTATCGGTCCGTACATTTTCATGGCCAGCCTACAGATCGCAATTCTGTACTTCTTTAATAAACTGGCGCGTTTCGATACCAGTATCAACTCTATTAAAAATAAATTGGATAGAACCACCTATGCGCCGTCTCCCGTATTTTGAAAAACTAGTTGTGTGGAAAATAACTAGTAACAATAATTTGGCATACGAATGCGGATAAGCCAAATTTTTCAAATCCCCTCACATATATCCACTGCTACAAAGACAAAGATCTATTTTTTAATGCTAAAAATTACTCAATAATAGCGATTTAATATTAAAATTAATTGTAGTAATAGGATGTATCATACAAGCCTTATTATGAAAAGCGGGCTTTTATGTATTTATAGTATTTTACAATGAAAATTGGAAACTATATCAACCTAAGCAATCTAAGCAATTACCGAATCCGAATATCAGAGATTTAAAATCGTAAATGTCGCAATAACACTGTTAGAGCGTTGTAACCGCCAAGGAAAGTTAAATTCCTGCCAGTTTAGTTAGCCTTTGTATTTCTATTTATTACCCTGAAGAGAAGTAATTGTGATGTTCATTAAGCCTATACGTACTAGGCGGATTTAGTAGCAGTAATTCAATACAATGAAACAAGAAAGAGAATAGTTCCAATTCATTTCCCAACTTTGATCAATTCCATGAATATTCTGGAAATTGATACAAGCATGAAATCCAATGAAATTGTTTCCATGTTATGTTTCGCGGAGTTTTTCAGTAAAATAGATAGTAGAGACGAGTGGGACTTTCGAAATAATTTTCAAAACTGATGGGATCTAAAAAGGAATGTAGACCGTTGTATAAAGGAATGTAAACCGTTGGAAATCGATATTTCCTCATATTGGTTTTTACAAAAACAAAAATTATACTTTTAATAAAATTAATCAGTTTTACTGTTGCCCGTTTTATCAAAAATGTGACTTTCAAAACAATATTTACTGATATATGTAATTAAATAATTAAAAAAAAAAAATTGAAATAATTCTTCTTCGTCTCCTTCATTCATACTTTCCCCTCTTTCCGGCGTTTTTACGAGATATGGTGCTAGGATTCTCTCCTCACGTTGAAGCAAATTTTTTGTCTTTGCTATCTTTAGTATTATATTTATTAATCTTCGTATCATTTCATACTGTGGTCATATATTGTTATGTTGATTTCTTTATTTTGACTTATCAAATGATACGATAAGACGGGCTAAAGTGCTGAACACAATGGCTGTTAATTAATTATAAATATTATATTTTTAACTGTAGTGTGAATTTATATCGTCTTCTGCTTCCAAAAAAAATATTTTGTATTTAGTAACTCAGTAACTCAGTTACTGAGGCCAATGTACAACGCGTGAGATAAAATCAGTTGGAATATGCAACTTGCGCACATTGCTGTTATTAATACAACGGAAAACTTTGAAATACAATTTTCTTAAAGCAATAATGTTATGCTAAATAACATAATATTTACAATTAATTAGCTATCTTATATATGGGTTGCGATATTTTCAAAAACAACAAAATGTAATATTTATTTATGACGAATTGGTAGTTTTTTCTTTTTTGCAACTTATTTGGTTTAACGTTTAATTTTATTTAGTTTTGTCTTCTTATTGGTTGTTTTCCACAGAATTTAAAACCATATGCTTTCGTTTTGTTTTTATAAATACGCTAATGGATATGTAGCGTTTTGCTTACCAAAAACAAAGCCTGCACGAATTTTAGTGCGCCAAAAATTCTTATTAACGTATAATGCAACGCAAGCTACATGCTCAACTACACCCACTTTACCCGCCCGGCGCATAACGCAATCATTGCGTTTTGCGCTTTAACTAGGTGCGGCTTAATAAGCCAGCGAGTTGAAGAAAGACATCACTGCGGCAACCTCTGCACTAGTTATTAGTTCATTTCGCTACAATTTAACAACAAATTTCTTTTTTCATAATTATCTGATAGATTAGACAAATAATATACAGGTTTTCAAGAGTTTTTAAATTTAAATAGTTACGTTGAAATAACAACGTTAAGAGGGGAAGGAAATAATAAATTGATATGAGTTATTAGGAAAGTTCGCAAATGAAATAACTATAATATAGTTGTGGATATCTACAAATAAGTTATACATTTTTCAATTGCTGTAAAATCAATATATTCTTAAAAATTTGAAAACAAACAAGCTTTCATTTGCTGGGTAATAATAGTTGATTCTAAATTTGTAAATAAGAAATGCGTAACTCTACAAAAGTAGAAGCACTTATTGAAAATTGTAGAAGTGAAGGGAAATGGCAAAAGGTAATTGATTTATCAGAGGAATTGAAAACGGGATCTCCAAACAATGGTAAGCGTAAGAGCACAAGAGAGATTGCTAAAAAGATAAAATTCTGTTAGTCAATAATATTTAGAATGTTTGGCTACCTTCCTGGTGGGTGAAGCGCGTTTGGAAGGCTTTCTAGAGGAAAGTCCACCTATTGAAAGTAATTTTGTTAAGGCACGTTCAGGCCTTCAAGAGGCCAAACGTTGTCTTTCATTAGTCACTAGAGAAAATGGGCAAAAGGCTGGAATAGCACTAGATGCCTATTTATTATTAGCCAAATTATGTTATGCGTGCGGAGAATACGAGAAAAGCCTGGAAAATTTTGTAAAAGCCGAACTAAATACGTTAGCTGAAAAGGAATTAACTTTGTAAGTACGCAACTTATTAATTGTTCAGATCTTTAAAAGTAATAAAATCGGTGTTTAGACGAAGTTTAAGAATTTTGGCAGAATCATACGCCATAAAAGGACTTTGTTTGGAGAATCAAACTGCAAAGCCTTCATCTAAATTTAAAAAAGCTGAAAAGGAATCTGAAATGGTAAATTTTCAATGATTCAAAATATATTTGAAGATAAAGACAATTCTCTTATCTATTGCTAGATTACTTGTTTTGAACGTTCGACGGATTTGGGATTGCTGTATCTACAAGAGCAAGATGTCGCCCATTACTCAGCCACGACCAACAACACGGGTGGTTCTACTTTAACCATTAACACGAATGTGCAACAATCTTTTAGCAATTTGACAATTAGCTCTAGTGCTCCGGCTACGCCTCTTGAATTGAACAGACGCATGGGTACAATATTAGAAACTGCCTTGCAACGAGCTCCTATTGTTCTTATAAAAGCAGGAAAGTTGCAAGAAGCGATCAATCGCTATCGAACTATGTTAAATGCGATCGAGACAAAAACCACTCAATCATTGCGACTGACTTTAGCCCGGCAGTTGGCTGAGGTCCTTCTTAGAGGTGTTTCAGGAACTATTTACAGTCCTCCTACTCAGAAAAAACAAAGCAGTGGTCTGTGGAAGCCAAGAAAATACGCTGCGCATAATCAATTTATACCACGCAATCAACAAGAAGAAACTATATTATTACTATTGATAGCGGAAGCTTTAGCAGTCAAAGATACTGTCCTCTCACAAAGTCCTGAGTTTCGGCTGGCTCGGACTCATGCAATGGGTAATGCGACCGCAGTTTACGATTTGCTTACATTAGCTACGGTACGATGGGGCCTTATACAGCTTCTAAACGAGTCTTTTGAAAAAGCCCTCAAGTTCTCATTTGGGGAACAACATGTTTGGAGACAATATGGAATATCTCTAATGGCGGCTGGCAAACATATGCATGCATTAAGAGTCCTGCAAGAATCGATAAAATTAAATCATAATGATCCCTTACCATGCTTGTTGGCTTCCAAATTATGTTATGAGTCTTTGGGTTTGATTAAGGAAGGTCTTGAATACGCCCAGCTGGCTATGAAAAGGGAGAGTAAAAGTACATTAAAGTTTTAATAACCGTGCACAAGTGTTTAAGAAGATGTCATTACAGATATTAGAAATACGCGCAGCCAATTGTATGTCGGCATTGGCTACCAACAACTTGCAATACAATCCATATTGAAGGCGGAACGAGAAAACTATAATAAACTGGCGCTAGATGCTCTTGAAAAATCCGCGCAACTAGACAGCAATGATCATTTATGCGAATACTATCTTTCGTTGCAATATGCTCTGCTAAATAATATACCGGAAGCTCTAGCACATATACGATTTGCTTTATCCTTGCGCACCGAACATGCGCCAAGTTTACATTTATTTGCTTTGCTTTTAACAGGTTCACGTCGTCCGCGTGAAGCCCTAACAGTTGTAGAAGATGCTCTTGAAGAATTTCCGGATAATTTAAATTTATTGCACATTAAAGCTCATCTTCAGTTGCATTTACAAGACGCTGAAATTGCGTTAGTTACTGTGCAGCGTATGCTGGCTATCTGGCGCGAATTATATGAGGGTCAGGTGAACGTTGAAGATGAAAAACAGTCGGATACAAAAAGTGTGATTCTACACGTACCGTCTTCGCAAATGTCAGATAAGGATTCAAGTGAGTTGAAATTGTTTTCTTCCGTATTTCGTTTTATTTTACAAAATGTGTTGGTTAAGACTTAACCCGTATGTTTAAGATGATTGAACTTTTCAAAAAGCACGTAAGTGTATGTACCTTTAGAGAGCACGGTGCTCTCCATGTCTACATTAAACATTTAGACATTTTCGGAAAAAACCGCGTTATTGAAATAACAAAAAAAGTAAATTTAAATTAATATTATTATTTTTAATTTAATTTCAAATATTTATTCTTTACATTTGAAAAGTTAATATTATTTTTCAATTTTTTCTCAATTTCCAAAACAATTTTGGATAATCATAATGAACTGTAAGTTTTCATTATAATCAAGCAAAATCAACTTTTTTTAACTGTTTTCCTGCTAAAACCCACACATACTTTTCATCTGCTACACGAGTTTTTTATTGTATTGCATTTAATAATATCATGAAGTTGAAGTATCAAGACTTTCCAGATTTTCCTGTGTTAAATTTGCAAGTTTACAGTTTTTCATGCCACTTTTTTGGAATTTGTATGGAGTTCTTGCCTCTTTTGTGTCTCACCCTTTGGTTTCTTATTCATTTTTGTACTTGGCTTACATCATTTTTATATATAAATTGAATCGCACAAAAATTTTAATTTGAAGATTCTGTTTATGCGGCTTCTCTGGCGGCAGTGTCACGTGTGGAACAAGCTCTCAGTGAAGCGGCAAGTTCGTTAAGTTCTTTTACCCCACGGCCTGGCCCACAAAGGCCCTGGATGATACAAATTAAGGTAAAATGCTCTTTCCTAATCTGCAAGTGCTTCATATCCATAACACGAATATATTCCTTGATAGATTTGGCTGCTATTAGCTGACGTATATTTAAATATAGAACAACCTGTGGAAGCTATGAATTGTATAAATGAAGCCTCACAAATATATCCTTTGTCGCATCAAATAATGTATATGGTATATACAAATTTATTTTAATTTTATGGACCATATTAACCGTTTTGTTTTTAGAGAGGCCAAGTATGCGCTTCAATGGAACAATGGCACGAAGCAAAACAATATTTTCTGAATGCAACAGCAGCCAATCCAAATCATACGGATGCCTTGCGAGCCTTGGGAGAAACTCATAATATGCTGGGCGAACCCCGCCTAGCTGAGAAGTTATTAAAAGATGCGGCCAAACTAGATCCAAATTGCCCTAGAATATGGTGAACTATTCTTCTTTTCTTTTTTTTTTTTATGTGGTACATCATCCACTTTACATTGTAATAAAATCAAAAATTTTGGTAGGTTTTCATTGGGTAAAGTTTTGGAAACTTTGGGAGAATATACCGCTTCTGCGAATTGCATGGCAACTGCTCTACAGTTGGAACCGACCTGTCCTACGCTTCCATTTACTTCGATAGCTCTAGCTTTTGATTAATTAAAAAAAAAAATTCTTTTTGTCCTGTGTTTGTTATGTTTCATATGTTTAAGACCGTTTTTAATTAACTTGTTATATGTATGGGTTTATATAAACGATAGTCGTTAAATAAAATCTGAATAGTGTTAAATCTACAGCAATAATGTTTTTGAAACTTTAATTATTACTTAAATATGATGATGGTGTAATTTTTGTTATTTGCTGTAGCTTAGAATAAACCTATATATATATATATATATATAAATGTGCACATACTTTCAACATAATCCAGTTTCCATTCATCAAAGATTAAAATATAATATGAACATTCTTACGTTTCTTGCTAAGTTTTCGTTACTTTGATAATTCCTGCAATTTTTGCAAAAGACAGATAAGAAATGCAGAGTGAATATCTTTTCATAAAAATTGTCTTAAAGACTTTTCATGTTTTATTTCTTTTTCCTTTGTTCATAAAACATGAAGGATTACCCAGAAGACGTAGTTTCACCTTAAAAGTTAGGTTTTCCTCTTTAATATTTTTTTTTTTATATATATACTACCACTAATACTTTCACAATCTTCTTCTTCTCTTTTCTAATACACAAAATGTACTTGTAGTTGAAATAAAGCCCCATTAACTAAAATTCCGAAGCTTGTTAGTACATAAATAACATAGTATATAATAATTATATAAAGTAAATAAATAAATAAATAAAAAATAACGACCTATTTTTCCAAATAATCCCCTTTGGAACGAATACAATTATGCCAACGTCTTTTCCAATCTTCGAAACAGTTGCTAAAGTCGATTTCTGCAATGGACTTCAAAAGCTCCTCCGATTCGACTTGGATATCTTTAATCGAATCGAAACGACGTCCCCTGAACCGTTTTTTGAGTTTCACGGAAAGCCAAAAGTCGAATGGAGCTAAATCGGGCGAATAGGGGGCTTGAGGAACAATACGAGTCGCATTTTTGATGAGAAAATCTCGAATAACAAATGAGGTGTGAGAGAATATATTATCGTGATGCAAAAACCAAGAGTTGCCTTCCCATAATTCTGGCCGCTTCTGGTGAATAGCTTCGCGCAAAGAACGCATAAGGCTTAAATAATATTCGTTGCTATCAGTCTGGCCCGGCTGAAGAAATTCATAATACACTATACCATAATAATCAAAGAAAACTGTCAACATCACCTTAAGTCTCGACGTGCCTCGACGCGGTTTGGTTGCTCTTAATTTATCTTTGGCACTGAACTCATTTGGCTGATTGGTTACTTCCATCTCGTATGCATATATCCATATCTCATCTCCCGTAATAATGCGCTTTATGGCCTCCTGGTAATCAGAAATCATTATTTCAGACACATTAACACGACGCTGTTTTTCAAATATATTGAGTTTTTTTGGAACTAAACGGGACGAGACACTTTTGAGACCCAAATGGTCTTTCAAAATCGATTGTATCGACCCAATCGATATTTGTGTGATATCAACAAGATCTCTAATTGTCAACCGACTATTACTGATTACTAGGGCTTTGATTTTGTTGATATTTTCATCAGTGACTGAGGTAGATGGCCTTCCCGGACGTGATTCGTCTTCAACTACCTCTCTACCCTCTTTAAAGTTTTTGTACCATTTGTACACTTTTGATTGTGCCATTGTTTCATCGCCATAACAATTCCTTAGCATTTTTAATACATCCGCACAAGCGATTCCATTCTTTAAACAGAATTTAATGCAAATTCTTTGCTCAATGAATTTACTCATTTGGAAAATTTATCGGCAACTATTTTTTTTTGTTTTTGGTTTGTTTAGATCAATTGATTAGCCCTCTTAACTAACACACGTATATCCAGTAGCGTGATAAATTGCTATTATTTGTTGATCCGTTGAGTTTTACAGTTACAGCGGCAGCATAAATAAACTTTGGAAAGAATTGATGATACTGTTCTTTTTAATTAGGAGTCAAAGAAGACGGTATTCAGTTGAGTACTCTCCATACTGGAGATATTTCCGGAATATTGATTAGACAAAAAAGGAATAGGCAGAAAACAGAGCGCAAATAATGAGCAAAAAGACCAAAGTTAAATTGAAAGGAAAATCTAGCAGTTTTGAAGAAATCAACTGCTTGTGATGAGCAACTATTTATTTATTTATAGTTAGAAAATCGACGTTATTTTGTAAACAAACAAACCGAACGACATGAAACTTTTATCATATTTTTTTCCCAAATTCCCATACCACCCAATGATTTTTGTAAACATTCTGCAGCTGTTTTTCTCTCAAATTATCATATGTTAAAGAACCTAAGCAAAACAATCAATATACAAGACAAAGCCTTTTTTCAATGTGACGTGACGAATCATTCGTTGTTTACTCGCTGAATAACTTTCAAGAAGAAGAAAATTGAAGACAAGCTATTGAAGTAAGTTATCATCCAAAAAAGGAAATAAAGAATTGTGGGCCACTTTCATCGTTATTAAAAAATTGAAAGATATTCAAAGAAAATCTTTTTTTTTTTCGGCTTGAAGACATAAAAAGGTGGTTTTCGTAATTTTTCCAAAAAAATATTATCGTATAATGTTCATAAAGCATTTTTTACAAAAATTTCTCATAAAGAAGAGATTAACATCTCTGGATTTGTCAATGATGTAGAAAAAGTAGCCAGTTTCTATTATGGTTACTTGCTTTATAAGCACGTGTTTTAGAATTTATTGAAACACCTTTGACTAAAGATGTCTACTACTTCAGACGATGAAGAAAATATTGTAAGTGATGGAAATGAAAGTAATGAAGAACAATCGGTTAAAGATGGGTCGGAAAACCAAGATCAAGGAAATTCTGAAACTGACAACGACGAATACAATAAGGAACAGAATAATAAATCATTAACTTGGAAAGATTTGGTATGTATTACTTACCATCCTTGTAAATTGCGTTGTGGCAATAAGTGAAATTTGTGCCATCTTAGGGCTTAAACGAAACATTATGTAAAGCTTGTGAAGAATTGAAATGGAAAACACCTTCAAGAATTCAGCAGGAGTCTATACCGTTGGCTTTACAAGGCAAAGATATAATTGGTTTAGCCGAAACGGGTTCAGGAAAAACTGGAGCATTCGCTTTGCCGATCTTAGAAGCATTGCTGGATAATCCACAGAGATTTTTCGCCTTAATATTGACTCCTACAAGAGAGCTGGCGTTTCAAATCTCGGAGCAATTTGAAGCTTTAGGTAAATAGTTAACTAAACATTTTATACAATCTCCCAAGTTGTACAAATCTTTCAAATGCACTTTTCCTGACTATGATGTGGAATTTAAATTTGAAATAATTATGAAAATATGCTTTCATCAAAATTCGTCACTACCTCTGAGCTTGGCCTATCTTGCAAATCTGTAAAATCTTTTCTGAAACATAAGAGAAATAATGCCTATCTATTAAAACATTTCAGGTAGTGGTATAGGTGTTAAATGCTGTGTTATTGTGGGCGGCATGGATATGGTGTCACAATCCTTACAGTTGGGAAAAAAGCCGCATATAATTATAGCTACCCCTGGCCGTCTCGTAGATCATTTGGAAAACCTCAAAGGTTTCAACTTGAAGGCAATTAAATACTTGGTTATGGACGAAGCCGATCGTATTTTGAACATGGACTTTGAAGTGGAATTAGATAAGATCCTGAAAGTTCTACCTAAAGAACGACGTACTTTTCTTTTTAGTGCGACCATGACGAAGAAAGTGAAAAAGCTGCAAAGAGCCTCTTTAAAGGATCCCGTCAAAATTGAAGTCTCAAATAAATATCAGACCGTCGAACAACTCCTACAATATTACATATTCATACCAGTTAAATATAAGGACGTTTACTTGGTGCATATACTGAATGAGTTAGCTGGTAATAGTTTTATGATATTCTGCAGTACATGTAATAACACAGTGAGAACGGCTTTAATGCTTAGAGCCTTAGGCATGGCGGCAATACCATTGCATGGTCAAATGTCTCAAAATAAGCGCTTGGCTGCATTAAACAAATTTAAATCCAAAAATCGTTCTATACTTATATCCACCGATGTGGCTTCAAGAGGCCTAGATATACCTCATGTGGATGTGGTACTAAATTTTGATATACCCACACACAGTAAAGATTATATACATAGAGTTGGTCGAACCGCGCGTGCTGGACGAGCAGGCAAAGCAATTACTTTTGTAACGCAATATGATGTTGAACTCTATCAACGAATTGAACATTTGCTTGGTAAACAACTGCCTCTGTACAAATGCGAGGAAGACGAAGTAATGGCTTTACAAGAACGTGTCAGTGAGGCTCAGCGTACGGCTAAATTGGAACTTAAAGATATTGAGGAATCTAAGGGTAAACGTTTTAAAAAGGTCGGTGCTGTCGATGCCGATGATTCCGAACAATTCGTTGGAGCACGAAAACGTTTAAAAGTGGGTGGAAATGTTAAAAAGAATTGGAAAAGGGCTAAGAAAAAATAATTTTTAAATGGCTATTTACAGAAAATTTAGGATATGGATGGAACTTACCATTCAATTAATGTAAATAAATAAGATTCAAATAATTATTTTGAAAGTTAACAAACTGTTCTACTCTACTAGAATTGAAAAGAACTTTGATTTCTTTTTATAAGAAAGCATAACATGGGACGATTTTAGAATTTTTGAAAACAATATACATTATCGTAGAATTTCTAAATATTTATTTTTAAAATAAAATAAAGAGCTACCCAACTAGATGAATATAAAAAGATTGATCTTCGATGCTTCGCAGCCAAGTAATTTACACATGTATATTATGCCTGATATATCGATAGGAATTTTTAAGAAGCCCAAGTTTATTCGTTAATTCCTTAGCATAGTTTCACATTGCCTTGCCGTTTGAAAGGTGATGTAAACTCTAAATGACCCTACACCTGCTTTCTGGCCAGAAGTGACGAATTCTGTTGCAATTGTAAACTATAGATTGTCTGAATCACCAAGCTTTTCGGAAAGTTCACATTTTGTAATAGAGAGAACACAGTTAGTAGTAAAAATATAATGCTATTAATAATTTCCAGCGGTTGATTTAGCACCAGGCAATTGACGTTTGAAGTAAATCAATAATGTCTTAACCAACAGATTAGTCATCAGGCTATTGCTAAAATAATGACGACATTCGTTAACTTTCCTACATTTGAATTATTTAGATATGAATAGAAATGCTAAAGTTGGAAAGCAGATATAGTTGTTCATACTCCTAAACCTGCGCCAGCTTCCCCATGTCTTTCCCCACTTCTTTTCAATTGCCACCGTTTTACATGAATAGGGGAACCCCCTGAGTGCCGATTCGTAACCTTCTCAACAAAATGAAAGCATTAAATTGTTTATTTTCAGACGCAAATTGATTAATGTTAATGCGGCATAACAAAAAGAGATCGGGAGAATAGATCATACTTAACTGTGGAAAATATCAATTTGGGATATTAATATTTTGAATAAAGCGAATTTGCTGTCCTTCTTCAAATTGTTTTCTTTGATTACAAAGTCCGCAATATTAACATACATTAATATACACACAGCGCAACGCTGATCATTTACTTCATTTCTCCAAAGCTTTAGTCTAATTTAAATGAGTAGGCAAGTATCTGTTCTTATTGTAAAAAATTATTACCCCTAAAGAATAAAAATAGAATAATTTCACGATTTTTAAAAATAACTTACAAAAAGGGACGTTTAATAATAAAATAAAATAAAAATGAAAGTTTATATCCTTTACTAAATAATGTCTTTTTAAAAAAAACATAAACGTTAACTAAATAAAACATTAAAAGAGAAAGCATACCAATTTTTCTAATAATTAAATCAACTAAAAGTGAAAATATCTATAAAATATACACTATCAGGCCATAAAGGGAAATTAACTATCATGCTGATTAATCGTAACATTTGAACTAGCGCGAAGACAATGACCTTACTTAAATATAGTGTTTCTTTACCAAATTTCAAAATATAATCTACCCAATAAGACCTTAATATTTTATCAAACGATCACGCATCACACAATTACTCAATTATCAATGATTTCGTCAATACTAAGAATCGGTTGATAAGTCATATAGTTCGCAAATACCCTCGTCGGCGCTCAATACAAAATTATAGTCTAATTGCGGCGGATGTAGAGGCAACAAAGGGGGATTTTCTGAAATATAGCCCACATGTAGCACATACATATCAAGCAATTTATGAAATAGCATTACTTACCAGTATTTAAGCAATCGGGGAAGAATCTTCGAAGCGAATGACCGACTGTACTGCTTTGCAAGACAATGCGAGCCGTTAATTTGTTTTCTAACGCCTCCATTTCTTCTTTCATTTCAGGATTACAAAAGTACGTGTGTTCCTCATTGACTAGATTTGCTTTGGTGGTAGTTTGCTGCAATGTGGTCAAAGCCGTCGAATGCGTAGATGAAGACGTGGATAAAGTTGGTGAGGGGGTTTCTAGACGTGAATAGTTTCGAGCAGTTTCCGTTTCGGGTAGTGTTGTGCAACAACGTCCTTGATCTGTAACCAATCGTACATCGACTGTACTGCCGTTATCCAAAGAAATATATAGAGACCTCTGAAAATAAGTTTTAAATAAATAAAAATATTTAATTTTTCAAATTCAAAACTTTACCCTTGTTCTACCAATCCGTACATCTTCATCATGGCTGGGAATCGTAAAGACTACATCTTCACCAAACACCGAAAGCAAATCATCTCGCGTTACATACCCGTACGACCTGCTAATGCTGTCCTCCTTGACATAACCCAAATTACGACGGGCATAATCCAACTGTGCATCAATGTCGGCTTCCAAAGCCTTCAAATATTTATTACGAGTTTTTATAGCTTTTAAAATAGCGTCCTCGTCATGTCCATCAATGTTACCGCTGACCAAAAAGAGCATAAAAAAATTTTAACATATAGATTTCACAGCAATTGCGGAACTCAGGGAAGAAATATTTACCGCCATCGCACAACGCTACTGCAACGGGATTTCTCAATCAACCCAACTCCTTCGAGTACATTTGTTATGTCGTATATTCTACGTTTTTGCACATCCAAAATATCAGCCGCCTGCAAAATGTGAAATTGTTGAGATTACTTGGCGCGTTGCGAGACAACTTGAATTTGTAATCTTAATTTCAGCTTAACCATGACAACAACGAAAACAAAATCGGCAATCAAGTCTTAGCGTAACGTTAACAATAGTTATATATTTAGAAGGTATAATTGATCTGCTTTGACCTCGCGCTATGTACTTACGTCTTTAAGATCAATCCTTCCACCATTACTTTTCATAAGCTGCACAAATTTTTGCGTTAGCAGTACCAATGAGCCTACCACACGATTTGGAGTTTGTGGGGTTAAATGTGCATGCTCAGTGGGTTGGGTGGGCGCATCATGAATATTGTTTGCTCCACTTGATTTTTTCGGCGTGTTTTCTGGTGTTTCCATTTTATTTAAATTGGCGCAAATGTAAGCACAATATATTAAGCAAATAAATTATTATTGTTTGAAACTTGAAAATCCGTATTGTCAGAGAAATTAATAAAACTTTATAAATTATTAAATTCTAAAATTTGGCGCTTGGCGATTTTTTTGACCCGCCGCCATTTGGATACTTTTTTACTCATTTCACTATTCGTTTACATATTCTTTAAACTTGTGAAAATAACAAAAAACATTGATTCCACTTCCACATGTTCCAAATTTGAAAGAGATATATTTTCTTTGACAATTTGAATAACATATGCAGACGACGTTTCCTGACAACTGCGGGCAAAAACAAGACCTGTTTGTAATTTAAAAGGAAACATTTGATATTAAACTTTTTTTTAGTCTAATCTTTGCAGATCGATAGGCAGAGTCAAAGTAGTGTCGTTACAAGTTTTTTAGACGTCAGAAAATGCCTTCGGGCCAAGCTTGATTATTCGATATCTTGTATTGATAAAGTTTTTAATATTTTCACGAGATTTTTATGTTATGGATATATATTATACACTTGACAAGGTACATTCTAAATTTAGTCTTCGTCACTAATGTTGTACATTGATCCATGCTTTTAAGTTTTCATTTATGTTTTACACGACCAGAAATTATTAAAATTGCACGTAAACTAGCGCTGAGGTTTAGAGAATTTCACCGAAGACCAACAAAAATTTTATTGGCAAAAAAAAATTGCTCTTTTTTTTTCTGTTGAATTTGCTCTTAAAAGCACTGGCCTGATTTTTACGAAAATTTTTTTAATTAGAGATATATATATACTTCTAGAAATCAAATACGGACGCAAACACTACCAAGTTTCAACCTTTTTGGATAGCGCGCAACGGTGTTCTCAGGCGTTTCTCCTCCGGGAAGAGAGTAACTCACTATAAAAAATTGGAAAAGAGGAAACTAAAAGTTTTACTTTGGAATTTAGGCATTCAATTACTGATCAGGAGGAAAATATATATATTCAATTTTTTTGCTGACGTGCGATTGCTAAAAAATGGATAAAATATCTCGAAATTGATAACTAATATCATTTTAAAGTAAACTTGAATACGTTAAATGTCATTTGACAACTCTGGGTTGTTATAATTATAGATTTTTGAAAGTTTGTCACGTTCTTTTACTTTAAACACGCAAAATTTGTATCATTACCGCTTGAAAATAAATAAATAGTTTGTATGGTTGGTAAGAAAAAGAGAAATAGCTTAAAAAAATGTCGAACCTGAGCACAAGTAAGCCAAAGCTCTCTAAGGGCATTTTGGAGATGAAGTTTATGCAACGGACGAAAGCGAAGGTGGATAAAGAAATTGAAGTTGCCGAGGGACGAGCTATGTATTCCAGCGAACTGACCAGCAGAATGTTAAATGCCAATTCAAATTTTATAATCGAGCCGAGTTATGTATCTTGCGAGAACCTCATTGAAGGCCGCTTAAGTTTTCGGGGGATGAATCCTGAGATTGAAAGAGAAATGGAATTGGAAAAGGCCGAGAAAGAAGGAACCGCTGAACGGCCCGAGCAAGACGCAGAAGTCAGCACAAACGACATGATCGAATTCTACGCTGCGGCCAGTCATACAATACAGAAGAAATTTCAGAAACATAAAAAAGTAAACAACAAACGATCTAATAGTGATAATATAATGAATAAAAAAAATAAAAAATTTAAAAAACCTCAAAGTGACGATATTGGGGAAGAAAATTTGGCCAAGTAATTAAATATAGTTGTAAGTTAGTACTTAGTTTATACATAATAAAATTAAATAAATGTGTAGACACTGCGAGGCAAAGCATCGACGCAGGTGTACTCTACCAATTCTCTCGAATTCAAAGGTTTAACTTTTTCAACAGAAAAAATATACCGGTTAGTCTGCTTCTATACACACAAGGTTTGAATTTCATCTTCAATAAACACAAATATTTAGTTTAAATGTTAAAATGATCCAGTTTTTATTGCCTGTAACGCATAGCACATACTAGTGGAATTAATCCAGCGCCAGCTATTTCGCCAGAATTCGTAGATACTTCCGTTTACCAGAATGGTTTGACAACCCACTGCGTAATAAAATTCAAATTTAATATTTAAATGAATGGATACTCATAACGTACTCGTATCCAAAATCCTCTGCACATTTAGTGGAGAAATCAGTTGTTCCCATCGATGAGTGCCCTTTGGAGCTGCATTTATCACATATTCACCAATCAAGATGCCTCCCACCCACATTGGAATGGTTTGGTTAAGAGTGGTAATGAAAACGGAACCGCCAGGCTGATTAAAAATCATAAATACATTACCTAAGCAAAATTCTAGTAAAATCTCGCAACCTTTACACATTGTACGCAAGCAGTCAAGAAAGTCACTTTATCGTCAATATGTTCCAATACCTCTGAAATCACTACCGCATCATAAAAGTTGCATTTGTCTTTCACATGGATTTCGATCGGCTCGATCTTATAAGTTATGTTTTCGAGCAGACGTGCGTTTGCCTCTTGCAGTAAATGCTCACGGGCTACATTTATTAATACATCGCTTAAGTCGATGCCCGTTATCTTAGCATCCAAACGAGCCAACTGTTCAGTTAGTATACCTCCTCCACAACCTACTTCAAGTATTTGTTGATTTTCTAACACATGTGTAGTGCTCACCGCTTTAGCATCGATGGAACCCCTCGCTATTAGACCGTCTCGTATAAACGGCACCCTTTAAATATTTACAAATTATAAGTCCACAAATAAATTGGTAAATAAAAAAATAACCTTATAGAATTTAAGCTATGTAAAGCTTTTAGAGGTCCATTAACATTCCACCACTCATCGGCTAAGTTACTATGATGTTGCACCTCCCGTTTTTCGACATCTGACATTGCTTGCGGTACATCCGAAGCAGAAGCGGTTTCACGAATATTGTCGATTGCCGCATTATAAAAGCGAACTCGATAGCTTCCGCAGTTTAAAAATAACCTCCTAATGTTCATATCAAATTATTAATAATTCAATAAAATTTTAAAATTATTGCCACAACACCTTTGTTTTTGTAAAATGTTTCTTAATGAGTTCAAGTTGTATATACACTTCCCGTACATACTGAATTAGTTTTGGTTGCTTTTATGTTTTGATTGTCAAATGCAAATTCGCAGTGTAGAACAACAACTCAAATTTACAAATTTCTTCATTTATCGTAATCCGGTGTGTTCTAAATCCGACGTTTCATGCTGAATGTTGAAAAAAATCATTTCGTTGATTTTCAAATAGTGCAAATAATTTGCACATACATATCATGCCTGATGTATTGATAGAAATTTTTAAGAAGCCCAAGTTAAAATTTTATTTTTTAACATATTCTTAAAATAAAAAATGGAGATTAATAAATTATTTTATAAGAAAATAAAATTTTTGAAGAGTTAAATC
Source organism: Glossina pallidipes (assembly GCA_000688715.1). Lineage (NCBI taxonomy): Eukaryota > Metazoa > Arthropoda > Insecta > Diptera > Glossinidae > Glossina > Glossina pallidipes. Next base: position 2,006,754 of record KK499779.1, read on the forward strand.
GAGTTTTGGAATTTTCGATGATCGAGGAGATCGGCGTTCATCTAAAAGAGTCATCTGCGATAGGATGGCGCAAAACGGGGTAACGCTAGATAATTTCAAAAATGGCGTATACACGAGAAGAAGACAATATGGAACCGTGTATAAAATCCTCCTGATGTTCGACTATATTCACCTTTCGCGATGGCACCACAAAACATTATCACTCAACAAACGACGCTACGACACCAAGATACAACAAAAGAACCGCACCAATTGCAAATTCTGGGAAAAAAGAGGCTACATAACGTCAGTTGGCGCACCGCGGGATTTCCCAGACATTGTACGCTTTTACAGCAACATCACACCAGCAATTATAAACGCGGCGATAAATAATAAACTTGTCACAGGATCCAACGTGAAGAGAACATAGACGTACATTAATGTTTTGACAAAGATTATAAGCGTTTTCCATTTCAGCCATATAAACATCGCCAACTGGGAGCAGCAGAAGGCAACTTTAAATGCAGCGACAGAGTTTTTCCGGAAGAAGTTTAAGGTGGAATTGCTGGCAATAGAGACGCGGCTGACGATCGATATTTTCATCGCATTAATTGAGGAATTGCTGCAAGATTACCCTGGCGTATCCATCTGGGGATAGAACAAGATCGTCGTTAGATATATTAAAATCTGCGATACGTTTGATCGAATCACAGATGCAATTTTGAGAACAGGCCAATCGCCAACTAACGATTACCACATAATAGAGCAGTTGAATGATCAGATTCCAACAGTGGCTGAAGAAGAGTTCCGACCATTCGGCCTGGATGGAGTGGTGTACCGCGAACAGCTAGCTGGCCAACTAAACCCAAAGCATGAAGACTACTTGCGGTTGCTCACGGGCTATGGAATAGTCAAAGACATCCGTGAATAGCTAGGATACCAGCGATGCCTAGACGACCTCACAATAAAGGGAGTAGACGCGTGCAAGGAAGTGCACGATGACATTATCAGCCTGAACAAAAAAAACAATGACATCCTGACAAGTGACTATCTACAAACAGAGTTCCCCAAAGAAAAAGTACAGGAAGTGTTCCATGAAGCTTACAACATTTTATACGCCATCCTAACACAGCATATGCCGGATGCAGAAATAGGCAAGCGCACACCTTCGACCATTGTGAAACCGGATGACTTCTTCCGGACAGGAGGACCCTGCAGCAATGGAGCAGAACACAGAAGTAATGTGCTTGGATATCTTATACAATTAGTGCTGTGTTAATATTAGTATTATTTTTGTTTGTTTGTTTATTGATTTTACGACTTATGTCTATATTATACACATTATACACATTTATATCTTAGTACAGGATATCAGGACATACCACGTTATGCCGTATGTGCTTACAGCAGTCAGGCTAAACTATGCCTTTATTTTTTGAAGAAGACGATAGTTAGATGGATGGATATTCCTTCATAAATTCAATAAGAATGTTATGAGCGTTTATGAATATTTAGGAATGTAAAATTTCAATCTTGATCTTTAAGTATGCTTAATTTTGAGGTGTTTATATAGCATATATATACATTTACATATGGTTTATAGCTGGTTTTTTGTTTTTTTAGGTATGGCTACCCTTTGTCGTCGCTGGATGTTGGAACCGCTCGTTATTCAATGGATAAATTGTTCTTCGACATAAGGGTGACCCATTATTGGAGACTATAGAACCGTCAATGTATTTACAAGTTTTTCGATGGGACGCGACGATGAATATACGTCAATTAAGACCCTACGCCCATGAATGATGCGATAACTTAGTTGCTGTGATTCAGAAATTTACACGATTTCACCGGCTTTGTTAAGGCCTATATTGGAACCAATTGTATTGACAGTATCAGAAGAATTAGCACGTTTAATGAGTTATGTCCAACAATTTACTCCGACTGGAGCTGTGCAGGCCTTTACGCTTGCATGTGGTGTTATAAAACACTCCATGTCGAAAAGTACTAGACAGAAAATAAAAATATGTCACACTCCATAACGATTCCTAAAAGGACCACACAATGCAAGTGAAATTAATGAACATGTGTACGTAAGTACAAATATGAATATGATCGATTAAAAACCAAAAAATACGCTATATTAACGATCGTTGTTATTGATGATGATGATAATGATTATAATATTGTTGTTAACGTTCAATTTGGTTTTACATTACAATTGCTTTGTCATGTCGGTTATATGGAGTATTTACCAATAACTATAACCATTTCGTATGTTTCAAAATACCAGATTGTTGTTATCGTAGAAAATGAAATGATGAAAACAGCTAATGACTCAATGACAGGTGTCTTTACCAGTTATCGCTTATATCGTTTCTACTTGCATAAGAGTCGTTCGAGGCGAAGGCATCAAGCCCTTCCTGATTAGAAATAAATGTTTTTATGTAATTTCGTGACAAAAATTAATTTTGACCAGTCACTTTGCGAAAAATATAACACACGCAGGTCAAAACAAAATACAAACGAATTTAGGTATTAATTATTTCTCAAAAAAGTCACAAGAAAATTGTTAGAAAAAGTTTTTAGAGAAAAAAAGGTGCAAATCACCGAGCAGGGTTGCCAAAAGATTTACTCTCTCGAACACTAACTTGGTAGTCGGGATTGTAATATTGCAGATAGAAAATATTAATTATAAAACAAATAAGAACATTGCAGTCGGGCAAACTTTGGAGATAATTCACAAGAGTCCACGAAATTTTGTTGGTTGATAAAATTCGTGATGTGCCAAAAATATTCAAGGAGATTGAATGATTATATGAGCGATGGATTGTCGGGAAATTTAACACATCGGCGGCCACGAATATTATGCAAAACGACGTGAATACTATTCAAAATTTAAAATTCGTTGTTATTCATTGAATTTTGTTCAACCTTAAAAAGCTTACATAATATTTCTAATCAGATTTTGAATATCCTAACTAATTTAAAAGCAGAAATGTTTGTCTATTTTTACAATGCATTAAAATTGTTAATATCCACGACCTTGTTAAATATTACTGAATTGCTTGAGTTTTTACAGCTTGCATTGCGTAAACCATGCTTGTAGAGTTAATCTTACGCCAAACACGGTGTCGATATTGGTACATCCAGCCGTTTACCAAAATTGTCCGACAACCCACTGCAATATGAAAGTTCGATTCATATTAAAACAAATGAATATCTATAAATATATAGTTACTTGTATCCAACATTTTCTGCACATTTAATGGAGAAATCATGTATTTCCAATGATGGGTGCCTATTGGAATGAAGGCTAATACATATTCGGCTATCAGGACGCCCACAATCCACATTCGAACAGTTTGGTTAAGAGTAGTAATAAAAACGGAACCGCCAGGCTGATTAAACAAATTATAGTCAAATTAGTAAAAAAAAATTCTAGTTAAAACGTATAACCTTTAAGCATTGCACGCAAGCATTCAAGAAAGACTCTTTGTCATCAATATGCTCCAATACTTCTGAAATTATCACCGCGTCATAAAAGTTCTTTTTATCTTGCATATGAACTTCGATGGATTCGGTCTTATAAGTTATATTGTCAAGTAGACGAGCGTTTGCTTCTTGCTTCAAATGCTCACGGGCCACCTTTATTAATACATCGCTCAAGTCGATGCCTGTTATCTTAGCATTCAAACGAGCCAACTGTTCAGTTAATATGCCTCCTCCGCAACCCACTTCAAGTATTTGTTGATTTTGTAACACATTATTAGTGTTTATGAGTTTAGAATCTACAGAACCTCTTGCGACCAGGCCGTCTCTTATGAATGGTACCCTTTAAATTTGGTTCATGGTATTCATGCATTTCAACGTACATAAGGAAAATACCTTAAAAGGTTCATACGGTGTAATGCTTTCATCGGCCCATCCAAGTCCCACCAGTTTTCGGCTTGATTGCTATGGTGTTGAACATCCCTTTTCGTATGGTCTGATATTCGTTTTTGCGGTTCTGCGGGCAATGTGCGATTCTTGCTGACATTTTCACGAATGCCATCAATTCTTGCAAAGCACCGAATGCCATTTCCCCTACACGCCAAAAATGTTTGCCTACTTTCAAATAGCAAATTTTGGAATTGTTCTAGAATGTGTTGAATCGTTGTTACAGTACCTTCGATATTGTGCAATATTTCTTAATGATTTTAAAATATATGTAGACATACTTTAAATTTTATTATTTTTGTTGTCTTCTATTTGTTCTACTTTTAGTTTGTTTGTTAACACCACCGCAGTTAATTATGTTTTATCGGAGAAATAACTTGGAGGAAAAAAAGAGTTGAAGCCTATATTCGGGAGATGACACAAAATGATTTGCAAATATAGCTAACAAAGTAGTAGTGCATTGGGCGGGAAGATGTTAGAATTTTTCAGAGTACTTCTGAGATTGAAAAACATCTCCCCGACTTCCCAGGTCTATTAAAGGAAACCCTTGAAATCCAAATAAAGACAATTCTTTAGATTTTTAATGAGATGATTTAGCGACTCATATTGCAAGTATCATGGAGGGAAAAAACAATACAAAAGTGATGGGTAGGAGAGTCCGACTTGCATTACTCTAATGATGTCTTTGTGGAGACATAGACTTCAGCTCTAAATTGAAAAATAGATTTTGGGAGACTTGTTGCAGCAATTAAACGGGACAAATCGTACGGGAAAGTTGAACAGTTCGTATTATGCCGACCCTAAGGTGCACCACCTCTCTTTCTCCCTCTCACTCTTTACCCTAATTTTTCATAATGCACGCGAAGCTTACACATTTCTTTCCTTCAGATTGATTCCAAAATAAGTGCAAATATTGCAGCGGAACTCTGCTCACCGTTAAATACCATACACTGCTTCATTTGATCCAGTGATTCATGTAACGACTTTTGAAAATAACACCTAATGTAGTGAATGGTAGAAACAGCGCCCAATAATGTTTGTTCTTGGGCCAAATAATATCGTCGTATCGTACTCAGGTCTAAACTTGATATAGCCTTGTAGCCACAAGTGGTGTATGGTAAAAAACTAAAAAGAAGCTAATCTTCTCTTTATTTACGTGTTGTTTAGAAAAGGGTGGACGTCATATTTAGCTTTGTTTTTTCTGTCTTACAAATTCGAAGCAGATATTAGAGTGGTTTCAATGATAGCTTCTCGCCTTGAGTCTTCTTTATGCGCAGTCTTGCCCCTTAATCGGTAAGCGCGTTTCTCGCGTGCCTCTATTTTTGCTGTGATTCCATAGAGCCGAATGTTTTGTGTGACTCCCTATAGCGATAAATACCGACAACGCTCTTCATACGTTGGAACCTAAGTTTGCTTTCTACCTGAACATTCTTTGCTTGAGTCTTTAGCTGGTTTGCTTACGCATGTTCTATGTGGAACGAAATCGGTTAAATCACATGTTTTCATTCTTCTATGAAAATAACGGTTATTCTAGTAAAGCTTTAAGTACAAGCCTTGATTAAAAACAATATCTTTTCATCTTCGTCGAATTATGCTAAACGAACAAATCTGTCCAGTAGTTGGTGTTATTCACGCAAGAAATTATTAGTGATAGCATTCACATTATATTCTCTATATACATTACCCTACTATTGAAAATTCAAATTAAATCAAGTTAAACAACAAACACAAACAATATATTTATTAAGAATTAATTCGAACAATCAAATGACGGCTGCGTAATGTAACTGAAGTTAAAGGTGTTCTTCTGTCGTTTTTTATTAAACTTCTGCCGTCACAACTGATTCGATTGTGAGATGCACGTGTTCAACATTCCAGTTCATTGCACTCTGCAAATATGTAAAAAGCTTATAACGAAAAAGATGACGTGCACACATACACACAGTAGTAAAATGTTGCTAAAAATAAACAAGAAATATATTTATATATATTTAGCTTGGAATGGATGTTTCAATAGATCTCAATATCGTAACGACATTTAATTCGCAAACGAAGATCGACTCGTGCAATACATCGGTTAATACATCTTGTGTAAATTTCATATCGTGGATGCGTTATACATTTTAAGTCATAGCTTCGTAAGATATGGGGCCAGCTCGTGGATAAAACCCGACATATCTTATGATACATTTTGCATGTAGTTTAATGCGTAGATCTTTCCAAAATCATTGCCTGCTTGGATTTAAGCTTGCCTTTCCGTTTGTCTGATGCACATATACATACATCATGCATATTATATGACTGCAATTTTTGAAATAATTCGACAAATTTTATTGCATTCACGTGTTTTGGCCCTATTGCCTCTATTGCATTGAATTAATTTTCCCTGTCACTTTGTATAGCTGTGATAAATGAATCAATACGTATGCTCTGTTTGATGAAACTCCTTCAGTCAAAACGCTTGTCAGTCAAAGCTCTGAATGTAAGTTATATACAAAGGCACCAGCATGTGAAGTGATTCAGTATTCGTAAGCTTAAACTGGTTTGCGTCAGTGGCATTGGAATGAAAAACATCTTTGACGACATATACATAGCATATCCAAGCCAGATCTGCCAGTACAAAGCCTAAAAAAAAAGAGCAGCAATATATTTATAACAAACAAAAGCCAATCTTGTCCTTTATGTGGATATGATATTGTTGACCTTCGTCTGTTCTTCTGGACCAATTGCCTCAAAGAGCGAGCTACTTTTGGAAGTATGCGACTTTGCAAGTAAGGAAACAAATTCGGAAATAACTTGCTTATTAATTCAATTCAAGGACAGCTCAATCGAACTACGAACGATTATTTTAGCACTGAATTCAGTCCGCGCCACGTGCTGCTAGCGAAGAAGATATTGTCTTGAAGAGTGTGTTAACAACAATCGTGAAGAGATTTAATTCGCTATATCGTTTTCACGCCGGTTTCGTATGGCAAATCATATTCTACAGAAAGACTCTGACATAGACAGCTTGGTCCCATAGGTCAAATTCATAAAAATGATGCTGGAAAATTGCAAGTGTAGCTTGCGGAGGTGAATACGTTACTATTTACCGAACTTCGTCGAAGCAATAGTCTGCTTTTGATGAGGCTGCATATGCAAGAAAATGGTTAATCGAATTAATTCAGCTCGCAAATATGTTGTTCTTAACGTTTCCTATGGCGATCAATTAAAGCAATTACTGATTATCATATTATGGAATCTGAGTCAATTAATACGCAGATACTTGTATACATCAAGTGGCTGGATTTGAATTAAGGAGCCTTTCCTCAAATTCCTCTCAGATTTACAAGCTTAGCTGATCGAACTCAAACGTGGAAATAAATACGAAAACAAGGGAAGTGTGGGAGATTTTTGGGAACGAGCATGAGACTTCTCCTTGCCTAACTTAAAATTTAGCTATGTTGCCTATTGGTGGTAATTTAAGGCCAGCGAATGCTTATTAAGCGTGGACTAGTAATCACTTTGATATCAAGATTTGTTTCTCTTGAGTTTATCATGAAGTAAAAGCACTTTTAAAAGAAGTTTGGTAAAATGTTTCCATGTATAATTTAAGCATTTGAAGCACTTTCTTCCAATTGCGTTTCATATTTTCTAAGATAGACATTTTTTATGCGATTACTTTTCGCCACATAGAAGAAATTTTGTTTAATTTTTGTTTGTGCGTATTTGTATGCACGAAGATTTTTTTTTGTGTTCGCAGTCCTTTTCTACGGTTGCTATCACCGTACAAAAGCAATTCTACCTGCTTATGAAAATTTGAAATTAAATGCGTTTCAACTCAAACATTTTTTTATTTTCTTTTTTGCTATATAAAAAAAGGAACGAATCGCGCCTGTAAAGGATGAGACCTATACACCTAGTACCGTTATGAGTTTTTAACACAAGTTCTTCCTTAGAGCTTAAGGTTGATAATAGCAATAAAGATGATAGCAGAGAACATTCATTTTTTTATTGGTGATTCAATGACTCTAATATCCCTTGATTAGCAGTTATTCACGTGGCAACAATCCATTCAGTGATGTCCATTCTGGAGTTTAATCCAGAAGATTGATATCACGATATGGCTGTATAGCAATTATTGATTTATGAATTTATGAATTTATAAGAATATTATTAGACAAGACAAAATAATTATGATAACTTGAAAGGAGCAGCCAGCAGTTTGAATAAAGCCAGCTAGTTGCTTAAGATGAGTTTTGTTGCGAGCACGAAAGAAATTAAAAATAATGAACTTAAAAGAATGAGGATCGAACAGGATTTGCCTGACGCGGTTAAGCAATGCAAAAGAATTGCTCAAATGGCTTGATTTGACAAATGCATTGTGTACTGAAGACAAGTCGCCCTTATTGCTTGTTTTTCGTTCTTCAAAAAATGATAGATTGCATGAACCAAATTTTTAAATGAGTCTTTCCTTTTTGTTTTATATTTTTATATGCGTACAAAACGCTATGATTCGTTAATTTCCACAAAATCTTGGAAAAAGTTGAGAAAATTGTTGTGCCACCCGAAAAACCAAAGCACGCAACATGCTGCGTTCGCCAAGACCGCTTCTAGTATAGTATACTTACAGCCCAATAAAGTCTACATACAATTCCTAAAATTGTTATTTTAATGAAATTTATCGAAATTTTAAAGCATTTTTTATTTTATATTATGTCATTTAATTAAATTTGAAAAATGGTAACCAAAAGAGCGCCATGTGTAAAAATATGACGTACTAAAATCGTGTTTTTCTCAATTTGGTGAGCAAAAAACTGTAAATCCCTGGGAGCATTGAAAAATAAAAAACAATTTTATCCGCCTCAGTGGCCGAGTAGGCAAGAGTCTCGACTAGCAATTNTTTAAGACTTTAGTCTTAGAATTTATTCTCTGGCTAAATTTATATAATAATAATAATAATAATAAAAAACAATTTTAGTTCATGGTACTTAGCTTTTGTACTTGTTTTCGTGCATTTAAATAATAATTTATCAGCTCAAATCACAAAACCTACAAGAAAGCAAGAAATTTCTCAAGATATTAGAAAAGTGATTGTTAAGTTAAGAAGTGGGAAAAAATCTTACGGATGAAAAATAATTGGAATCGGTTGTGCTACTGCTCAAACTATTATAAGAAATTACAATAACTCAAATACTAGAGAAAGTAAGTAGTGATCAGGTCGGCCGTTAAATTTCGCTTATAAATGGTTTGACGATTTCCGTCTTTCGGCAAATCGATCTTCGAGCAGGATAACGATCCGAAACACACGTCTCTCATTGTGGCACAAGGAGTGGCTGCTTTAAAACGTCCCCAAACAATTACATTCTTCTCCCCAATCGCCAATTTGATTTGAATGCAATTGAAAACATGCGGCATGAGTTGGATAGGCGGGTTCGAAAAAATAAAATTTCTAATATGGAAGACCTTAAGGAACCTTTCCTTGAATGTAACAAAATTTGGCCAAATGTAACAGAAAAATTGGCTTCTTCAATGCCGAGCAGTCTACAAGCAGTACTAGATGGTAAAGGTGGTCCTGCAAAATATGAATTTTTTAATTTTACCCACAAATAGTACATTAAACTATCTGTGAAATAAACTGTATGCACACTTTTTATGATTTTTTTTAGATATTGAAGTATGTTTTTTATTATAAACTTTATCTTAAGTCAAAAACTTTGAATTGTTTTCTGTTTTTTAAGAAATATATTTTTTGACCCACCATTCATAAATGCAATTCTTAATAAGAGAAACCTTATTTTTTCTATTTGTATGTAGATTGTAATTCGACTTCCGTGTCTTGCGGAAATAGATCCGGTGTTATCATTTCTTAATAATTTTCCAAAACAATTTTTTTTCTAGTACTTAAAAGTGTACTTAATAATCACGTCAAATATTTTTATTCTATCCTTTCATTTGAAAAACACTGCTAAAACTACTTTTATTGCGGGTTGTTACAGTAGCCTACCTTCTTATTAACAGTATTTTACAGTTGCTATGCAGACAATGTACGTTAGTATAAGAACGACGGCAGCTCTGTTTACTGCACGTGGAATTGTTGTTGACAGAACTATTTATAATATTTTATCTAAAATTTGCTTTAAAAAGATATTTATTAGCAAAAATGAAAGTTGCATCGAAAAAGCTGGCAAAATATTCGGTCAAAAATAAGATTGCAAAACCGAAAAAAGTTGCTGCTAAATCCAAGATCAAAATAAAACCCGCGCCGGTCAAGCAGAAACATCTAAAAAAGCATGTTAAAGAAAATAAGAAAAATAAAACTCGAAAACAGTTAGAGGGACTTAAAGATATTGATCCAGAGTTTTATGAATTTCTAAAGAAGAATGATAAAAAATTGCTGGAATTTAATCTATGGGATAGCGAAGATGATGAAGGGACTTCTGTAAAAGAGAATAAGAAACAGCCAAAGGGAAAGGATGAAAAAAAAACACCAAAAAAAAGACATGATTCTGAAGAGGACAGCGAATCTGCGTTAGACAACGTTGATGATGAGGAGGAATTACACAAACCAAACCACCAATTAGAAGTAGCTAGCGATGAGAGCGATTTCGAAGACGACAAAGACATTACGGCAGCCGACGGTTCGCAAAAAATTACTTTGAATATTTTACGTCAGTGGCAAAGAGAAATGGAAAATGATTCGGTGTCTGTTCAAACAATACGCAAAACAGTGCAAGCATTTAGTTCGGCTTTGTGTAGTATATCAGGAGACGGTGGCGAAGCTAAAGCGCCCAAAGTTTTCAAAGTTGTTGGGGCAGCTGCTTTTAATGGCGTGGTTCAGTTGTGTGTTTTACATTTACAACCAGCTTTGCTTCGCTTTCTGGGTATTTCCTCTAGTACGGCGTTGCCTCTGCACAAATTGAAAAAGTGGGCAAAAATTCGTAGCTGTTTACGAGTCTATCTGTCAGATCTGATTCGTTTGATTGAGCAGGTATCTAGTCCACATATACTGATGGTCCTGCTAAAGCATTTGCATCAAATGGCTGCTATGGTGACTCCATTTTCAGCTTTGACCAAAACTATATTAAAAAGATTGATTGTGTTATGGTCTGCGGGTGACGAGGCGGTGCGAGTTTTATCATTTTTGTGCATATTGAAAATTACACGAAATCAACAGGTAAAAATAATAATTTGAAGCAATTTTTAATTCACCTACTTTTCTCTACTTCTACAGGGATCCATGTTAAATCATGTTTTGAAAGCTATGTATTTCTCATATGTACGAAATTCAAAGTTTGTCTCACCAAACACCCTACCGGCTATTAATTTTATGCGTCGATCATTAGTAGAAATGTTTGCGCTTGATTTAAATGTGTCTTATCAGCATGTATTTCTATATGTGCGTCAATTAGCAATCCACTTACGAAATGCGGTTATTCTGAAAAAGAAGGACAGTTTCCAGTCAGTTTATAACTGGCAATATGTGAACTCGCTGCATTTGTGGGCGGATTTGTTAGCAACAACCGCAAATAAGCCTCAGCTACAACCTCTGGTGTATCCACTTGTGACCATTACCATCGGAGCGGTGCGACTTATACCAACAGCTCAATATTTTCCTTTGCGTTTCCATTGTCTACAGGTTCTCATCTCCTTGTCCAAAGGCACTAATACTTTCATACCAGTGGTGCCTCTTATTTTAGAAGTTTTGCGTAGTAATACATTCAACCGGAAACACACGTCGGTTTCAATGAAGCCCTTGCAATTCACGTGTGTATTACGCTTGAATAAAAAGCAATTAACTGAGAATGGCTTTCGGGATGAAGTTGTTGAGCAAGTTTGCGCGCTAAGTTTGGAATATTTAGCTTTTGAATCGTCTTCTTTGGCCTTTAGTGATTTAGTAGTGCCAGCTGTTGTAGCTTTAAAGGCTTATCTCAAAGTATGTCGAAATGCTAATTATTCCCGTAAAGTAAAACAGTTACTGGATAAAATACAAGAAAATGCCAAATTCGTGGAACAGGAAAGAGCCAAAATTACTTTTAGCCTTAAGGATTTGTCCCAAGTCCAAATGTGGGAGACTAAAATCCGCAACAAGGGCACTCCTTTGGATATTTACTACAACAGTTGGGTGAAAACACACGAAACGAAAAAGAGACGACAAGCAGCGCAGAGCGAAATCATTAACGATGATTATGACTTGTCCAGAATAAAGAAGCCCACTAAAAGATCTGCAGCAACAATAAAAGATGAAGATGGCGAAATCGAACTGTTTCCTTCCGATTCTGAAGAAGAATTCGAAAACCCGAAATTGTCACCGGAGGCTGGAGATTCTCAGGGCGATGAAAAACGAAAGCAGCTAGCAAAAGTGTCCAAAAAAGAGAAGAAAATCAAAAAGGCTTTAGAGAAGCCAACGATGGAAACGGAGACACCAATTGAAGAGCCTGAAAATGAGGAAGTAGACATTCTCAAGGACTTGGACTTGAATGATTGGTAGAATTTACATGGTGTTTTATTAATAATTTAATCACATCTACAATTAATTAATTATTAACGTTAACTAAATAAACATGGTCTCTTTTAAACTTATTTCTTTTCCGGATCCTTATTTGGTATTATTTCAAATTCATCGTATTTGGGGTAGGTACCAATTGTATTGGTGGATGGTGTCGAGGTATGTTTTTTATATTTAGCTTCAAGTTTCTCAGCATTCCGCTTTTTCATTTCCATAATTTGTAAATTTTGTATCAATTCTTCTTTTGTGGGTGGTGCATCACGACGGCCTCTTAGCCAAGCTTCCCATTCGGCCGTAAGTTCCTGATCGAACGCTTCTTTATCGGCCGGTTCAAACCACCTTGAAGGCTTGCGTTTACCAATTGACGGGTTTGCAGGAATTTCATAATATTTGTTACCAAAGTAATCTTCCCCAATATAGTTACCGCGAAACTGTTTCGGCCTCAACGATTTAAAAAAATTTTGAAATATAATTTTAATTAAATCACGTTTCGGTTTATCTGCCATTATTTATCCACAGTTTACAGTGTAGTGTTTGTGTTTTTTAAGTAATTATTAATTTTTTGTCTGAAGGTTTTGTTTACATCATAACATAAAACATCTGACAAAGTCAGATGGTTATAGCAGATGCTCAATTTTCTAGATTAACACTGAAACTTTGTATTGAAGAAAGAAATTTTTTCGCGAATAAAATTTAATACACAAATTTACAACATGCGATCAGCTCTCGCCTCTTCGCTGAAAATTTATATTTAATAAATAATGATTAAAATTAGATATTGGCAACACTGGACTACGGATTTCCAATCAGAGTACTCAGAGTACCTAATTTTCCTCTTCTGCTATCTTCCATTTCTTTTATTTAACCATTAAAAATACGAAAACTAAATAAATCTATAAAAAGTACTTTGTTTTAATGTGAATTTGTACTAAAAAAAAAAAAACAAAAAGCAGTAAATAAACATATATTTAAAGTATATAAACTAGGGAAAGAAAACCTAATGCAATCAGAGCAAGAAAAACAATAATAAAAAATAATAATAATACAATTCGGTAAAAAAATGTTGAAACGTGCAAACCCTGATAACAAACGAAATTAACCAATCGACGAATTCACTTTAACTCTTCCCCGCGAGCAGTTTTTCTTTTGTTTAGCAACGACGTGCATCAAGTCCGGCTATAAAAATAAGTCAGTGTAAAAAAGTCGTAAGCGAAGAATACACTGCTTTTGCAAAGTAAAATAGATAGAAGGGTAAGACAGTGTGAATGGTGTGTGCGGTGTAAAGCAATCACAGCCAATCAGTAAGTTAGTGAATTTTGCTGGAGATATACTAATCGTTAGTGGGGAAGACGAAAGGTGCTCTTAGTAGCAGAGGACTGGCAGCAGCAACAGTAGCAATACAAGTAAAGTAGAATCGACAAAGCGAAAGAAAAAAGTTGAATAAAACAAAACACAGCCGAAGAAAGAAGCAGGAAACTTGTAGAGAAATTGTTGCCAATTTCCCCCTTTTTCACGTTTCAAATTTACGCACAAAAAGTGAGTTTGATATTACACATTATTTCCTTTGTAGTTTGTTAAAATTGTTAAAATATTGTTTATAAATTGTTGTCAAATTTGCAGTGTACACCTCACCATTACACTATTCGACCATGAGGCCGCAACCACCGGGCGGTGGGGTGAGCCAAACACATGATCCTAATGCTGAAGAACTGCGTAATGCGGAATGGTATTGGGGTAAAATTACACGCGAGCAGGTTAAGAATATATTAAGTGGAAAACCAGACGGCAGCTTTCTGGTTCGTGATGCTCTCTCCAAGGAAGGTGAATACACATTAACCTTGATTAAGGATGGCACAGAGAAGCTCATAAAAATTTGCCATTTAAATGGAAAATACGGTTTCGTGGATTGCAAATTTAATTCGGTTGTTGAACTGATCAACTATTATAAAGTCAACTCTCTGAAATTATATAATAAGACATTAGATATCACGCTTAGTAATCCGATCGTGCGGCCTCTGGATGATGATGAACTTCAGCCTAATGGGGATTTGCGGATATTGGCCAATCAGTTTTTAGTACTACATAATCGCTTGAATAAACACCAACAAAGCTTGGATCAAAAGTTGAAAATTTTCAAATCCATTGAAACGGAATTAAATGAAAAGAAATTGCATCAAGAAGTTTTTCAGAGAGCCGAGAAAATGTTTCAATCACAAATAAAATTAATTGAAACATTTATTAACACTCAACCACAGGTTGGTTTGAATGATAACAATGCGGCGATAAGCAATTCAATGCGCCAACAGGAGCAAGAGCAATTGCAACAGAATGCTGCTTTAATAAAGGCACGTCTAACTGATCTTTGCTTTGAAATGACAAAATTAAATCGTTATGTCGAGGAAAAGAAAGAGGAGTACAAATCGCTAGAACGTCAAATTAACGCAGCCAAACCGGAGTTGCAATCAATTATCGCACGCAAAGAGATATTTACAGTGTAAGTACAATTATATATGTGGCTAGACATCCAGTGATAACTGAATTGCATTTTCTTAGTTGGCGTTTTATTGTTTACTTACTTTTTTTTGCTTTCATTGTTGCTTTACATGATATTACATATCTCCCTTTAATGGTGTCATAATATTTTCATTCTATTTCTATTGCGGTAGGTTAGGGAAAATGCCTATACTGTTGCGACTATTATGTATGCATGAATGGATAAGTGAACTTTTAATTACATTTCAGGATGAAAAGACAAAAATGGAAAACAAAAAATGAAAAAATATTCCGTTCGAAGCGAACATTCCGCTTAACATTCTTCGAAAGCGGAGAAAGAGTATTTCATAGAAAACTTACAGCAATAGAAAAAGATAAGATGGCATAAAAAAGTAATAAGGAAAAATAAAAAATAAGGCTATATAATGCAAAACTTATTGTTGAAAACAAGGCTTAGAACGAGCTTTGATATTTTCAAATATTCGATATTCGCAAGTAAATAGGCAACCAGCCAGATCAACTCTAGGGTTGACACGTGTGTTTGATAAATATTTCTGGTCGTTAAAATTGTTTGGAAATGCGACTTTCGAGGCGGAAAGATTGGTCTTTTATCCAAACTATTAAAAAAAGCTTTGGATAAAACGAAATTCAACGGAGAAATCGCGAAATTGCCAACTTTCTAACTGAAGTCTAACTGAAATGAAGTCCAAGCACAAAAAATCTAAATACACTTCGTGATGTTGTGTTTCTGCAATCATCTAAAATTGTTCAGTTACCTAATGCATGCATTAATGACAAGTATGTTTTAAAGCTAATTTAAGAATTTCGCCACTAGTTTTCGGCCTGTTGTCAGGCATATTTTGTGTTGGGATGTGTAATGAATATTTGTTATCTATTTGCATTTTTATTGGCTGTAATATTTGTTCTGCATTACAAAAGAAGAAATAAAAAAAAATCGTTTCAGTCTTAATTTTTGAAAGCAAACGTTTCAAATACAGGTTACACCGTGACAATGCGATCACTTATATTTGATGCATGACTGCATTCTTTCTTGTGATAATATTGCAAACATTTAAAGATTCGTACGCTATGTTTTCCTTTAATTTTTTTTTTTTTTGCCTCTTCATTTAAATCACAAGTATTGTGTGAATCATTTCTTTGTCATAAGTTATTTTGGAATGCATGAAATTTTTTTTTTTTTTTTTTTTTTATCATTTAACATTTTGGAATTTACAGAAGAATTTTTATTAGAAACTTTACTAACTTTTAAGTTAACCACGGTCGGATCATAAAAGGGAGCAAAACACATATATTTCTTTGTTTCCATTTTGTTGTTTGGAAAGCGCAAGCACGATTTTATTTTACCAGGCATGACTATTATTAAGATCACAAATTGAAAAGCATGAAATGTAGAAACATACATTTTTATATGCGTAACAGGGGCTATATTAGATTTGTAACACATAGAACCATGCATCGAAGATCCTATAAAACAAATACAAAATATTTACATTCCTTTCCAGAGTGAATAGCAAAGTCGATATGAGAGTCCGTCGTCCGTTCGTCTACGTTTTTTTTAAAGAATATCCCGAATGATTTCATGGACTCGCTCTCAATTACTAAAAGGATAGAATTTTAATCTTAATAAGACTGGCGTTTAAATTTCGAAAATAAACTAGACCACGCCCCATAGTTTTTATAAGATTTCATACTGAATCGAAGGAAAAGCTCACAGCATTATTGCCAAAAATCAAATGCCTTCTGCTTCTATTTTCAATTAGTTTTCTTAAAATGGCCATTCTAGCAAAACTAGTAGGTCATTACTGCGGATCTTCTGCGATTTCTGAGAGAAAAAGTGAATCATGGAATTTTGCGTGCACCGTTTTCGATGTGAACTTTATATCAGTAAAACAGTTTTGCAGAGAGCGAAGTGCAGGCAGTGCCGAATGATAGTCGGACAATACAATTTGCGGCCTTTGCGGTGAATTCATCAAAACTTTCTAGTCAGGCATTAAATATTCGTATGGTTTGGCATTGCCGTGGTAGATGACAACACCTTTCTCATCGATTAAAGTTGGCCGCTTTATCTCAATGTCGCATTTTAATTGTTGACATTGCAGACTTGGACTACATCACGCGACGTCAATCTAAGTTTCGGCCTCGTTCATACAACTTCATCTAACTTGGACAACGAACTTCTTCACTTACTTTTGTCGCATGCGCCAGTTTTTTCGAAAACGGCTCCATCTGCAAATGGATGAATGAAAAGTCTTATGTTACGGCGATGGCTTCCCTCTACTATTCAAACGTATTCATCACTTCGGACTGCTTTTAATGTCGAATTCTCTATAGCGGAAGCAAGTGTTTTCGCCAGGCAGACACTTTCAAGTAAACAAAAGTTGCAAAGTTTTGTTTTAATTGCATTGTAGGGGTTTTATTGCCAAAATTACTTGACGCCAAATTCATCTATTGGGAAAAACACCGCAAACCTCTTCGTTTGCATATAACGTTTGCATATATAACAAATTAAGGCTTGTGCGCGCAATAAAGCATCATACGCAAACCGTGTGCGGACTAATACGATCAAGAACAACTTTCTTGTAATATTTTTACACTCTTTTTCTAATTTTGTAATGCAAGATAAAAGGTCGACTAAAGGTCATATCATCAATTTTTATTGAATATACATTTTTTTAACAGTCCCTTTTTTTAGTGCTGTGAAAATGTGTGACGTGCAAAATAGTGCCCCTTCCTAGCTATAAAGTTTCTCCACATTTTAAACAACAGAGATATTTCTCGTTTTCGCTCTTGAGGAAATCTGGAAGCTTTTATATGCATACTGCAGGTGATTCCCCTGTTAGATAACTTGTTGGCCAGGGATGCGAACATAATTGGCAGTCAGTCAGCGATAAACAGGCAATACTAATGGCGGTGTCCTAGGGCTTACTCTAAAAACGTTTAAACGTTTAATGTTAATCGATTTAGTAGCAGGTGTTGGAAAATTACCTGACTTTCGTTTTCATGTCTCTTCCCAGTTACTACTTTTGGTAATTATATCCTTAGCTCCTAAGACCCAAAAATACTTTGATCCCACAAAGTACATCGTATGGTTGATGGTTCACTCTTCTTCGCCTGCTATAATACGTTGTAGTACAGTCTTTCTTTTATATTATTGAAGCAATATTCCACACATCGATGTCTCTTGACTTTCGATTAGTATGTGGCGTAAAAGTTGCTCTTTCTCCAAATTGAAATTTCTGTTATTGCTTTACAGCATTCCTAGTTTTGTTCGCGGATCTTTATCATCAAAGTTTCATTGCCTGTGTGTGTGTGTGTTTTCCCTTAAATCAAAAAGTTGCCGGTTTGGTTGCAGCCCAAATAATCTTTAGATATGGAATTGATTGCTGCTTATTTCGCGCAGCGCTCGTTGTGCGCGGTTGATCGTGACACGAGTTCGAGTCGCTTTATTTATCGTTTTAAGTGATTGTGATTGAAGAAGTGACTTTGAACGTTAAGGCCTAAACGCAACCACTCTTGATTGCTTTTTCAATCATGGCAAGTAGGATACATTATTGGAATGACTACGAATTTAATTCCCATGCTTAAAAAGGCAATTACACCCAGGTGTCGTTAGGGTCTTCTGCGTAGGGCAAAAACAAATCAAAAAACAAATTGATTTTCATCCCGAAAACGCCTTAGATCACCTTATATAAATCGGAAGAAATGTATGTATGTCGCTTGCGATCTGTGATTTTAAAAAGACGAAGGGAATTCGTCTCGCAACGAATGGGATGTGTGAATAGGATGGTGCCCTTATGTAATATTTGATAATTCAAGATTGAATCGCTCAACATGAGGCAATAGAATTACACGAGTATTTGAAAGAGATTCCATTGCAGAAATTGGTCTGCGTGGATTATTTTAATGTAAAACATTTTCGAAACCAAGCTCTTGTCCTACCAAGCCTCGTTCCAAAACGCTTCACCACAACTGAAATATAGGCTTCAGTTCTTACTTGCGCTACCTTCATCGGAGCTAGGCAGGTAGGTTAAGCGGGATAATCATTCGAAGGGACCAGTTGTGATTAGCACAAAACTTGTGAAAAAGAAAGAAAAAAAGGAGCTATAATCTTCTTTTTAATATCTATCCATGGCTTATGTTGAGTTATGAGTATTTTACTGCACATTCCACTGCTTGCAGATAATTGACACGAACACACAATTTATAAACATTATTGTACTATGTTGCTGGCATCATTGTACTAGAGTTCATATACACAATATTTCGATTCGTACTTATATTTAATATCAAATAGCACTCAAGGTACAGGGTATATTAACTTTGTGCGGACGGTCGTAACACCGTCAAGAAGGACTTGAGATAGACCCGCCTGTTATTGTACAGAGCGAATCAGAATCGTTTTGCAAATCTATCTAAGCTTGTCTGTCCGTTGCGACCTAGTTTGCAATTTTCGAAATATTTTTGAAAAGTTTTAAAAAAAAAACAAGGAAGAAATGGTTGACTTTATTTAGCAGATTTTTTTGCTGGACTTGCAAAGTGTATTGGGAAGAAAGAGATCGTTTTCTAGTTTTGAAACCTTACTCGTGATTTCGGCAGGTGTTATTAAATTGTGATATCACTATTTCCGCTAAGCAATATGCATACCGCCCGCATTCTTAGTGTTCGCTGTTTTAACTATAGTTCCAATTTTTATGTGGTACTCTACAGAAAAAATTCAGAAGCAGATCGGGTAATTATGGAAAAGAGAGTAAGAAATTTTCATGAATTTTGTAAAAATTTATTCGAACTAATTTCGATATAATTAGATTGGAGGGCAGGTAAAATGTTGGATATTTGAAGCATCGTTCTATGATATGAGATTACAAGAGTTTTCCCCCTAAAAATCTAAAAAGAACGTTTGGGAGATTCTATAACTTGGTCATCCATCGTATCCGCGATTTTGTAATCTAAACTATCAGAGACTTTGATACAGGGAAGTGGAATGCTATAGCTTGGCGAGATATAGGCAATTGAATACGGAAATAGGCATGACCTATCCACAAACGCCGCTGCAATCGATAGAGAAATTCTTTTAATTTTCATCACCACATTTCTAATTAAAAAGTGGACTCCCCGTAATCATTGAAAAAAATTGCATATATTGGATGTGAAAAATATATCAGGCCGTTTGTGGTGCAGGGTATGTTAAATTTGTACGGACGTACGTAATACGCAGAAGCGCTTAAGATAGACACACCATTTGTTATACAATGGGCAACGTGAGATATGTCTTTACTTTTTTAAACGGTTTCGTGAATGTGTTCGATCGAGCGTAAGTTGGTACGCAATGATCGAAATACGGCCCAAGATGGCTTCGCCTATGGAAATGACAGCCGATTGAAAGCGCTATAGAATGTGTCGTTTATATTGTATTTATAAAAAAAAGGAACATATGCTTTGTATGAACTATCGTTGAATTGTCAGGGAACTGATAGGTAGACAATGCCTTATATAATTTAAATGCAGATGGCCAACCCACTACGTATCCGCTATTTCAGTTAAGCTTGCAGAAGTTCATAAGACGTTAATTATGACACAAATTGCTCCGATCGTTGCGATTTCGACTGTTAAGTTAAAAAACGGAATCCAATCAGAATTTCATGCTTATTAAAAATATGCTAAGACTTTATCGCGTTACGCACAGCATAGCACGTTACAAACATAACAACTAAAGTTCAGAGATATTCTAGTAGAGAGTATGAAGTCTTTGCATACGTTACAATTTGTTCTGTTTAGTCACACATTCATTTCATCAGTTCCGATTAAATAGATCGCACTTACATTATTGTTGTTTGTGTGCCGTTTTTGTGGTCGTCATGCTGTCTGCTATTATCGATACATATGCAATTCAGCTTTTTGTGACTAATGAACATTTTTTTTAAATTGCAAATGTATCTCGTGTTTATATACAAATTTATCATTAGTGGCTTCATTTATGTATATAAAGCACATGTAGTTGATTTTTGTGATTTTTCATTTTTTTTTTGTAAAAAGCTGATCGATAGCCGTGTTAGCTACTTTTAGGTGACGGCAAATGTGAGTCACTTGGATTAATAAGAAGTGCATTTAGCTACGAACGTGCGCATAATGGAAAAGCACTTAATTTTCATCAAAACTCCGGCTAGCAGCGATTTTATGCGCTTTGCGCTTAGTAGCGAAAGGCAACCTTACTTCTCCTTTCGTATCAATTAATATAAATTTGCTCTCCGAAGCCATTAAAATGGCTTTCCTAACGGGCCGTTTAAATACCTGCATATAGGCATTAGATCTTCGCAAAAAGCGAAATATAAAGCAGACATCATTTGATACGTTCGTTGGCATGACATACAATGATGACTACGATGCCCATTGACGAATTCGTATGATTTTTTGACAGCATCAACCGGAACCAAAGGGAATGTTTTTGCAATTTCATGATGATGCGATAATTAGTTTACAACTTACAGTTGTACAGTTTAGTGTGTGATGCTAAACACGCAATTCAAATTTTTCCATTTTTAAAAAACAAAAGTGGCGACATCTCTCTATATGTCATCCTACGAACCTATTGAGCGATGTCTTATATCCCATACAAAATACAGATTTTCGGGGCTATTCCTCGCAAGTTAGACGTAGCATTCAAATGGCACAAGATTTGTGATGCCTATCTCCGTATAAAGAGGAGTTGCCGTCACTGAATAATGCTAGTAGTTAAATTTTATTCCATCGACCTTCAGAGGAATTACAATATGTTTTCGTAATAAGAAAGTAGGATTGACTCTAGGTAGTTAGATAGCGTGGACAGTAAAGAGGCATGAGTAGGTAAGAATCGCGACTAGTAAGTTAGTAGTAGTAGTAAGTTAGTGTGCGGTTGAGTTTACTTCGACTGTCGCCAGAGTGAGTGCTCAGCACATTACTTACCGATTAGGCACACCCACTCGGCTACGGCCACACCCACCTTATTTCTTTCTCTTTTGTGACTTTTTCTGATCATCACCAAGTTACACAACTAGGGGACATCCTCTGACTGATTGGTTATATCAGAAAATGGGAAAAAAATAGAAGCAAAGCATTAAAAGCCGCCCCTGACACTGGTGCGGTTCTTTCGAAATTAATGCAATGAAAGGTGGATAATTCCGCAAGGTGTAATGCTTAAGTCCCTCTTTCGAACACGTTCTTACGGGTTGTGTGCTTCATCACGCCCTCTAATAGTTTCAAATTTTTCAATTTTCCCCATTTTTTCTTCCTTCTACTTCGCTTCCGATTCTGTAATCTGTGAACTAATCGCCACCTGGTATATAATTTTTGATTGATATTATAAGCTAGAAACTAAAAGGAATGCGATCGACTCGAATTTTTTGGCTAGAATACAGAGCACTTAAGAATGTCTATTGTTCAGTTAGACAATCAGACGTCGTCGTCGTCGTCGTCATGTACTCATAGTTTAATGCATTTGTCAATTGTTGCCAAGATCAGCACCTGTGTAAATTCAGTTTTATACCGACTTCTGCACTATGAGTTCTGATGAAAAAATTTTCTTTTTTTTCTCCTTCTCTCTCTCTCTCTCCCTCTCTCCGTCACTCTCTTGCTCTCTCTCTCTCTGTCAACGATGAAGTTTTAACCAAATGTTTTATATTTAAATTGCATTCGATTTACTGCTGTACTGTGTATATTTAAATCTGTTTATGAGTTTTTTTACTTAACAATTGATTCAGAGAAGAATCACGTGTTGCACAAAAAAATAGCGAAACATTAAAAAGTGAAAAATTTTCTATTTACTTAAGAGGATCGGCTGTGTGCCACATATTTATATAAAATCGTTCATTAATTAGAAAATCTTGCATTTATATCGTTTAAAACGTGCAGAAGAGCATCACTTCCACTTCGGAATAGTTCTGTCAGAGTTTTTTTCAATGTTAATTTCGTGAGTTCTTTTTGCTGATAGCGTTTCTCTTTTATTTTGCAGGCGTCTTAAGGATTTTGGTATTAAGGACGAAGATATTAAGCAATTGATAGAAATGGGTTTCGAAGCTTGGCAACAGCGTTACGATAGCGTTGTAAATCAGCCACATAATGATGAGTCTATGTGGTTCCTAAAAGACTGTTCACGTAGTAATGCGCACGATTTGTTAAATGGAGCACCTACCGGCACTTTCTTGATACGAGCTCGGGAAGCTGGTCACTATGCTTTGTCAATTGTTTGCAAGAACTCCATTAATCATTGTATGATCTTTAAAACTGAAAGCGGTTATGGATTTGCGGCCCCGTATAATATTTACCATACGTTAAAAAAATTGGTCGAGCATTACGCAAGCAATTCTTTGGAGGAGCATAATGACACATTAACTACAACACTGCGTATACCAGTCGTATATTGGCATCAGAATAAGGACACTATTATGCAACAATTGCAGGAAGAAATGGAAATGGAACGACAACAACAACATCAAGTGGAATTGGAGCAACAAATGCAAGAGCATATGATGCTGCCGTCGCCAATTGTCCCCTCAGCACCAATAGCAGTTACTGGTTCGGCTGCTTCAATTCATGGCAACGATATGGCCGCCAGTCAAACGCCACCAACGGCAACCCCGCCACAAGCACATTCCTACGGCAGTAGCAGTGGCGGCAATGGTAGCAGCAATCTGTAGTCGTAGCGACAGACGTGCGACTGTAATGGTTTTATATGAACGTGCAACAAACAAATGGAACAGAGATGGGGAGAGTGAGAGAGAATAGGTGGTGAACAGAGGTAAGTTAACGATTTTGTATGAAAGGTGCTTGAGAAAGATTGAGAAGTTCTATAGTGCTACTATTGGCTGTTGAACATTGTTTTTCTCTTTAATATAAAATGAATTTCCTGAGAAAGAATAAAAATTTTTATTATATAATAAGGAAATTTATACAAAAAACAAAAAAAACCAATAACTATTTATATATGCTGATGATGATAAAAAAGTCTTCGATATTTTTGTTTGTTTGTATAAAAGTAGCCTAGAAATATGAAATATTATAATCCAAATTTATATACATATTTGATATGATGGATCCATAAATAGTAATTAACATATAAAAATTAACCAAAAAGGAGAGAAACTAAAAAAAGGAAATATGAAAAATGTAATTGCATTTCGTGCGATACGAAAATTGAAAGAATCCCCCCAACGTTCTTTCTTTTCTTTTTTTCATTTTTTGATTGTATATACAAATATTTAAATGTCTTTCGTTTGTTTCCTCACAATATTCACGTTATTATGATTTTTTATATTTTTCTAAATATTAATAATTGTTTTTTGAAAAGTCCACTTTTTATTTATTTAGCGGAAAATTGCAATATTTTATCTAAATTTCGTGTATATTAACTTTGTTTTTAGTGCTGAAAGGATAACGTGTAATATGTTGTATGTCTTCTTATTAGTGAAGAAAGCTTTTACTACAACAACAACGATATATTTCTCTTTTTACACAAACGTTTTTTTGTTAGGGCTTTAAGCTTGCAGTCATGATGAATACCCAGTGAAGTTGTATTTAAATTATAAATATTATGGAATAACGATTAAAAACAGAATAATCTTGTAATAGGTTCCAGAAGAAAATTGAAAAAAAAAAATTGAAATTTTCTTTCCGCTTATCCTCAATAGGAAATTGCTAGCTAATTACAATTTTTATTGAAAATTATTCATTAAGTTAAAGTTGTATGTTGAAAAAAAAAAGAATTTCGATTTTATAATTTTCATGCCCGTCCCAGCTGATCAGTTTTTCTAATTAATTTTTGCAATGCAGTGTGAGTAGAGAGATCGCTAAAAATTCTCTCTTAACCAACAAACTTACTTTTAAGTTCTTATTTATTTCAATTTTCCCTGTTATAAGTTCTATATAAAAATTTGTCTTGAAAAATATATATATACATCGACACTAGATAAAACGACATGTCACGTGAAAGGATCTTCGAACGAGATGTACTTAAAGTCTCGTCTTATTTTCTTTGCCGATCGGGTTTCGAGAACGCCTTTTTTTATTTGTTCGTTTTATTTTACTGGCCGTTTCCTTCTTCAAAGCAAGAGATATTTGTGTACTTTTCAGCCAAGAATTGACTGATGAGGATTTTGATTTGCTTATCTTATTATATTTATTTATTTTATTTTTAACTGTCCGTACAAAGGACGAACGATTTACCCTGAACTAAAGTGTGAATGTTCTGATGTTTGTTCGGTCCGCAAAACATTTTTACTTTGGCATGATTTACCTTTTTTCTTTCTTCTTTTCTTTTTTCTCTCTTCCTTTCTTTTTTCTTTTGTTTTCTTTACCAAAAAGTATATTAATTTTGTCATTCTGTACGCCAGATGCGGAAACTCTCCTTATAGGTCCCATAAGAGCGGAAATTTTTGACTTTATTCCATCGTGTTCATCCGTCTAACCGTCCATTTACAGTTTTTTAGTGTTTAAGACAATTGAATGAAAAAGATCGATTTCGTTATTAGCGTAATACATGACACACTACTTTTTGATTCCATTGCATTGTTAAGGACATTGGCCAGAACTGTCTACACTACTGCTCCGATTTGAAGCTTACAAGATACAACGATCTTTTGAATGCATCGAAGGCACAAAGCTCTTTGACTTTGCCATATACTATGTCGCTGTGATCGCTGCCTCTTCCGGCTATATTGCTGCTGTGCACAATCCATCCTACATCACCAATCACTTTAGACATCAGTCATATTCCCAAAATTTTGTAAGGCAGATAACAAAAAAGCCAGAGATTGTTGTTCTTTGTTCTTTAGCTTTTTCTAAACTGCTCTACTGGAAGAAAGAGCGAAGCATCCGATGATAGAAGTGTTCGTTTTAACGAAGGATCAAAGAAGTAATTGGAGGTCATCAGTTCGTTTAGGGGAACATTGTGATGCAACGATTGTGATTACGCGCTCTTGAAGATTTCTTGCTCAACTCCGCAGTGTCGTATCTATTAGCATGCTTTTTCTAAATAACCCATCTATCACGTCCGCAAGAGTAGTCGAATAGTTAGGAACAGAAACTACACTAAATCAGAGTTGGGGATGGAGTAGCGCTTACTTTGATCGTATAGCTATAGTTAGTGCTCAGTCGGTAAAGGCGTAATACTTATCGATTAGGTACATCTCTTCTAGGCTATGATCACCTCCATATCTCTTTTACTCCTTTTTGATTGCCACCGCGTTCCGCGAATAGGAATCATCAACCTGAATTATTGGCCGATCACGATTAAGAAAAAATTGATCTCAAAGAACTTCTCAAACATTGGAAGTGACGAACATACCTTAAAACCGAACCCTTGAACAGGTAAACAGCTTTTACTATGAAAAATATCATTCAAGATGGGACAAGTAGAAGAAGAAGTGTACCACGTTTCTAAAAAAAAATCTGCCACAGGGTCAAACTAAAGCTCTACTATAATGAATCTCTAGCTTTCTCTTATAGTATATAGAGAGTAAACGGAATGCGTTTAAGTGATAAGCCACATATGGTAATTGCTATGAAGTGCAAGACTTTAGCAACTAAAGTACCGTTAAAACTTTTGCTGGGTAATTACATTTTTTAATTGCTATTTAAAACTTGACTATAAACATAAAAATAAAAAAAAAGTTAATCTTCACTAAAAAAACGTAGGATTACAATTAAACTGATCGAGCGTTTGTAAGAAGACATTAAACAAAAATCGAACCGGCATAAAAACTGAAAAATCATCTCCTTAATAATAGAGAGATAAGTCATTCTTTTCTATAACATCGATATTTTATAAATTTTTTTTAAAGATTAGTTTTCGTTGAAATTTCTAGAATTGAGTGAATAACGACGATTAGTGTATTTTTTTAAGTGTGTGACTTACATAATAAATATTCGTATGTTATGTTTGTTTTTTTTTAATATTTTTTATTGTATATTTAAAAGCCAATACAATTTATTTCTTTTTTATTTAATTTTACTAAGATTTTATTTAAAAATTATTTTCCATTTACTGTGTTTCCCTTTATGTACACGCCTTACGTTTAAGTTATTAAAATGAAATGAAAATGATTTATGTTATTTTTTTAAATGTTATCTTACCAACTGCAATATAAAAAAATTATAAATTTGTGAAATGATTTCAATTTCCTTTTTGCCCTCTATTTAAAATTTCTGTGAAAATACAAATAAGTGCAGTAAGCTTTTAGCAAAAGAAACTCAATAAAGAAAAAAAAAACGAAGCAGTCAGTGATTGTAAAAGTTTATCTCAAGAGCCTAAAAAAAAAAAAAAAAAAAAAAAATCTAAAAATAATTAGTTGTTGTTAATTTAAAACATTTAAAATTGTCAATATATTAGAAAGAAATGTACACATATACACAAACACACATACACACATTGTCAACGTTGTTTTGTATACGAATTTTATATAGATTTATTATTATGCATGTGCTTACAAAAAAAAAAAAAAAATAATAAAAAATAAATAAAAATTAAGTTGACATTAAGTTAAAAATTTTGATTTAATATTTGATCTCTCTTGTGCATAAAATGTGTTTATTTTTTATTTCGATAAAATTTATTTTCGTAAAAAAAAAAAAATTTATGAATAAATATTTGTTAAAAAAAAAATTACATCATTAGCAAAGTTTCATCTTAAGCTGTTAGCTTACAGAAGTATTTTCTTAAACAAAAATTTAATTTTATTTTTATAATAAAATTTGTCTCTCTCATCGAACGATGGGAGCATTTGTCAGCTGTCAGAAGTAATCTTCGAAGACCGCATAAAGTATACAAATTTTTAGCCAGTTTAATCATGTCTGTCTGTCTGTCCGTGTTATGTCTGTATGAAACATTCTCGTGGTAGCAAAAATAGCAAAATGACGTCTACAAATGCACAAAATATTTGAAAGGTCATAAGTGCCGGTTAATATCGAGAATAGGTCAAATCGGTTTAAGAACCCACCTGCAGTGTAAAATAAACTGAAGATTTATCTATTTTCAAATTCACGATAATTAGTATTTTTACTTATTACCTCGAAACTGCCACAGATACAGCGATAAATACGTTCAGGTATATTCTATGGACGATCTGATAGTATCTTTATCAAAATAGAAAAAGTCGGCCGAGTGCCGAGATTTGTTTTTTTTTTTTTTGAGGCAAAAATGGTGAGTACAGAAGATTCGAGCGCTGCCGTATGCAGTTTTCTTCCCGATTAAATATTATTGCAATTGAAAGCGAAAAAGTAAATTGTGAGTAGGCTTTAAGTACAGATGTTATAGTTGATGATGAACTGTATTATCAAGAGAGCAATTTTTTCGATGGTTGCATTACATGTCACAAGTTGAAAATGCAAAAACTTTTCCAGTTTTTCCCAAAAATTGCTTAGAACTCCTTGACTGTGTTGAGGATATCGCCACTCCTTTCTGGCTAATAATATCGCCCAGCGAAAACTGCGGGGCGAATACCCGAATAACTGTTTGCCAGATTTTTAAATCTTTTATTAATTTAATATTTTGAAATACTATGTCATAAAAAATGTTGTTTGCACGCTACAAAAACTTGATGGTGAAAACTTTTATTGACGATTGTAGCTGGGTTGTTACTAAACTTCGTCCCTACTTCATGCTGTGGTTTGCTCTCTCAGTTCTGATTTTGGGTATCGCAGTAGTGAGCCCAAATCACGTGCATGGTTATAAACTCAGACACAATATCGGTTTTATTAGCATGAAAATGAAGCAAATGCCATTGGGAAGTTTTATTTTACATGGCCTTGACGAATACGACATCTTAGTTAAGATTCCAAGCTTTGGTTTAATTAAGGCGTACCAAAGGTAATTGAAAGAGAGTAGCATTTTCGGAACAAACGCAGTAGCGCTGATGCAAAAGAAATCATTCACGTCCTATCCTGCATTAATGCATATGTCACAGCTATACGAATTATCCAAAAGAGCAATCTTCAGTAGCTGTTTGAAATGTGGCTATTCCAGGAAACTATTTGTAACAGCAAGAGAACGAACGAAAAGGCAGCAAAATTGCATATTGTCGTACCATCCAGAAATGAACAGCGACAATAAGCATGGGGTGCACGACAAGTCGACTGAAACTAGCCTTAGCATGGCTACTCAAATTTGATATCTCATTGACTCGAATAAGCTCGAATATGAATTAATTGTGTTATTATACTTAAGCATGCCAGTGCATTATGGTCCGCAATACAACTTTCTTCTTGGCCTAAAGTCAATTTTTTGCATTCTCTAATTCTGTTTTTGTTATTGGAATCCGATAGCTGATACTGCAAACCGAAGACAGAACAGAAAGATCATTTTGTTGTTGAAATTGTTTGACGCATTCACAACCAGAATTGCGTGCGTCGCTTTATAGCGCTTACTTCAACAGTTTGATCTCCAGCAGGGAAGAACACGTGTAAAGGAAGAGTTAATATGGAAAACAAAGGTGATGGATGATAGCTACATCGATTCTATTAGATCAAATATATAAAACTTAAATGCTATAAAAAATAAAATCCTAAGCCTGACCTAAGCCATAAGATCAAAAGCCGAAATTAGCCTTGTGAGGAAAAAGATTTCCTTTGCGTACAAAGTGCGACAACTTTTGATAATGAATTGATTTTAAATCGAAGTAAAGCTCAATAAATGTTTAACATTTTTAAAGAATATTTATTTTTATGTTTTTCTTTTTTGTTTTAATTTTCCATTAAAACATCAGAAATGGACCGAAAAATGAAATTTTGCTCAAAAAAAGGTGTTATCTTAACTTCTGGCCAAGAAAAGCAGTATTTCCGACCATAGCACAGCGGTAAGGTACGCGCTTTACATAGCATTGTTTTTCTATGATATGGATCGAATTTGATAGGGAAACAGGATTATGAACATTATTCCAGCGTTTGCATAAGATCTTAAGAAGCTCAAGTATTGCGTAAGTAGATCTATATTGACTAGGTTTTAAATATTGGCAGATCCTCGCTGGACCGGTAGGGATATTAAAATCAACTTCCATTAGGAAGGCTGGGTAATTTTTAAAAAATTGATATCTAAGATGAACGTCCTCTTCTCAAGCGAACAGTGATGCTACCAATCTGCTAACTGTAACTTGTCTTTGAAATCGTATGGCATGACCCACAATTTCCGCAAGATTTGAGTTTGCCGCCCTTCGTGCGTTAAATTGTGTGGGCAACATCAAAAAGAAAAACAGTTTTACAACTGACAGTTTAGGATTCATAGAAGTGGAGTGTTACACGAGCGAGCAGTGCGTTTTCATTGTTGAGCAGTATTTCAAAAATAATGAAATTTTGGCGGCCAAAGTTCGCAAATTTTCGTACAAAATACGGTCGAAATGTTGGTTTAACTTCGTCAAGCTTGCAGAGAGTAACTGAAAAATTCAGAAAGGCTGGATTAAAAACAAATGATAATCTCGAATATAATATATATGCTTATAAAGCTCAATTGAGGCAAGAACTGAAACCTAATGATCAGGCGCAGTGAAAAGAGTGCGTGGAATGGATTATTGAACACCAACAAGTCGATGCTGATTTTTCGAGTAAAATCATCTTAGACGACGAAGCTCATCTTCACCTTGATCGCTTCGCCAAACAGCATCATTGGACCATACTTCTTCGAAAATGAGGCTGGTGAAGCAATGATTGTTACTGGTGCTCAACATCGCGCTATGGTAACCCGACTCTTTCTACCTAGATGATCTACATAATGTCGACGTGAAGAACATGTGGTTTCAACAAGACGTTGCCTTACCTCCTGTGAAACAATTCAATCACTGCATGAGACAGACTGCATGCCTTGGCCCTGTACTTTCTCGTTTTGCAATCACAACTGACCGCCTAGATAAAGCGGTTGAACACCCCTGGATGAATATCTTTTTACTTGGTTATTTAAAGTCAAAGGTCTATGCCAACAAACCCACAGCCCACCTGTACATCGCTGTATCAACGAAATTCAGTCACATTTAAGCAAAATGGTCTTCGATGAAAAGGGCGTATGTGTCAGAAAAGCCGTTGAGGCCATTCGGCCAATGTGCTATTCCACATTTAACCCTCTCCTATATACGTAATAATTCAATAAAAAAAATTATAATCAAAGAAAAATCACTCTGCTCTCCACCTAAATCAAATTTTGCGAAAAATTTTGGGACAGCCTTCGTGTTCGTTGCCAACAATGTTGAATGAACCAGGAAGATCTTTTTAAACGATTTCATGTAATGCTCTGTGAGTTTTCACAGCAATTGTTTCAGCATTTACATATATGTATATATATATATATATATGAGACATCGGACATAAAGGATTTCAAACTTACTTATTTTCTTCTTTCCCTCATATGCACGATTAAGATTCAATTTCAATATTGTTTCACTTTAAGATTTTCGCAAATTTAAACTTCGTGTACTTTTCTGACTTAGTATTTGCAACTGAGACCGCAGGCTCTCGGGCATGTATCAAGCGAAGCGACTAACGTTTATAGCTGAATTGAATAAGAAGTGCTATCATGCCTTAGGTACACACATTATCTACAGGTTTATGTTGAAATGTTTGATGCGTAAACTTAAATGTTGTAAACGTTGCACAAATAAAGCTGAACACTTAGATTGTTCGTCTTAAACCCTGCCCAGTTGATTACATGGAAGCATCATTCCGATACGAAGCCTTTACCAGGGCAAAATTTCAAATCGTCCATCATATCATACTTGTAGTAAATTACAATGCAGCCAATGAAAATAATATTTTTTTTTTTATTCGCCTGAGTGGCCGAGTAGGCAAGAGTCTCGACTAGCAATTCAATGGTCGTGGGTTCAAATCTCAAGTGCGGTAGAGTTTTTAATAATAATAATAATAATAATAATAATAATAATAATAGTAATAAAAATAAAAGCCGAAAGCCTTAGGTGCTAGTGCTTTAAGACTTTAGTCTTAGAATTGATTCTCTGGCTAAATTTACGATAATAATAATAATAATAATAATATTTTTAACTGTCGTGTTATAAACCGAAAGGATTCCTGTGTTCGGTGAAAAAGGCAAACATTAAAGAACGAATTTAATGTGCGAGGATTTTTAAAAAAATATTCAAAAATATCGTATTCAAGTAGGCATTGAATCTGTTGAACGAAGCAAAGCTTTATTTATTGGCGCAGAACTCGCTTAAAACATACTATCTCTCGTATAAAGTATAAAGTTTGTTTTTCTGAAAACCTAAAGCACGATTTCATTAAAATTCCTTGTGTATTGTCGCACACACACTTGAAATGACGTTTTACATGCATAAATAACAAATTGTAATAAATATTAAATATTTTTAAAACTTAAAACGTATTTGAGATGTTCATTACGTGAAGCACATATGCAATTTATTATTTTAGACGACTTAGTGAGCCAATCGAATATGTAATAAGAGTTTCATCAAAATTTCACGATGATCTACGATTTTCAATACCTTTTACAGTTTCCTCAAAAACTACGTATTAAAGAGTCGACCGAACTTAGTAAGCGCGTACACTTATGGACGAATTACTCGATAACGATGCCATGGTAGAAGCACTCAACTGGGAATTGCTAGCCCTTGCCCTTGCGGCTTACTCTGCTCGAGTCATTCCGAGTACTACTTATTTGCATCGATAGATCACGCACTTGCTTATCAGACCTTTGGTTCGTACGAAGATGTAAACAAATCGCTCAATGAATACGTCGCAGGATGGTACAAAAGGTGTGGCTAGCGACGAAGCGACTTTTTTTTTGATCGTTCGTCTAAATTTAATGCGTTTTTCTCGAAAAAAGAAAAAACTCATTATTTCGTACTCGTAGATCCGAAAAATGGTAATTTGCCGATTCTATGGCCGATTTTTGCAAATTTTTTTGAAAATAAAACAGAAAATTTTTTTCTCAAAATCTTTGACATTTTTTTTAGAAATAGGTTTTATTAAAAAATTGGCCGACTCTCACCGGGGTTTCAGTATTTTGATGATTTTTACAAAATTTTTATTTTGCTATTCTAGATATAAAATTGTGACCGGTGAGAGCAACAGAAAAGATGGCTATAATGCGAGAGTTGTCTCGACTCCATTTTGCTCTTCAGAAAATTGAGTCGTAGAATTTATATTTTGATTTCATTTTTTAGTGAACCCAAAGTAATATGTGATGCAAGGGTGTATTAAGTGGGAGTAGAGTCACATTTTGTATACCGATCGATTTAAGCTCGTCTATCAGTCCTGTTTTCTTATGTTTTAATGAAAGAAGAACGAACGCTAGTGAAAATCGGATCTACTTGTTCGATCATTTCCCATATAACTATATGACGGTGTATGATATTTAATAGTGAACCGTAGTTCACAATAGTGCTAAAACACGTTATTACAAAAAATTAAGTTATGCTCACTTTGGGGAAATTTTCTCTTTGCTCTGAACCTTGAGATGGTTTTCGAAAGTATTTGTATTAATTCCAAGTTCAGTGTCTACTGTGCCCGGTATGTACATATGGAACTGGAATTTTTGCATGGAAACTACATGTTCATTGCATTAAAATTGGTGAAAAACATTTTATTCTGTCTCTCGGTGGAAGTGATGATTGCAAGAATTCGAATTTGGGGAATAAGTGACACTTCCCAGCTGCGTGCTAACAACATATCGTGAATCGAGTGTGTTGCCTTCTTTGATATTTTGCAGGCGCTTTCAACAGCAAACGCTCTAAATTGGCTAATTGTTGCCGATAACGTTGCATATTAACCGTTTTACCTGACTTTAGCAGCTAATAATAGACCACTCCCTCCTTGTCCCACCAAACACAGAATATCATTCACCTGCCAAAGCGATTCAGTCTCGTAGACGATGTGAACGATACGTCTCAATCTTCTTACGAATTTTCATTCTTGGGGTTCTCGAAATAGACCCGCCTCTCATCCCCCTTTAAGATAAAATGCAAGAAAGTGTTTGTTTTGCATCATTCGAGCAAAGAAGAACTGAAATCGAAGAATATTTTTTTCTTCTTTATTTGGCATAAAGTGCGAAATTTTCGCTGCTAGAAGAAGCGTTTTTGTATTGCGATACCCTTTATATGGACCAACAGATAGAGGACAGCAGAACGCAAACAAACAGATAACTAAACTAAGTCAAGCAACGAGGAATTCAGTGTATCTCAACTTTTTGATATTAAGTACAAGTAGTTAGAAACTAACTCAAATAGCCAATCAATAACGGACAGAGAGAGTCGTCTCGAACAAAACAGTACTGATATTGATATTTTATGTGTTCTTAACAACTACCTACTAGCTCCGTAGATTTAGAAAAAATAGTGTCATTTTCACATTGAATAATCTTTTTCTCTAAATACAATGCGTGCTTACTTGCCTAGTGCTTTGTGGGACTTCCGCTGAAAACATAGCCAACCAAGTCCGGCATATTGTCGCTAAACGTGTGAGCTACCTTTAGTTAGTCAATTCATTGGACTGTGAATTAAAATGCACGACTTAGTTTCTGGTTATAAACATTTGTAATTTTTATTATCTTTATACTCATCACTGAAGGATAGGGGTATGCTCATAATGGCATAATGTTTGCAACACCTAAAAGGAAGCTTTAGAGACGCTATAAAGTATATATATTCTTGATTAGCGTGAAATTGGGAATTGATTTAGCCATGTCTGTCCCTGTGTCTGTGTCTGTGGGGTGTTTGTTGTTGGCATTTTCCTGGTCGCAAAAATGAAGATATCGGCTTCAAATTTGGTAGAGAGATTGCAAACTTTCTCACGCAGGCTGACGTTGAAAATGGGCCAAATTGGCCGGCAGTGAAGCGTAAAACGCAACACAAGCGAACGCAATTCCGTTTTTGTAAACCAAATATCTAGGGGTTCTTGCTGGTTACTCAGGAATTATGAAAGATAAAAGGCTGAAATTTTCCACAATTACTTGCGAAACACTGTATTATGTGAAAAATGGGAAAAATCGGCGCTGCACACACAATGTTATAAGTGAATAAATTTTCATTATTTTCACTTTTTTCAGATTTTATGTTTTTTAGTTTTAAGTTAAACAAGACAGAATGTTTAAAACTATTTTATACATTCCTCAAATAAACGAATACTGTCTGATGATGCTCTCCACAAGGTGGTGGATTAATTTTTTCTTAATATTACCAGTGATGTGGGTGTCAACTAAAAGAACTTGGAGAGTAGAATGCGAAAAGCCAGGTGTGTTGATTCTAAATAAGTTATGGTGGACATCACGATAGTGGTAGATTAATTTTTCCGAGCAACACCTTTAGTGAAGTAAAAGGGAAAGATAAATACTTTGTCTTACTCGCTTCTTTGTGGCAATTAATTAAAATATAGGGGGCCAAAGATTTTAATGGAGGTGGGCGCGCGAGATTCGACGTCAGCCGAATATAACTTTACTTGTTTGGTTTTTATTTTTTTAAATTGTTTTCATTGCCTTCGTTAACAAACGCATAAAGTAACGGAAAGCATTTTCGATCATTTCAAAGCGTTTTCAAAACGAAGAAGTGTACGCGTGGCAACATTTCCTAAGCACGGTCGCGAAACTTGGTATGGTCGACAGTTAAATAATCGAAAAGCACACAGCAATTAAAAAAGCTAAAGATTTTTAAAAATTTTTGTCATGAGTTCTCTAAAAAGTGTTAAGTTTTGGTGTTCTGAAATAAGAATACATTCTTAGTTGCTCGACAGGAACACCAATACGGTGCTTCTTTTTGTCATTGAAATAAGGTTGCGGTTTGATCAAAAGAAAGTGAAAACACCGCGAACGTCCTTTGAGGGACATCTCCAAAGACCAATCCAAGTGACATTCCGATAAAGCCAAATGTGCTATGAAGACTGCGCTATAAAAATGCGTGTTGTCTAGCGCGGGCGGCGAACTATATGCCATCCCTTCTATTTTGAATGTTCTTTTTAATTGATGAGAGCAATTGCTTCCATTGTCAAGGAAAGGTATGAAACCACGGACGAATGTATCGTATCAGAAGTAGTTTATGAAGCTGTCTGTTCTCGCTTAATGTAAACTTCGGGACGTCAATGTGAGCTTTTCATTCATCACGGAGATTTCCGCTGCTAGACTTTGCTGTCTTTCGCCGCAACTGATAGAAGTCGATTCGATTCAAGCAGCTCGACATAAATTTAGCCTAACGTTCAAAGTTACGAATCGACTTGTTTTAAAAAGAATCCCGTACTACCAAAATTGTGACTGTTTCTAAGTGATTTAACATTATGTGGGTATCGCCTATGTGCTTAGTGACGCTTACGCCAATGTGGCCAATGTGTTGTCTGTGTAGAGAATAGTCACGAACGGTACCTTAAGCAATGAAATTTTCGCAAATGAAGAGTCTAGACATATGTGTCCTATTGGTTCGGCTAACTGGTCGAAGAGTATACTTCTTAGTCCTTTCGTGTCATGCCTTATTAAGGTAAAGAAAAGCGTGGACGCAATCCTTACTGGAATTTTCAAAAGTAAAAAGCTTGAGATTTGGTGCAACAGTGTGGAAGAAAGCCAGCCAGTAGAATCTGTTGGCCCTCCTCGGCCATGATATATAATAATTAGTGGAACAAACTGTATTTGTATTTAATAAAATTAAATAATGCTTAAGTCATTTTATAAAAATTTTTTTATTTTTTATATTTTATTTGTAATTAATTAACTTTACATGGATTTATGCTTTTATAAATACAACAAAATCTTATATATTTTATGATACACAATGACATTATATTTTTGAACGTTTAGATGAGATTGAAAAACAAATTATATAAATTAATGTAAACTGTGTTTTTTTTTTTTTTTTGCTTTACAATACAAGTCCAGTCAATATGACTGAGAAGTCAAAATATTATGAGAGAAAACATTTGCTTTTTTGAAACTTTCCATAATGAAAAAAAAAGAAGGAAAATCTGAACAGTTGAAAAAAAAAAACAAAAAACAAAAAGAAGAAAAGTATGATATAAAAAAATTAACTAAAAAAACTAAATGCAAAACTTAAACACTAAAGGTAGGTTTCCATCTTGGTAGATGTCTGTTGTTGCTTGTTGTTTGTCGCTGCTATATGAAGAAATACAGAGGCAGTTTTGGAATTGCTTGCGAAGTAACAAGTACAACTAAACAATTTCGACACTTTTGTTGTTGTTGTTTTTTTAAAATATATATGCGAACTTAATCAGCCATTAAAAGTTGATTGAGGCGCAAGAGGCAGGAGAATATGTAGTTGGTTTGTTTGCTTCTTTGCCGTTGCAGCTTACAGATCCAACTGAAATTGTTCTTGGTCCTCAATTTTCAGCGACTCTGTCTTCTTAACTAAATCTGCTGGTGGTGGCACACATTTGCGGAAAGGTGTACGAGGGGTACCGCGCAACAAGCATACCGGTATATTAGCCGGTGGCGATAAGCTTAACGGAGAACCACGCAATTCTTTTAGGAAAGCACGTTCGTATATGATTTTAGTGCCTGCAAAAGACGCAGAGATAAAGAGAAAAATCAGAAAAATAAAAAAAGAGTTCATTTATATACAACTGCGTAGTATATTTTAAAGTCGTAAACAAATGGAAACAAAACCAAAAAAAAAAAAAAGAAGGAAACTAAACATTAGTTTTGTAATGACTGTAAAGTAAATAAATTAATGTCGATAAGTCTAGTAAGCGCATTTCTGCTTAATAATAATAATAATAATCAGAAAAAAAGAAGAAATTTCAAGTTTTTTATTCACTGTTTCTTCTTTTTTTTTGGCTTTCTTTTTTTGGTTTATTATGAGTCACTTTTTTATTGCAATGGATTTCATCAGTTTTTTTCTTTTTTTTTGATTAACTCACCACCAGGTGTTGTAGAATACATGGTACCGCCGGGTGTAGAGGAATATACCTCCGGCATTTGGATCGGATCGGAGATAGTAATTCTCTTAGTTTTTATAGGCATGCTTAGTACTTGGCGAGCGGTGGGTGATGCAGACATTATGCAAAATATTATTTAATTTTTTTTTTACTTAATATATTTTCACTATTTTTTTTCTTTCGAAATAAACAAATTATTTAGGTGAGCTTTTAGTAGAAAATAAAAACCCCTTTTTTAATAATAATTTTTAAATTTCAAACTTTTCTTTTGATTTTGTTCTTTTTATTTTTATTTTTTTGAATTCTTCTCACGTCAGTGCGCGCGTTAAGTAATTCTCAGCGTTAATGATGTTCTAAGTGCCTGTGTAGCTTGTATTTATACGAATGGCGAACGTGCTTGTTGGCATTGTTCTCACTTAAACCGGCAAATTGTTTGTTGTGGTTTTTGTTGTTGTATCATTCGTTTTATTTCAGTCAGTATCTCAGAAATAGAAAATTCTGTTCAAAAGCATTGATCTCTCTCTCTCTCTCTTACTCTCTTTTTGTTTCTTACGTCGGTTGAGTTGCTTCAATATCGTGGCGTGTTTTATATATATACATAGATATATATAAATGCATATACATATACACAAACATATGTATAAATATATATATATATACATGTGTATTTCAATATAATTAAAATATATATATATATTTTTATATATATTCATATATAAATATATGTAGTTCTGTATATTCTGTATGTGTGTTTATTCATAAGGTTTTTTGTTTACTTACAATTTCTCTGATAAATATTATTCATTAGCCATTCGATTATATTGCGCACTGAATGAAAAAAAAAAACATATATTTTAACCAAAAACATGTATAAATAAATACCCATTTATTAGCAATTAAATACACATCTTTTTTTAACTGTAATGCAACATAATTCAATATTTTCAATATTTATCCTATAGCTTTCTCATTAATATTATTATTTTAGAAAAAAGGGAACCTCAGCATTTTTTATTTTCCTCATTATATTCCTAACACCGATCACTTGTAGTAAATAATTTTGTTACTCGCTATATATTATTGAAGCATTTATTGAAGATTTTACAAAGTATTTATTACTTATTTTTAATAAGCATAAAGTATTAAATCGATTTCGTGTTTAGTCTATCTGTCCCTATTCTATTCTAGACTGCTCTCACTCACAAAAATCCAGGAGGGGTTGTAAGCTCCTTCGCGCGTAAAGGGGAGGAAGTACTTGTAAAGCACGGTTCACATAGTGTATGCCCTACAATATTTGTGGTACAATGGTATATTAAGTTTGTGCAGATGTATGCAACAACTACAAGGTTTTGAGGGAGAGTCACCTTTTATAATGCTGATCGATTCGGAATCACTTTCTGAATCGATTTAAGCTTAGCCGTCCGTCGGTCTGGTTTTCTTGTGTTCAACGTGCAGGTTACAATTTTCGACATACTTTGATGAAAAATGGTATACCATCGACATGTTTTGGCCAAAAGATGAACACTATTGAATATGGTGCGGATGGATCAATCAATGGTGGCAGGCCATAGTTTGCCTGCTTGATTGATTTACGTTATATCTATATTTAAATTATGATGTTCTATATGATATTTTAGTTTAAAGAAGAGAAGAAAAATAAAAAAGTTTCCTAGAACACCAATTGACTATCTTAAGGGGAAGACGTATGTACATTTACTTTTTAAATCCGTAGCACTTGGCATGATTTGCTTGAGAAGATAGCGTTGTGATAACACGTGAGTCTGAAAAATCATCAAAAAGGAAAATATCTCAACATCTACCTGCGACTTACAACTGACTCTTAAGGGTTTTTATAAGCATGGGTTTGCTTAATACAAGGAATTTTACTTTTCCATTTTATTATCGACCGCACTAACCTGGAACCTTTAAACAACACTAGTAAATATTCGGATTAGAGCTCAGGTTAACAGCTGCCTGAGGTCGCTCGTTATAGGTGAAGTTCTTTTATTGCATTTACTTCTTAGTTTGCTGCTACGCGTAAAATTCTTTTATTACCTTTTTACCTCCTAAGACTTCTCACATGCTTTACTAATGTGAAAACTTTCCGCCAATGCAAAGGTTAATAGTAAAAGTAATGTACAAAGTTCAAGATTCGTTGGAAGTGACGTAAATATATTTTCTTTGGTTTTTCTCTCATTGAAGAAAGAAAGTGCACTGCAGCTATGTTATTATTCCATATCGCAAATTCAGATGTTTGTGTTAGACAACCATTAAAAAAATATGGAAATTCCTCGCTAAAGAGAGATTTGAAATAATTTTAGTCGGACACCTAATGTCGTTCTGTTGTCACTCATTTTAATTTGTGTAGAAACCTGAAAATTGACATATATTTTCTGAATTGATCGGTATAATAGACGGTGGGTCTCTCTGAAAAATATTAAAAAAGCTGTCTAAGTCAGGTTTTCCAACTTGTCGAAGAAGTAATGAAAGCAGATAATGATTTGCGATATTTTACTTTTCGATGTCGCAAAATCATTTCTTACTGGTTGCACCGTGCACCCCTTGAGATACAGAGTATAGTAAGTTTGTGCGTGTATATGTAACACCCAAAAGGATAGATAGACCGGCATTTTATTATATCGATCGACTAAGAATCACTTGCTGAAATGAGTTAAGCTTTCTTGCCCGTCTGTCTGTTGTCTGCTCATGTAAAGTTGTGGTCGCATTCTGCAGACCGCCAGTTTTGAGATATATAAATAAAATTTGATACTCCGATGTCTTTTGATCCAACGACGAAAGTTATTGAAACATTATTGAAAGCGGATTGGATAGGATTATTGTTACAGCCATTGTTCGGAGAAGGCGTTATTTTGGAAAAGCCCTTGGATGAAAGAAATTTTCAATTTACAAAATTCCCCAACAGAAATCGCTCATCAATAACATGATGGCATACCAAATTGACTTGAGAAATTTGCTCCGAATGGACCAATATTTGAACTTCTTCTCTCATATAAGGTTTTCTATAAAAATTTTGCTTATATGGCAAAAAAATTATACTTTTTAACATTTCAGGGTGAAAATCGATCCCCAATGGTATAAA
The DNA here is from genome assembly GCA_000688715.1 of Glossina pallidipes. Taxonomy (NCBI): domain Eukaryota; kingdom Metazoa; phylum Arthropoda; class Insecta; order Diptera; family Glossinidae; genus Glossina; species Glossina pallidipes. Next base: position 2,047,622 of record KK499779.1, read on the forward strand.
ACACAATTGGCGTAAAATGCATTATAACAAAGTTGGACTATCTATAAAGTTTTTTTTCGCGTTTTTCGCTTGTTTTACCTTATAAGAGCTCTTACTGAATGAAAGCATTTACATAGCAAGAGAGTCTTATCTTTAGTGCGCCAAGACGAGAATAGGTGAAGAATAATAAGATGTTTAACAAGAAAATTAATTTTGCTAAATTTGGACCACCTTAGCTCACGCTTTAAGGCCCTGTCCTGCATCTCTTTTTCTTTCATGTCTTTCATGAACGTACGCCTTTATATGGAAACAAGATAAAGTTTTTAGCTTTTTATTACGAAAAGAAATGAAAATTGTATTAAACGAACCGGTCGGCCCTGCCCGGCTATAAAATTGTTACTTCTTATACGCTACACCATCTGTGGTATAACAGTATTATTTAGTTAGTGCGGACGTGTTCAATAGCCAGAAGAATTTGAGATAGACCTACCTTTCATTATACCGATCGATTCAGAATCCGTCTGTCCATCTTATGTTCTTACGTTCAATTTATAGGGCGTAGTTTTTGAGATATTTTGATGAAATTTGGTGCATCACCGACAGGTTCTGGGCCAAGGACGAATGCTATTGAAATGCTATTCGACATATTTAGACAATGGCATATTTTGAAAATTTTTACATGAATTACATGAACAGGAACTACATTAAGCGAAGTGATGTAGGGTATTCAATGGTCGCCCCGCCGCGACTATAATATTATTACTTGTTTTTCTTTAATTTCATGTAAGTTTGTTTCTTTTATAATTCTTTTACCGTTTTACAATTACGCTGTTGCGCTAAAAGTGTAATTACAACGTCCTCCTCCTTCACCATGTTTCGCTCCACGATTGCGTTAGAATTTTATTTAAATTTTCTATGGTTTGTTATTCAGCTTTCAATAGTAAACAATATTTGTTTGTTTTATTTCTATTGATTCAAGATTCAGTTTAATGGATAATGTGCAGAGAAATTAATGGATGACCTTGACAAACATATGTTCGATAATGAAGCCATATTTAAAGCGCATTTTTAAGCTATATATATATATATATATATATATATATATATATATATCCACTTGAGATTTGTTTTTAAAATATTCAAGCAAGTACGGCATAGAAATATTTAAACTGAAACATATGTTATGTACTTGCGGTTCAAAGGGTTTGGTCCGTCTAGAAATGCAGTTACGATTGCTAAAGGGCTGAAATATATCGTAAAAAAGAAGACAACTTACAATCTGTAGCAAAAATCGAGGACAAAGCTACCCACAGGTTTATGTAAAAGTGTCAAAAGTCAAAAATATTCACAATTCAAACAATTGATTAACGAAAAATCTTACGGTCTTTAAAATTTTGCTAATGAATTGAAATCGATCTCTTATGGGAAGCATTCCACCATTCCCTACCCCTCAAGGCTACAAATGAAATTAAAGACAATTTGTAAAATTCAGAATGTACTTCAAAGAAAATGTTACATATATGAGCGGAGACTCGTATAGTGAATAAATTTGGCTCCGGGCTGGGACTGTATCACATGAACAATACAAGTCACGAAACAATTTTTTGTTTATGATTTACGTGGGTTGACAACCTCGTCTTATAAAGTAAAACAAAAATTGATTCTGGAGCGTTTTAGTGTGACTACTGTTTCGGAATACCGGCAGTAATACAAACTCACACGAACTATGAGAAGAAAACCCATTGTTTCTTTTTACGACCGATCACAATGCTAATGCAAAAATTGGAATAAAAAACTGAAACTTCACCCATACATCTGCAGCTGATAGCCATAGATCGACTTGGAAAGTCACGTCTACAATATGCAATAAAATATAATTTGCAATCCTTAGCATATATGAAAAACTTCTGCGCAAAATTCGTGTACAAACAAATTCATTAAAGACGGGAAACTTTGACTTGTGGAGTGTGAAAGATTTTGTTCTATGGGATCATCTAAAAGACCAGCGTGCAATCTTCCATTTCGTAGCGTTCTTATATGAAACAATTTAGTAAAAGTTGGCAAAGGTAATTATTTTATAACCAAAGTATTTCTTTTTCTAAAAAAGAAGTTATATCAGACGTATTTTTCTAGAAAAGATCAGGCCATAATAATCACTTCCATATGGAAACAGCTAGAGAAAAATCACGGCTGAAGTGAGACTCGATTAAGATACACATTAACAAGGTTAATCGCGGGCTCAAATCTCAAGGGCAGTAGAGCTTTCAATTAAGGCGGGCATGTGATCTAAGTTATCCGGTCGTCTTTAAGTCCATTCTTTGTAAATTTATTTACAAAATTATTGATAATAAATATAAGGATTTGGTAAAAAAGTAGGGCGATTTCTAAAGAGCAAGACTTGGCGCATTCAGATCAACTTCGATAGGCGCTTTCTCGAATCGTTTTGAATTTTCCTTTGAATTTTTTTCACTTTTTTTTCACTCCGGGGACAAAGTTTTGAGTCCATTGAAGAGATCAATTTTGAGTTTGAGTTTCGAACGAATAAAGCTTGTTGTGGAATATGATATTGAAAGAAAAGATATTGTCAACGTCGAAGTTCAGAATTATCAGTTAAAAAGAGAATAAGGAAAAAGATATTTAAAATGACTCACTTCGCGAAGGCTTGCCACCTAGCAGGAAGCTTAAGACAGGTTTGCAAGTCTCGCTCAACGATGTACATCATGTTTACTTCTATGCTTAACATGATACTGCACCCAGAAAGTAACGCCTATATCCAAGTAAGAAATTGCTGTGGTATCAGAAATATCTGCTTCTTAAATTGCTTGCACTATGACCGATGTCTGTCTCAAGTTTCACATCATACACGGGATTTGTGCGTCAACCACGCTTGGCTTTCTACGACATAAAAAGCATTTTTTCGATCATAAAGCATAGGATCAGGAAATGACCGACCAATCGAGCAAATGTCATGCAAAAGGAGAACCAAGACCGATAAAACCGCATCAAAGTTGCTCCAAAATCAAGACGATATTAGCAGTTTTGTTCGATTATCGCGATGTTGTCCACTACGAAATCCTTTCTCCGGCCCATAGTGATAACAAGGAATATTATTGGCCAGCATAGCTTTGAAAAAAAAAAAAATTAGATTGGATTGGTCTGCAGGTAAATCGACAAAATTTAAGCTTATCAGAGTCGAGCGAAAGCAACGTCCAAGTGGTGTTCTAAAGACAACACGTACCAGGCCATTCATTTTAAAAGATCGGCCGGCGGACGGGCGCACTTGGACACTCAAACTTCCTGTTCATTTTGTAGAGATCTTATGGGGGGATATAAAACTTTTAGAAGTAATTGATAGTAATGACGAACTTAAATCGCTTTCGGTTAAGGCATTTCTGTAGTGTATTTTTATTATTGTTGTGTAATTTCTAAATTTAATAAATATTTCTACTTAATACGTAGTATTTACGAATTTTATTGGTCTGCCTGTTCAACGAGTGCGAGTAACATTTAATGTCTTAAATAAACAGAAGTGAATGAAAATGACTTTTTGTACGCATACACACACATAATAGTTTATATTAGCAAGCAACTACAACGACAACTACAACTGAATATCACTAGTGTTCTGTATATATACGCATATGCTTAGGTACATAAGAGAAGATAGGTCATGGTCGATGTTTTCATTCGTTAGATAATAATATAATGAGAGCACTATTGTCGAACTTTATAAAATCAGTTTTGTAGCGATAAATAAATAATTATTCAAGTGTTGGACTAATGAATAGTATGTGTGTTTATTTCATTATTAATTTTTGAATCGCGATATTTCTCGTTACTTTTGTTTCGCATCCAAGAACATTTTTAAAAAGAGACCCAGATTTATAGCGTGCATTGGCCGTATCGTATAACGCAAATCGATCTAAACCTTAAGAAGAACAGTTTTTACAAACGTAACAGACAGACAGATTTTCATTTCATTTTATATTTAAATAAGAAATCATTTAAATTTAAGAACCGGGCATTCTGACGTTCGAGAGTCGAGAATAGATGTTGGAAGATGACAATGACGTATGGCATAATAAGGCGTACACTAAAAAAAGTGGCACTTGCATATAATGTAAAGTAATGCAATGTATGACATTCGTAGCAGCTATCTGCCTTGAGTAGCAACTGCCAAGCTTCAGAATGAACAGAGGGAGAAACTATTCCTACTTCTTTTCTTCAATTTATGGATTCGCGATAGAAATCAATGAATAGAAATCTACGAACTCTTAAGAAGTACATTGATTGCATTGCATTGAAGTAGACGTTACATGGAATGTCGATTTATATCGGCAAAGCTCCTAGCGGATAGTTTTATTCGCAAAACGAAATTAAATGAGTTTATTTTCCTCAATTAGCCGCTTGGGGTATCTTCTCTCCACCTACAGACACCTTAGTGCTCATTCTATGAGATTGGAAGTGAAAAGAGAGGATTAACAGTTGCGTACCTGGACTTGACTTGAAAGGGGAAACATCTGGACAGATGCGAATGCAAGCTTATTTCAGTTATTGGAGTTTGATAAAAGTGTTTCAACAAAATACAGGATGATGGCGAGTGTTTGGTATTTCCGATCTTAGGCGAACAGGCAAAAGTTGTAAATTGTTTGTTAGCTATAGGCATGCGGGTTGGTCGATTCGAACTTTTTTACGCCCATCATTCAGATGACTAGAGAAAATTTTTATGTCAGATTTTATTTCAATGCATCTCATAGGCCATGAGTTTCTAGTTTTTTTTGTCTACTGTGGAGGTATTTGTGGGAGATCGCTGTCAATTTGTTATAGCCTAAATCACAGGGTGTACAAGGCTATGTTAAGCTTTTACGGATATATGCAACATCCACAAGGACTTGGGATAGACCCACTTTCTATTATATCGATCGATTCAGAGTCATTTTCAAAAGCGATTTAAACTTGTCTGCCGGTACGTCCGATTGTTTGTCTTGTTTTTTTTTGTTCAAGTGTTTTTATGTTTGGTGCACTCACGTATTTTGGCCAAAGGACAGAGGCTATTGAAAGTTCGGATCCGACCACTTTTTCGAGCTCTTCCCATATAATGCTTTATTTGAAGAAGTCATTTTATGAATAACAATTGGAGGACGTATGGTATTTAAAGGTGGGCGGTGACTCAATATGATGTCTTTAATTGTCTTTCTTTCAAGGTCACCATTGCGATTTCAATGGACAAGCAGATGACTAAATCAGTTGTACTATTCGCTCGCTAGTGAATATTTGTGGGGTTTATAGATTTTTCGATATGCTTGTGTTTTTCTGATCGTTTCCCTGATCTTGTAATTCTTACTACTTGTAAGAGAAAAAAGAAAAAACTTCTGTATTAATGTTACCAACAAAGCTTGCAAGTGCTGTGGATTGGTTTATACGGTCATCTATTATTGTTGGAAAGCTACAGCAATTACGAAATAGATTGAAATTGTTATGTACAGCTGACCCCCCTATAATACGGCTTCAGATAAGATGCATTCGTGCAGCGCGGAGGAAAAATTGTGGGCACGTTCATATAACATGCTAAAGGAGGCTCCTATAACATGGCAAAAGATCGAAACAGATGTGACGACTTAGCCCCAATTATTAATGGAGACATTAGGGTCACAAGACGTGTATTAAAAAATTTTTAAACATCTTTTGTGAACAAAAAACTTTTATTATTCAATGGGCAAAAAAATTGTGTTTGCATAAATCTAAGTGAATCGTACAAAAAAAGGGATTTATACAAGACGGAGCGAATGTAGGGTACTATAGGAGGTAAATATATATATGAAATTTTGATGAGTCCCTTTCCAAGGCCTAGTTAAAACTTTAGAGATAAAGTAATCTTTAGTGGATTTCTTTGGTCCCTTCATGACAAGAAAAGTGTTCGAAGCCAGGATGTCAGCGATTCATCTTTTGAGTTTTTTTTTTTAATACTTTAGACATGTATTTTTATTATTATGGGCAATTAATAAAGTTATATAAACATTCGTTAAATAACTCGTAGTAAACGTGTGTTTTTTATGCGTTTCTTCGAGAATAATATCGTGTGCACTTATTTATTATTATTATTGCAATACAACGGTATCTTTATTATTTTCTTATAAACCAGCCTCGATTTGGTATAATTTTGCAGCAAACCTGTGTAGGGGTGTGTGTCGACAAACTTGTTCGTTCTCTTCTAAATGCAAGATAAGCAACTAAATAATAATAAAAACAAGTCATAAAGTTTGATATGAAGGTCACTACCACCTGTGTTGGTTTCATATAACAGAAGAAGACGATCAAGATATATGTACTAATAAATATTGTATGGAACTGTACTGTCCATCTCATGCGCCCCTAAGCACTTACACTAAGCCGATTCTCAATATCATTTAAAGGCAATTCAAAGATTTTCGAAATATTTTCCTTGAAACGTCATTGAAGGATTTCCCATAAGACTTTCATTTGGATGAGAACAACCTTTCCCAAGATATTATAACGCATTTTTTATAACATAGTTTTTTTTAATTATTTCTATATCCAATTATATTTTTATTTAGTTAGTAAATATATGCCATTAAAATTTCCTCTATATATATATGTATGCACGCAAGGGGTACGTAAATAAACAAAACAAACGAAGAATATTGCAAACTACAGACGGTAGCCAATTGACAGACGTGAGAACATATCATCATCCAATAACAACCAACACATATGCAAATAATCTTGTGTCGTGTTATTTGTGACAACAGATTCTTGTCGTATACTTGCGTATGTATATACATGAATATAACGATTGCTGATGTAATTAAGAGGAATGTGGTAAAATAAACAAATTCGCAAATTTCATTAGACACACATTCATAAAGTAAAATAATAAACAAATTGTTTATAGTACAAGTGCACTTAGATATTTATATATGCTGTGTACATATATATTTACCTTAAGGAAAAGTATGTACAAAAAGAACATAGGGTTTGCGTGAACTTCAAGGCCTTTCATTGAACTTGATTTTCTTGATTCAGTTGACTCTTGCGTCACACACTTAACTGAAGATGAGCCAATTCTTATGATTTGTCCGAAAACAGCTATGGCACAGATTAATCACGATGATGCCCAGTTCGTACGTAAACATAAACTATTTATTTATTTTCATCGTTAAAGCGTACGAACACTTTAAGTAGCCTCCAAGGAAACTTTCAAAATCTTTTCATCTAAAATTGGAAAACAGATTAAAATCATAAGATTTTAATAGCGACCATGAAAGAAATAATTTACTAGTTTTACCATTGCACTCGCAATACCATGCTCAGATCAAATATCAATGGAGGATGTTTAATCACGGTTGGCTGTTCTTCTCTACATCATGGACAGAAAGGGCAGAATTATTGTTTACATTGATATAAATTGATGATGAAATTTAAAGATTAAAAAACACATGTATAATAAGCAAAAAAGACTGCAACTGAATTTGTAATCTGTAGGTTGTAATAATCTGACATCCACTACGGACACCTTAAAGTTCCGTCGAAATTAGCCCTGATCTCGGCGAATACTTTGTAATATTTCCGGCTATTGAGCTGAATATTAATATAAATATATAGCAGGACTCCCTATTTTTTTGTTGTAATTAATTTTTCCATAAGATTTTCAATGATTTTTACTCTTAGGGAAGAAATGCAATCGCGACTTAAGCAAGCGAAAAGTACGCACCGCAAGTTGCATAGGTATAAATAAATTTTATAATCTTGACGGATCAGACTGAAACGTCGACTTTATATGGCTCGGACTATGCCGTCTGCAAGCGCTCTAAAGAGATGAGGCAGGTCTATCCGCCAATCAAGCCTTTTAATACGACCACTCCGCTCTCTCAGCCTTTTCGTTCTTTTGTACCGGAGTTGCTTGCAAACTGCGAAACAGACTACTGCCACTTTCTTTAAGTTCGTTGCCTATACGCAGCAGCCTTTGTCGTCGTTCCTCTTAACTATACATTCAAGTTGAATACGTGTACGCGAACACTACGAGCTTACACCGCTCATATTGTAGCATGAGAGGTGTATATGAACAGGTTTAGGTATGTATGTGTGCACATTTGTAGCTAACAGCTAATTAATAGTCGCAATAACAACAAAAATAATAATAATACTAATAATAATGATAATAAAATCTCATCAGTTCAAGTTTCTTCCTTTGGTTTTTTGATGTCATTGACTTTACAACCCTACCCACCACTTAAGGTATAGAATATATTAAGTTTATGCGGATGTACACAACATCCAGAGGGACTTGCGACGGAACCACCTTTAATGGAACTGATCGCTTCAGAATCGCTGTCTTGTCTGTCCGTCTGAGGTCTCCCTATGTATTTTTGTGTTCAAGCTACAGGTCGCAATTTTTGAGATATTTTTCATGAAACTTAAAGAAATTTGGAGCTTTCGCCCAAAGACGAACGCTACTGAAAATGGTTCGAATCGGACCTCTTTTTCGACTACTTGCCCTAAAACGCCTTGTTTGGAAAGAAATGTTATATGAATAAATGAAGCGGTATAGAGTATTTTATGGTGGGCCCTGGTCGGCTATAATGTTTTTACTTGTTTTCATCTAAATGTACATAACAATATTTTACTCGGATCTGTAGCGTAATTGGTATAAGATAAAGCATAGAATTTGCGAACTTAACTAATGAAATTTTAAATAAATAAATGAAGAAATAAATGTACTTCTGCCTCTCTTTACATCTTCCTCTATCTCTTACGCATATCGGTACATGCCTTGATTGACTCAATATATGTATGAATATATGTATACAAGGAACAAAAAAAAAAAAGTACGCAAGAACCACAACCTCACGCAATTCAAAAATCATCTCTGAAAACGTGATGCATTTAGGAATTTTAAGAGAAGTCGTTATAATGCATCACTTTCACTGTCTTTTAAGTCAATACACTTGCTTTATAACATTCTCGACGCAATTTCCACGAGATATGCATGTAGACGAGTGTAGACATTTACATATATATATATATATATATATTTATATATATATTATATGCAAATACGTAAGTACACGTACATTGCTCTAGCGCCCCTTGACGGCTTATTGATAATCAGCTAAAAAAGCAGCGTTAAAAAAGCGCAACAAATGTAAGTTAAAAAGTATACAAAACAAAAACATATACAAAAGCATATTCAAATACACATCCAGACAATATATGTGTGTACATGTGCACCCTCGCAATTTTAGAATAATGCATGTATCGCTCTCGTACGTTTTCCCCTACCGCCTACAGCAGATTCGTGCTACGACTTTTCTTCATAAGATTTTATTCATTCATTGCATGTAATGATATTGCGATGTATTTTCTTAAACGCTGCTGCTGCTGCTGCTTGTTGAAGTGTATTTACGGAATTCTGATAATACCTACGTGAGTCTTCACTGCGAACATGGGCTAAGCTGTGCATTGCATATGAATAAATAAATAAATAAATAAATAAATAAATAAATAGATAAAATGTTAAAATTTTTATTATTTTATATTTATTGATTATTTCAAACAATATTTCATGTAACGTTTAAAAAGCTTAACACAACGGAACATTTGATATATTTTTGTGTAAAGATATATTTACCACGTGATCAGCACTGTTTACACTTAAATGTGCCTGCATATCGTGTATATGTATCGGTGAGATGTTTATTTAATATTTTTTTTTTTTTAATTTAGATTGTTATTGTTTTGTAAAAATTATTTCATGGCATTAAATAATATGCGCGTCGCGCCGTGCCGGTTGACATGAATTGCACTGATTATGCAAATTGGTTTCCAACGGAATAAATAAACATGTAAACAAAAATGTATGTCGATATGTAGTTCTTAAATAATAACAGCTATTGTGTTACAGAAATACGAGCACATTTTACATATATAAAAGTATCTATTTGTATACATATATATATATATATATGCCACTTATTTTGAAAGTGGCACAAGTCTGTTTTTATACGCAACACCACTTTTGGTATAAGCGCGGATTAGTTTTGAGCGGATATATGCAACAGTGAGAAGGACTTGAGATAGCCCTAGCGGTCGTTCCAGTATCATTTTTCAATCGATCTAAGCTTGTCTGTCCACCTGTCCACCTTGTAATCTTATGGTCAATATGTAGCCCGGAATTTTTGAGATATTTTTATGTATTTAGTACATACAAAATCACTTTCTGATTTTTCGGTCCCTCTGCCCGCCTGTCTTTCTCGTATTCAAACTGCTGACGGCAAATTCTTGAAATGTTTTAATGAAATTTTCTGCACTGACGTGCTTTGCCACCAAGACGAACGCTATTGAAAACCTTTTTGACCACTTCCTCGTTTTGAAAAGTCGTTACATAAATACTTGAAGGATAATGAGAGGCCAACTATGGCACATGTACATGTTTGTTTTTCCACAACAATTAAAGATTTCAATAAACTTTAAAATATCGATAAGCCTTAATAGATATATTTTTTGTATTTTATAGTATCAGATAATGTACGTTTAATATACAATAGTTTTTATAGAGCTGGCTAAAAAAACAATAAAGGTTTTTCGTAACTAAATGGACTTAGTTCGCTTTCAAAGTTAATGAGCTAGTGATCGTTACTTAAAGGGCCAATCTCTCCGTTGTATGAACAGTTTCTTTTAATTAGTAAAAGCAAAGTGCTACACAATTTTGTACTATAAACACTTATTCATTTGATTTTGCTTTGATAGCAATCCTATTGAATATACAAGGAATTGGTATTCGAAAATCTTGCATGAATGCATGTCTTGGCTTTAAAAATTTGTGGTATTTATTTCGTTGTCACTGCGCTGAACAATTTTCATTCATATGAAGCCCATCTCTATGTTTCCATTTTGGACATTGCACATAGCACTGTAAGCTATAATATGCCCATTTGCGGCGTTCACATTCCGTAAGTACTTCAAACAGCAAGATGCCACTTCTTTTGATATTCTGGAGCTACAATTTCATCCCAAACATACACAATAACTTGATCGTAATGAACATTTCTTAAGCCCCGATTCAATACCCACATATGTCGCCCTTAATATTCAACCAGGACAAAGTTGTCCCGTTTGTAAATCAAAAAAGAGAAATATTTTCCGGATTATTTATCACCAAATCTCTGTCGTATTAAAAAGGATTTTCTAGCCATTTTCGCATTTACGCGAATTGTAAGTCAATAAAATGGACTTGCACCACTTTCGAAAAAAGGATATTTGCAATCCTGCTAACATCTAAAGCTTGCAGCTTTTAAAAAAAGATCACAGTTTTATTTATGATTGTCTTTATTATCATTTTTTTCACAAAACTGACATTGCCTCATTTTCAAAATGAACGGCTCACCAGGTAAAGCGAGTCTTTTGTCTATTTAGTAGGCAGTGGAAGTTAAGCACTCAGTATGCAGAAAATGAAAACTCATTTATTCATCTTAGACTTTTTGACACTGACTTTCAGAACTCATTAGTAAGCTCAACCCTCTTCTTCTTCTTCTTCTTTTTCTTCCCCTCGCCTTTCACTGACGCATGAATCGGAAAAGCAAAAAACAAAAAGAGGAAAACCAAAAACCATACAATCAGCAAACGAAAAGCAACTAGATTTGCTTATTTACCTTTGTTGAATGGCCGAGCGTTGAAGCACAGCAATCACTCAAAACTAAACATTATGATTTATTGCCTATCACTTGGAAGACATTAAGAGCCAACACTATATGATAATAAATTGTTGTTAGAGCACTTCTTGTTTATCAATAAATATCGGAAGCGAATCTTTGCTTAATTCGCAAGCAATGACAAGAAAATTTTATCTACTGGAATTCCACTCTTAAACAGGAAGGTCAGCCCTATTTATCGCTTTATCATTTATATCACCAAAAATATTGCCCGAAACGCGATAATGTCTTGCCGCAGAGGAATGACTATATCATGTTTGTCACTGGTAGATAGCAAACAGTATTTAAAAGGATAGTATCTCTAAGGATACTATAGTTTCTTTTTCGTTTCTGTCCAAAAAGTACCGCAGGAAAAGCACACAATCACAATTTTGTTTAATAATTTCCTACTGTTTCCCTGGCAGCAGCCTAACACACAAGTGGTCGTGAGTTGCTGTGCGTTGTTAAAATTTCGCCCACAAGTTTATCGTCATCCTTTTCGTCAAAATGAAATAAAGCTGCAATTTACGATGAGTCTAAAAAGATGTGCGCGTTCTCGGAATGCCCACGTAAAATATTATATTTTTTTAAGCTCAGTCCAGAAGAATGGGATGCGGCCGTTTGTTAAAAAGACTTAAAACACTCAGAAGGAGACACGGTTTCGATAAAACACGTAACATAACATGACTTCAACTAATCGAGTATGTGTTTCGCTGGACATTTATTCCTTACACCACTTGTGGCACAAGGTTATATTAAGTTTGTTCGGTTCTCAAGGACTTGAGATGGACCCACCATCTATTATACCGATCGATTCGGAATCACTTCAGAATCGCTTTCCGCATCGATTTAAGCTTGGCTGTCTCTACGTCTGTCTGTCCGCCATGTTCTTAAATGTTTAAGGCAGACGCTCTTGAAAATGGTTCGGATCGGAGCACTTTCCCGACCATTTCCTTTATAACCCCTTATTTTGAGAAGTCGTTATATGAATAATAGGTTTACACCGTAGTGTAGGGAGCTACGGCCCACCATAGAGTTTTCACTAATTTTTACTGGCTTATTGCTTTTGTGTTTGTTTTGCTCATTTATTGAATAAGAGAAGTTTCGATGAACTATGGAAAAAAAACAGATTAGCTGTATATTTTCATGAAAATTAATTTTGTGATCGTCATCAGTATTTTTTGAATTCATCATGTGTTGAATTTCCTATGTTTGCTTTTTATAAAAATCTGAGCTAAATTAAAATTATCATAAAATTTTGCGCCTTAGTGCAAAGCATTTCCTGTGAAAAAATCAAATTACTACGGCATGAATGCCCTAATGATAGCCTTTCCCACGATATTAAATTTTGATCGGAGAATTATTTTATGGGACTTTGAAAATTGCCGTACTTAACATGATGTAGGCTAACATATAAGCAAATTTTGAAAGGTCCCTGGGTGTAAAAATGAAACTAGTACGGCATGAATGCTCTATTAATAGCCTTTCCAATGATGTGCAGATTATATTAAGTTTTGCTCGGAGAATTATTTTATGGGACTCTGCCGTACTTAATATGATGTAGGCTAACATATAAGTAAATTTTGAAAGGTCACTGTAGACAAACCATGTCCAGTGAAAAAATGAAATGAGTACGCCATGAATGCTCCATTGATAGCCTTTCCCACGATGCTAATAGTCTTTCCAACGATGTGCAGGAAGTATTAGGTTTTGCTCGGAGAATTATTGTATGGTTACCATCATACATGTTGCCTCGATCTGTATTATATCTAAGTCCACCCTATATATTATTCTATATTATAGTTTAGTTTAAATAAACAAAAAAAAAAGTTTCTTACAACACGGTTTGGATACTGGGCCGTACGGATTATGGAGAACGTATATACATTCTTGATCAGCTTTGGCATTTCTGCATCGATTCTTGTTCTTGTCGGCAGGTTGCTCTTGAAAATGGGTGACATCGCCCAAAGATCGTGCCTACAGCACAACTTAATTTGAGAAGACCTCTGTTTCCAAAAGCGGAAACATTGAGTTTCTTGCTCATTATTCATATATAGCGATGAAAGTTTTCACGTATTGTCTATAGGTAAAGAAATAGAAAAAGCAGATCGCATCAACCCAATATAATAGAGTATCGAAATTTTATTGTTTTTGCTTCCCTTTTCCTTTGCTTTAAGGAAAAGGTAGTGGGCATAAAAGATTCGATGCCAACTGAATGTAATTTTCGTGCTGGGCTACCTTATCATAGGGTTTTATAGAAGCAAAAGCAAGCTTCCTTAATCAATTCAATTTCTTGATCAATTAAGGAAAATGAATTCGTGAAAGTTTCCTTAAAATGATGAAACATCTTTGTATAGTTAATTTGGCGTGTGATGCACCTTGGGGTGACAAGCTTCGAATGTTTTCTTGAATTGCTAAGCAGAGTTCATCCACCTAGCAGTAGTAAAAGCACGAGCAACTCATAATAAACAGAACACTTTCAGCGCCAGTCAATCCAAAATCCACTCAATCCAAGTTTTTCCGAAATTTATCATAGGCTTTAGAGCAATCTGTGGTATTTATCCCTTTGCTATCCGCCTGAGTGGCCGAGTAGGCAAGAGTCTCGACTAGCAATTCAATGGTCGTGGGTTCAAACCTCAAGTGCGGTAGAGTTTTTAATAATAAAAATAATAATAATATTAATAAAAAAAAATAAATAAATAAATAAAAAGCCGAAAGCCTTAGATGCTAGTGCTTTTAAGACTTTAGTCTTAGAATTTATTCTCTGGCTAAATTTAGATAATAATAATAATAATAATATCCCTTTGCTTCTAGTGTTCTTTCTTTGGCCAGTGACTGTCTCGTTGTTGCACATGCCATCACTTTGGACCGACCCTGCCAATCGTGCACGGTTTCAGCAGAGAGTTGAAGGTAGAATTATTTTTCGAATCAAGCACCGACATAGCACACACACCTAACTTTCTTAAGAAACTCTTTGACTTTTAGTGACGCCCTACTTTTCGAAAATGTTCCAATGGCACCTTTCCATTTTTTTGTGAGAGCCGCTTGAAAATTGTTTCAATTCTCAAGATTGTTCCAAAACAGATTGTTTTCTTACTGTAAAACGAGTTAAGAAAAAAAAAAAAAATTCAAACGCTCTCTCCTTAAGAGTTTGCGAGCTAAAAGCATGCTTGACGTTGCAGTTTTTAAGAATTAAAGAACTTCAGTTAGATGGTTCGGGTAGGCAGGATAGGAAACAAAAAGAAAACTTTACTGTGCGAAAGAGGTAAAAATGGATCGATGCTAAAGATAAAACTTGGTCAGCGGTTCCTCTGTAATGCTTCCTGCAGGTATGACACTTTCGTAAGCAATTTTTGATTTTTTAAATCTTGCGATCTACACTTTAATATCGAGACGTGATTTGTTTAACCAAAATGTCTGTTTTTATCCTCAATGTTATCGTATATTTCATTAATTAGTCTGTGTAATCTTGTTCACCGCTGCGAATGAACTCAAAATGTGTTTAATGCGAGATTTCCGCGAAATTCGATTTTCTTTCTTTCTTACAAAACGTTAAAGATCTTTTTAGCACGATCGAGAATTCTTGTATTTACTCATTCGTTCTGCGTCATCTCATATTTTTTAATAACACGTCGTGCGCGTTGTAGATTGCAAATAAGCGCAAACATACGAATGACTCAGTAAATCAAGATACAAACAAAATTTTACTTAAGGTATTATTTGAATTGTTTGAATATAGCTGAACCTCCTTGTATTTCGTAAGAGGTTAGAGATAGGTAAACTGTTAGGAGGATCGCGGAAAATACTACACGTAGTCTTCGCAATTTTGCAAAAGGAACGCAATCTGAACGATAATGAACTTTTTAGTGGACGTTTTGTTAACGATTCACAAAAGTCCGCGTACAAAATTATGACTTGTTTGGATGAAATGCCCATTAATTTTGATTAGAACTTGTATACGCATCATCGAAGTACGAGGATGTGCTAGATTCATCGTTCCGTTTGCAACAGAAACATGTACAAGAAGTCGAATGAAGTGCTTGCATTGTGCTGCTTAAGGGTATCTGTCCGCCTGCCCATCTGCTTGTTATTGTTGGAATACTCACGCTCGCAAACATTGATATATAGAAATATGTGCGCTTAGCTCTTGGCTACAGGTCAAGTGTGAAAATTGTGGAAACCTGGAAATTGGACTAACCTTTAAAATTCATTGGTCTTAATCTCGTTAAATACGTTTGCAAAGTCTACCAAGAGTTAAAGAAAAATACGTCGAAGTATATATATGCGTATGTATGCGCGCGCATGTGTTTGTGTATGTTGAATATTAATGCAAAGCCTGTAATAAATATTTACTAGGAGCAAATTAAAATCGTTCTGAACGACCAACTGACTCCACAATATTGAATAAAATAATTCGCAGTTGTGCTGAAGCAATTATTGAACATTCGCTTCTTTACTCGTTTTCACATTGTGGTATTCTAAATTTGCTTATCGTAAGTCGATATCAAATATTTTAGGACTTTAATGCGTGCTACAATAACCTCTAAGGTTGCGAGACTCTGAAACATAAATTCGGCACATTAATAAACACTACAGTCAAAATACTCGAAGTTGCTTAGATGGCAGAATTACAAATCTTTCGTTGCTTTTCAAACAAGTAAAAATATCAGTTATTAATACTAGAACTGCCAGATCTTCTTTAATCTACAAAATTGGCCAAACTTACCCATATTTTATGTGAAATGGCCGCAATCGTAAAAATGAAGGCAGGAAGATACAATTTGCGACAAACATTGATGTAACCACAGGCATGCCCTGAGACATCCTCGAAAAAAACCCATAATTATATCCTTCACCATTTGTAGTACGGGATATATTGAATTTCTGCGGAGGGCTTAAAACGGACCCACTTTTTATTATACCGACCGCCAAGCTTGCCTGTCCGTCAGAGGTATGTCCATGTATTTCGTGTTCAACTTACAGATTGCAATTTTTCAAATATATTAAGGAAATTTGGTACACCGATCCACGTTGTGGCTCAAGGACGAACGCTATTGTAAATGATTCAGATCGGCCAACTTCTTTGACGACTTCCCACATAACGGCTTCTGAAAGTTGCAATTTTAAAAATTTCTCGACAAAAGTCATTGAGCAACAGCATTTCCACGTTCAGAACCGTTCCTACGAACATTGAATAGTTACTTGGTAAAAAAGTGTAATTTTCCATATTTCATGAAGAAAATTGTTTCATAATAGTAAATTGACACGAAGACAAAGATATCGACCTTAACGAATTTCTACTACGTAGTCAATTTTCTGGTTACCTTTGCATATAATGGTTCTTAGGAAATGTAGACCGTTATATGTCAAAAGGAGCTAATTGTCAATGATTTATGACGAAAATTTGTTCATAATAGTAATTTGATATAAAAATTAAGTGAGCCCAACTTGAATCACATGGATCTATTTCACCCTACACCTCACTCCATATAAGATTTCTCGTGAACAGATAAATCTTTTTCTTTCGAAAAATTTTTTATTCTTAATATTTGATGATGAAATTTGGTCCATTGTAGCAATTTAGCAAAAAAATTAACGGTAGGGATTTTGGATCGTATAGGTCTATTTTTTAGACCCTAACATTTATAGGGGTTATCATTAAAAGCAAGCCCTCATATTGAGAGAAAGTGTAAATTTTAGTTTTCTATGACGGAAATTGAAAAATTAAACAATTTTTGAGTTCGCCAAATTTGGGTCACGTCGTATGATGTTTTGGGTATCCCCTAATAGGCGAGCTTTCATGAAAAGTATGCTTTGCCTTTTTACCAAGACGCGCGGTGTAGGGTATCTAACGGCCGACCTTGCTCGTCCACAATGTTCTTACTTGTTTATCTATACATTAATTCATTCGTATGTTGTCCCTGCTTGGAAATGGCTGAATAAAATGGGTTACCCTTTGGTATATAAGAGTGCGTGCGTGTAGTATATGTTTTCTGATTGTACTCTTTTCACTTCCTTCTCATCATACACATCTTGATATATTTATACATTTCATACAGTTGTATATGCGTGTCTGATATGCTTATGTATTATCGAAACATGTGAAACGTCACGTAGCCCAAATACGCACAAAGTACAAGGTCAATATAATATGTAGGTCTGAATGCCTCTCAGAGAAAAAGCAATGATATGTTCTCGGAGTGAGAATAAAGAATTAATCTTGGAAAATTTTAAAAGGCAAGTTTGCATGCAAGCGTGCTTACTCTCCTAGCAATTGCTGTGTATTTAGATATGAAACATTAGGAAAACAAACAAGCAAACCTTGGGTCGTCTTCAAAATTATTTTTTTGCTCACAAAAGGCGGGGTACTAGGTTCATCAAATGTCTACGAGTGTTCGCTGATCTGTCCTTTTAATGCTAAAAAGCTGCACGTTGCCATTCGCCGGTACATAATCGACTTCCGAAGACACTAGCAGTTTAGCGTTTGTTTTTTAAACTTAAAAACATTAGAAAAATTTCAATCCAGGAGGTATTTTGTTTTGCGGCTAATAAAAAAAAGAAGGAAATCTTGTCTCCACTGCGCTCAACTTTTGCCCATCCCCCGTTGTTTGTGACTTCGTTCGTTTCTTGGTACTTATTAAGAGATGAAGCATTAATTCGATGTCCACGACGAGCACATCAATTATTTTTTTAAGGTAAAGCCTAATGCCTGCCCACGTCTATTTATAACAAGTCATACCACAATGAGCTTCATAGACTCGCAGTCGGAAAGGGGTCCCATATTTTGGATAAAGAGTTATTTATAGTTTATATCCAGTTATTTATACGAAATTTTGAAAAACCTATGGACAGACTACGAAATAAAACCTCGTGCACAGACGATATGTTTTTTTGCTTTTGCATTTGTGAACTGGAAGAAGCGATATTTGTCACTTATAATAGGATATTTTATGTGGTTCATGATGTCTACAGGCGAAAAGCCCCATCACAGACACGTAATGAAAATAAATAAGTGAGAAACTTTTATTCGGATCTTGTATAGCGGATTCCATGTTATTTACCGCTCAAATGAAAGCAAGAAAAAGTGAAAAAGAAATGAATAAAGGGAATGAAAATTTGATCACCTAGAAATATGTGTGGGCGTATCCGGGTTTGTTCATTTTTATACACGAATAGTAGGATCCTTCATAAAATAAATTTAGGAAATTTTCCGCCTCTCCACTAAAATCTACAAATTGTTGCTTGGAGAAACAGAGGAGCGTTCAGTTTAAGCTTTTCTCTAGACCTACTCTTTGGCCGATTGATCCCATTTTCAATAGCAACCGCGAACGTTTAAGTTTTTTTTTGGCAAATTTTGAAGTTGATGACTTAATATTTGCAAGAGATCACGCAGAGATATAGACGGACAGACACGGCTACATCAATTCAGAATTTGACGCTAATCAAGAGTGTACGTACATACTTTGTACAGTCGCTGAACCTTCGTTCACCCTTGAGCTCTTGAGCACACCAGTACACCAAATTTGGTCAAAACACCTCAAAGATTTGCGGCCTGGAGGTGGCACACAGAAAAAGGGGCCGATAGACAAGCTTAGATCGATTGAAAAAGTGATTCTGGGCCAATCGGTGGCTTTGTCTCAAGTTTTTCTGATTGTTGTACACATGTGCAAAAATTTAATATACCCCTGTACCACAAGTGGTGTAGGGCATAACAAAGTGATTTGAATTTTCGCTTCGAATTAGAAATTTTGGTTGTTAAGCTTGCATTCATATATGATTATGAAAATATATTTCATTTCTTCTTCTATTGAAATGACACTTGTTTTTAACATTAAGAACTAGTTTAACTGCGTCATAATCCACACAATTAAACTGAATCTGTTCAAAATCAGGTTGGCATGCATTATAATCGATCATCTATGATATCATGTATTGGTAAACATTTGAAATAGAAGCAAAGAACAGACACGACATTGTTCCGAAACGAATTACAACACACAAAGCGACGAAACATTGTAAAAACAAAAATACTATTTCTTTGTCCAAAAATATTATTTACATTTTGATTTTTTTCTTTCTCCGAAGATATGATTTTACAGAATTGCTTTGACGAAGCACATCCACATTCCTCTTCACATAAGTGTCGCCGAACTTCTTCGTCGAATGTGTATAAACACAGTGATGATTAGCAAGAAAAAAATGAAGAAAGAAGGAGAAGCAGCCTGAAAGGTTTTATCCAACTTGACAGTCACGCCTTTTATTTAGTAGGTTTTGTGGTAATCAGGGAAATAAAAGCGACGCCTGCTATTAAAAATTACATGTAGATCAGAAAATGATCTTTTGACCTTAATCTAATTTAAAATCTACTAAAACACTACACCAATTCACATAGTACAGCACACTCGCTCGTTTTTATAATAACCGATCCGAATCACTTTAAGTAGCGGCTATGCCTGGGTCAAAGCACGTGAGTGCACCGAATTTCGTCAAAGTACCTCAAAAATTGGGACAGACAAGCTTAGATCGATTCAGGAAATGATTCTAAATCGATCGATATAATAACAAGTGGTTATATCTTCACCTCTTTTGGGTGTTACGTGCGTCCGCACTAACCTTACATATCCTGTATCACAACTGGTGTGCAGTACAAATACACAGCGTTGTTTCATTCAAATAATTTGGTTGGAAAAAGTGTACCACCAACTAAGAGACCAGCGAAGAAGATTCGATACTATTACCCACTTTTCTCTATTCTAACAAAGTTGTCAAGCCTCTTGGGGTTTTTTCGTAAGTCAGACTTTACTTTAGTAAAGTAATTATGGTGCGAAGATAGATTAAGGTACTAAAACTTATAACCAAAACGAGAATATGGAATGTAGTTAGCAGGGAATCGCACCCATTTTAAAAAGCCAAGTCCAAGCCTTGATTAAATAGGCTTAATAGCAATCTGATATATGGAGAATGTATGAAGTCTCTAGTATGTACTTGTCTTCGAGAAATTCTACGCAGGCTTATTCTTCGATGAGGATTATAGCGATTATAGAAAGTATTCTTGCTTTTTCGGGAATCATAGACATTTACTGGACACTAATCCACCAGCAAATGGGGTGAACTTTAACCGTTTCCGTACACTTGTTCTACAGGGTATATTAACTTTATACGAAAGGCTGTAAGACGGAAAGAAACTTGAGATAGTCCCACCCTCTATTATACGGATCGATTCAGAACATGGCTCTGATTTAAACTCGTCTGCAAGTCCGTTGGTTGTCCACGCATTTTTGCGTTCAACCTACAGGTCGCAATTTTCAAGATATTTTGATCAAATTTGAAATTAGTTCGAATCGGACCACCTTTCTCATCACTCCCTATACAACACTTTATTTTGATAAATCGTTATAAGAAATAATATTACAATTTTTAGAATTTCGCGACAAAAATCGCTTAGTAGAAGCATTTCCGTATCCTGAATTGCTGTGAAAACTTTGATTTCCTTGCCATGGTAAAAAGGACTAGTTTTCAATACTCTTGGCGAAAATTCGATCATAGTAATAATTTGACACGAAAGTTAACCTTACCGAATTTAGACCACGTTGCCCTATTTTACGACCCGAATAAGGTTTTTAATGTAAAATAAGGCTTCACATGCCGAAAAGATCTATTAGAGAGAGGTTTAATATTTTATGATGAAAGTCTATCCTTAGTAAATCAAGCATAGGGAATTTGGATCCCGTAAATCTATTTTTTACACCACATCATATATAGGGGGCTCTTACGAAAGCAACGAAAAAGCCTAATTTATGGCTTGTTAGGACGGAAGCAACTGGAAAATAACAAACTCTTTGCTAAGTGTATTTAGAGAATGTTGACTTTTCAGAATCCTCCAATGTGAGGCCTTTCGTGAAAATTATACATTTACATAAAAGTAATGTATAATTTTTGGTGTATTGTTAAGAAAATGAGTGAGTGAATGTATTAGGCGAATTGGTGTATGGTGGACCTTAGCCGACTATAGCATTCCTCCTTGTTGGATTTAAAATTTATATCTATATTTGAGTTGTGGAATTTTCAAAATTGATAAATAGATTTAATTAAATAAAAAATTAATTTTTTAAATATTCAGTCAACTAAATTTAAGAAAGAAAGTGAATCTCTTAAGCTTAGCAATTTGTTCTTAAGTTAAGTAATTTATGTGACTATGAGAGCAACAACATAGGGCAGACAACTGGATGCTAATAAATCGCAATAAAATATTTAGCTATTGAAAAATACTTATGGACTTTGTTGCGTCTCGAATGACTAACACTGGGAAGGTTATCATATCTTTATGATTCGCATTTTAGCGCTTTCCTCTTCTCGTCGTTATAACTTTAACACTAATCACGGATACCATTTTATTGTATTTAAAAGTGGAATATAACCGAATTATTGTTTATTTATTAACGTATGCATAAATAATAATTTAAAACTAGTTTTATTTGCCTTTCAAACGATTCGATACACACCCCCATTTTGCTAATAAAACGTCTCAATGTGTTTAGTGTTGCTTCTGCTAGAGAGATAACGAATGATGACTGCTGCTACTTGCGGTATGTAGTATATCAAGTTTGTATATATATATATATATATGTGCGTATGTATATATTCGTTCGTTAAGCTAAAAAAAAAAAAGACAAAGAAATTCACTCTAATTTAATACTCTTATCGTTAAAAACTTTATAAACAACTGATAAAATAGTGAGAAAACAACAAAGTATTAAGTTACGATGTTTATCAGTTTTCAATAACTAAAATTATCAAGTAATTAGACATAGCAGTTAATTGCAATTATTAAGATTAATTTTCAAGTAATTGACACGTAAATACCGAAATGTTATTCCGATTTAGCCGAATTTTTAATACCCACCTGAATACCACATGAATACGACAAATAAACAACACTGAGGTCTTTCTTTAATTCCGCGGGCGTCAGAGGACATATTTGTCTGAAAATTACTTTTAACTGCTTAAAGAAGAATACAGCAAATATACTCGCTTGAGTTCGGTTTTATGAATACGTAAGAAAAGTACATTTGTATATATATTATATGTACCTTATAACATATGCTTCTATGTAATATATGCTTCAATATATCGAGATCATGTAGAACATTGTAAGGTCTTGTCCAAACTCCACTTTGTCCTATAAACATCTTAAATGTCCGTCTCAAATATATCCAAGTCCTTGCGAAAGGCTTGCAATCATTACATGCAGCCATAAAACTCTTCTCACTTCTTGCGTTCCTGCTTTGTATATATTAACCCGAGTATATGACGAAACTTGATTTGAATTCAATTAAACTTCTATAAAGGATTAAAATATTTTTAATGGACTTTAAAGGAAATAAGAGTAGTTCTTATGCCATTACGTCACTTGATCCATCTTATACAACGAAAAAGGCAAGTTTAGTAACAGAAGCTTCCATCGTCACAGTTTCAAATTTCGTTTTCATCAGCACTGTACTCAGAGCAAGTAAAAACATTGCAGTCAATAAATGGGGACGATATCAACCTTATGCCTATGTGAAAGCGTATTTTTCATAGGACTCGTTGTATGGAAGAGGGCCCAAAACGTGAGCTGACCTGATCCAAATTCAGCACAACTGATGTTCTTGCCGTAGGTGTGAAAAACACTTTAAACACTAAAGTGAAGACTTTGTTGCCGTCTAAAAAGATAGATGGGCGCTAAGAAGACTGATTTTGATGAGTAGCATTGTCTGGGGTGACGCACGGAAATGTACACCTACAACGTCCAAATTTGCTTCACTAAACTAAAATTTGGAAACAATTCTCTCTGTGAAATACTCAAAATTAAATGGTTTTCGCATATAAAGCCCTGCTTTCCATTGGAACGTCTCTATCTAAATCAAAGCAAAAATCGCGCTCATCTAATTTTGATTTACTCATAGTATAGTACAAATACTGTTATTCAGTCATTTTCATCGCGAAATTTTGAAAATTACAATTTGCTTTCATATGACGACTTTCAACTTAAGGCGTTATAAAGGGAGTGGTCGTAAAGATCATCCGATCCCATCCATTTTCAATACCAAAACACGTCAATGTACCCAATTTCGTGAAAATATTTCAAAAATTGCAGCTTGTAGCTTGGAACGCAAATTACATGGACGGACGTCAGACGGACAAATATGCTTAAATTGATTTAAAAAGTGATTTTGGTTCTACTTTCTGGCTGTTACACACATCCGCTAATATTTAATATATTATATGTATCACAAGTAGAGTAGGATGTACGAATATGCTCAACATAGACTCAACGCGTCTCAGTCAAATGAACCATCGCTCTATCTTCTGATCGTACACGTAGTACAATTAAATATCAGCTATATATATATATTTTTCTTGTTTCAGGTTACTCTAGATCGCAACCTTCCGCAGCACTCCCATCAAACCCAAATATTTTAATTATATTATGAGTAGTAAGTAGTGGCGCGAAGCGTAGACCAAATTCATTCATAAGTTTGTAATAAATTTTAACGATTTCTATACGACACAGACAACAAATGCCAATTTTTTGAGATGATCTTGAAAAAATAATGGACGATGTGATATTTATAAAATATACATAGTAATTGTGACTACATATAAAAGCAAGCGATGAACAAACTTGCCCAAGTCGAATATAATTTCTTCTTCTTTTTTGTCATATTATTTTTAGCATTCGTGTTGCTATATTTCATTTGCGACCAACAACAGAAAACATAAGGACGAAGATTCAATGTACTGTCCCAGCTTTTTACAAATTCTTTATAACTTATAGGGAATCGAAACATATATAAAATTCGTTTAATTCTATTTTCAGCCAAATATAAGAAACATGAGTCGATGGGTATCAGATGTAATTCCTTTCCGGAATTTCTTATCTATTTTATCGCATACCACGCGTACTATTTAAGTTCGTGCAGATGCTGCGACATCCGAAAAGCCTGAAAACTCACACCCAAAGGATTTGCACGAGATCGCAACTTACCAGATATTTTGATGAGGCTTTTACAGGCTTTTCGATCTATGACGAGGCCAAGTCGAAATGGATTGGTTCGGACTATTTTTACAACCTCCCCAAACATAATGCATCGTTTAAAAAAAAATCTGTTACAACACACAATCAATGAAAAGCTGTATGTTTAGATACGAAATCAAAGTTGAAAACTTCCATAGGATGGGATCATGTTTAGGACTCCTTCTCATATAAACGTTCTTACAAACGGAGGCCTTTTTTTGGCAGCAAGATCTGGCATTGGCTGTTTCGTGGTGAAAGTAAGCGAAGAACAATAATTTCTCTAATAAGAAAATTAACTTAAATAAATTTAAATTGCGCCCAATCGTTCCCGCCCTGTTTCATATATGTATTGTTCTAAAAAGCAAGCTTTCATTTATACAGCAACAACGTACAGCTTTTGATATTTTATGGGACGAGTTAGGTGAAGGGTTGTATCACGCGGTGTAGGGTATTATAATAGGTATAACCGGCCAAAGCCGTTCTAATTCTTATAACGTAGACCACTTGTGGTACAGGGTACATTGAGTTTGCGCTGTGACCCTCCTTTGATTATACCGACAATGATTCTGAATCATTTTCTGAATTGAACTCAGCCTATCTACCCGTGTGTCTGTCTGTCTGATGACTGTCCATGTATTTTTGTGTTCAACCTACAGGTCGCAATTTTTGAAATACATTGATGAAATTCGGTAAAATGTCGTGCTTTGACAATTTTTTGAACCCCGTCTCGTATAAATGTGACTGCGAAATCTGAGCTTTTATATGGTAAAGTAGCTAATTTTGAATGTTTCATGATGAAAATTAGTTATAACAGCAAATTGGCACAGAAATCATTCTTACCGAATTTGGACCACGTAGGTCCATTTTTTGGATACCACTCGTTATAAGGAATCTTATGAAACCAGCAACTCCAAATTGTTAGCGTTTTATGAGAAAAATTTGCTCAAGATAGTAATTTGGCATAAAAATTAAATGGAGCAAATTTGAACCACATGGGTCTATTTCTTGGATCCCCCTCCATTTCATCCAGTAATATACACTTCAAAAAATGCTTGATTTTTAACATTTTATCATAAGAATTTATCCCCAAAAGCAATTTACTAAAAAAATTCATTTTTCTCTTTTCCTTCCTATCAATTATTGGATATAGGTGATCACTATTTTACATAATAGTATTACCTAAGTCATACTATTAACTAAAGTCCAAAAATCTTCTCGGCTCCTTGTTGTGTGTATAATTTCACCAATGGTTCTTAGCGCAGTCCAATTTCGAATATTACGCATTCCCGATATTTGTTTCTGCGCGCTGTGATGCGGTTTTCCACTATCAAATGTAGGAGTTCATGTTTTTCTTCACGGACCATGCATTTAAAATGCGCAGCTTTTTGTTTTTTACTGGCCTTTGGTAGCTCACATGCAGAGTTTATTTTTCTCTTGTTATTATTTCAGCATTGGATATGCGATCTGCTTACGATCATTTCAGATTTCTTTAATCTGTACTGATAAAAAAGGTCCATAATTCAAGATCATATAAGAGCGCCGATCATGGGAAACATTTCATGGCTCGCTAGAATTTTCTGATAATTCGTGTACCAGGTGGAAACCCTTTCTACGTTCTCGTTATTAATTGATATCGGGGCATTTGCATATGGAGTTTTCACTCGAATTACGATATTTAGGTTCAACGCCAAGCTGTTACTTTGATCAATTATAGCGTAAACCATGCAGATCGTGCATAATATCTGTTGAGATACTTGCATCGTCCGCATATAGGACGTTATTGATCAATTGCCCATTGATCTTAATGTCCGTCTCGATTGTTTGAATAGATTCTTGAAACGTTACCTCAGTGTAGACGTTAAAAAGAAGACGAGACACAATTCCCTTTTGGCAATTAATTTTCCATCAATACTAAGACCTTTCAGGATATCTACTAATTTACCGTGCCGTACTTTATCAGGTACGGCTTTTCCGTAATCTATGAAACAAAGAAACACGTCCTTATGCACATCTGATCTAGAACCTAAATGCAGAATGAAGCTTCGTTGGGGCTCATCCCTTTCCGGAGACCAAGCTGACTGCGGCCAAGTGTTGATTCGCGTTTACCATAGAAAATTTGCTGAATTATTCTTAGAAATATTTTCAGAACATGATTCATTATGAATATCATTCTATAATCCTGACATCTGCTGGCATTGCTTTTCTTTAGAATTTTGATGAATAAATTCATTTATTTGTCTATTGTGTACTTTTTGCTTATTCTTATTTCATTATCAAAGTTTAACACTTTCGAAGCGTGATTATGGTACGTGTATGAATAGAATATTTGGTTAGAAAATCAATTTTCAATTAATTTTGCATAGAAAATCCTTCGAGCGATCGTCAGTATCATCCATTGACGTCAATGTGATCAAGTGCAAAAAACTTTTACACAAAATTTTCATAAACAAAGTCGAATCAACAATCATGTACAAACACAAACACAAAAGTGCCAAAAACCTTCAATGGCAATAAAAACAAGTTAAAACAATATTTACCTAAATATGTAGAAAGGCTTTTTAAATGCTAAAATCGATAAGCATTATTACTAATATTGTCGGAGCGTGTATCAGCTTAGCGATAATAATAATATTTGCAGAACATTTAATAAATTATGTGACTAACAGGTGAGAGAGATTGTATGTTCTTCTAGGCAATCCGTAGCGGAAGCAACAGGTAATGCTGGTGCTGTGTTAATTTCATTTATTCATTGAATCCTTTCGTTTGACTCTCGAGCATATTCTCTTGGTGAAACTGCATTTAAGAATCTTCCAACTCCTGATCGGTGGCCATTTATAAAGCATATACAGTACAGGGAGTACAAATTTGTTCGCTTAGGTTCGTTAGGAAAGATTGCAATTAGCACTATAGGGCATAGAGTAAAACTGTGTCTTCTTCCCTTGAAAGTACTTCCTTTAAATTAAACGCAACTGTGTAAATTACCACACTAAGGCGTGTACAATACAGTTTCTTGAGCCTTTGAAAAGATGTTTTGTGCCAAAAGGTATTTTTGCAGAGGATAGCGCAGCTAAGTCCTTACGAGCGATGAATAGTGTTTGCGGTACAATATCCAAAGCCTAGATAACCATGACAGAGAGTTTGCGAACCCATAACAGCGAGGTTAAGACTAAATATACTCCATTTGAGGGGGTCACCTGGACGTGATGAATTAAGGTTCAGTCCAACCAAATGAAACCAATCCTAAGGAATACTAGGTAATATACCAAAAGTCATAACATCGTGAGTTTTTAGTATGAACGAAAGGAAATGTTTGCACTCTTAACCTGGAATGTCCCATCGTCCACGCTGTTATCAGCAAGCATTAACATTGCCGATTAACATTGCTGTCAATAGATTACTTATTGCTTGCTCGAACAGTGCTTCGATTCTTTCGACGATGCCCAACTGTAGGTTCTTTTCACGAGAGCCTAATAAGGCGGCACTTTTTCGAAGCAGAATTCGAAAATCGCCTGAAAGATGGGGCAAAGTCCAAGCTAACGATGAATAATACTTTCAATGAAACACCAGTTGTACCAATTTTTCTGAATAAAACTTGAAATTTAAGTTCCAGTTTCTTATCCTAATTCTTGCAAACGTGAGCGTTACAATAACTGTCGACGAATAGGTGAACACAGTGATTGATGAGTGTATAGACGGTCGGACAGGCAGACAAAGCGTACATCTGATCCAGCGTACATCTATATCCGCATTATGGAGCCTCCGCTACACTTAGTGGTGGGCGTCGCAGATGGAAAGACCAGTGTACTATATTTTCATCGTTAGTCTCCAGGCTATAAAAATATATGATTTGAAGAAATATTGCATTCACTTAAGCACATAAACATTAAAACGTGAGGATGATGTTATTATTTTCTTAAAAAGCAACAACACAAGTAATGATCATGTGCCAGTAAACACATAATATCCCATGCTGTAAAAATACATATACACGCCTCAGCCATGCGTAAAAATATCATGCATTTGATTGAAATTTTTGGTGCTGTAATCGCTAGGAGCGTTATATAACAGCACTGTAAGAAAAAACATACTTCAGATGTTTTATTACATAAATTTAAAAATTTGTGAGTATTTAAAGCATTGATATGGATGACCCGTTTATAACGCTTGGATGACAACAAGAGTTTTTCAAGAATTATAAAAATTATAAGAAATCAAGAAGGAGCAATAAAATTAAGCAAAGTGAAAATCTGAAATTTCACTTGCGCGTTCACTTACGCATAGAACATTTTATACCCTACAACGCTTGTGGTACAGGGTATATTAAGTTAGTGCGGACGTATGTAACACGCGGAGGAGTGTAAGTTAGACCCCCCTTTTATTATACCGATCGATTAAGCATCGTAATCTGAATTGATCTAAGCCTGTCTGTCCGTCTGTTCGTCTGATGTCTGTCCATGAAAATTTGTGTTTGTGTGTTGTGAAAATTTACTCATCATAGTAATTTCAAACAACAATAAACTCTATAAAATTTGAACCGTCTACGCCTATTTTTGGATCCTGCCCTATGTAAGGATTAAACTTGTACTACATTAGGTTGCCTTTTAGGCCCGCTTCCCCATAAATATGCACATTAAAAATATGCCTTTATACAGAAACAAGGTATAATTTTGGTGTTCTATAATAAAAATAAGTATTGTGTTGGACTTTGTGGTGTCGGGTATTTAATGGTCGACCTTGCCCGACTATAATGTTCTTTCTTGTTTTTTTATACTATTTGCAGTAAACATCTCTTTGACATGTTCAACCATTTCTTTGATAAACACTTTTATATAGTGTTTAAGAATTTTTAGTTCCTTTATTTTCACTACTCTAAACATATGGGTAATAAAGTAGACCGCGGCGTAATGAAACGCTATGTAGAGATACTAAATTGGTCCCAACCATTTATTATACCCTACCATACATTCAGAAAAAGGGCATATTAAGTTTGTGCGCACGTAAGCAATACCCAGAACGAGTTGAGATGGATCCACCTTTTATTATAACTATCAGAAAGTGATACTGCATCGATTCCAGCTCGTTTGTCCGTCCAACATTTTCCCAAAGTAAAAACTCCAGTAGAGTTATATCGCAAGATCTTTATCTCGTCCAAGTCAATCATTGACGGTAACTGAAACGCCATTTTCATGGTGTTAAAATAGCCTCAACAGATCAACGAGGAGTCTTAGAGTACAACATAAACTGGGAACAACTTTTTTTTTTTAAAAAATGTGAGATTCCTTTTTCCCATTACTTATGGGGCAACAACCGATAAAGTAATATTATCTTCTACGCATATTCTTTGGATGATCCTATACCGTTATTTCATTTTTTTCAGAATCAAGTTCGGAATCCAAGCTACTCTGTCCGCCTGTCCATCTTGTTTTCTTGTGTTCAACTAATTGGCCGCCACTTTCGATGAAATTCGGTACATTGCCGTGTTTTGGCCCAGGCACGAGCACTATTGGAAATGATTCGCATCACACCACTCTTTCGACCACTTCCCATATAGCGCCTTATTTCGAAAAGCGCTCATATGAATAACTGTAAAGTATTTAATGGTGGTTCGAGAAATACCATAGTGTTTACACTTGTTTTATTATTTCAACATTATATTGTTTTACATTTTAATATTTTAAGTTTTATTTATATTCCTTGACTCAGCTGATAATATTTTTTAAATGTATTTAAACAAATACCTTCCAAATATTTTTCAATGAAATAAAAATAATTTGTTTTAAACGATAACGATAACTCGTACCAAATAAATATTTGAATCATTAGTAATTGCTCTAAATTAGAAGAGATTTGAGAATAGCTTGTCATTAGTCATCAGAAATACTTTTCTTTCGATAGTATTTCAAGGCGAACGAAAAAACAAAAAAACTATATTTGCCTTAGCACAAATCTTTGACACCCACTATATAAGCGAGTATCCGCGTAATTTCACGTTTGATCCTTGTGTAAAGCCAAGCCGTGTCCTCCAATTTATGTAGTCTTGAGAGTCCACGCACTAATGACAATCACATAAAAAACGAAATAATCATAGAACGGACACCGTTAAAACCATTTAAGGTCTCCACGGGAACTGTCTACGTATACATATATATAGATCATATACATATATACTCTATTTAACATAGTGTTATCATACATATTTAGAGCAATAGCATATCAATATGTTGTGCATACAAATTGTAAAGCACTTTACATATACATAAGAAGTAGGAACATTAGGAAGATTATAGTCGGGCAAGGCCGATCCTATATCTAACACAATCCTATTCTCTTGTCTAACACAATTTTTATTTTTATTATAAAACATAAAAATTATATCTTGTTTCTGTATAAAGGCATTTTGTTCATGGGCGTATTTATGGGGAAGAGGGTCCAAAACGCAAGCTAATATAGTACAAGTTTAATCCTTACATAGGGCAGGATCCAAAACTAAACCCAGATAATCCCAATTTGGTAAAGTTAATCATGAAGCATTGAAAATTATACCTTTTGGTCATATGAACAACTGTTTTCGTTACATGCGAGGGGGTTCAAAAATTGCCCCAGCGGGTCCAAAGTTTAAATACCAACTTAGAATACCGAAATGCTACTACTTAGCCACTTTTGCCGAGAAATTTTGAAAATTTGCAATTTTTTCCGACGTAACAACTTTTCAGAATAGAGCGTTATATGAGGAGTGGTCGAGAGATTGATCTTTAAAAAAAAATATGTACATATATGCTTTCGAGCATTTCATAACGCTTTAAGTGCTAAAGAAGAGAAAAACGTGCTACTGCATGGCTCTATTACGATCATTATTCCTGATAAATCTTATACTGGGGTTCGAGAAATAGACCCAGGCTCCATTTAATTTTTATGTCAAATCATTATCATGAGAAAATTTTTATCATGAAACATTAACAATTTGGTCTTTCTGGCATATAAGGATTTGCATTTCATCGGAATCCTTATATGGAATGGTATCCAAAAAACAAACCTACCTGGTCCAAAGTCGGTAATTTGGATTTCTGTGCCTAATATTCAAAATTAGATATTTTACCAAGTAAAGACTCAGTTTTCGTAGTAATGTTTATATAAGACGAGGTTCGAAAAATTGTCAAAACACGTTAGCACCAAATTTCATCAAAATATCTCAAAAATTGCGGCCTGTAGGCTGAACTCAAGAAAACAAGACAGCCAGACACAAAAGTTTAAATCGATTCACAAAGTGATCCTAAATCAATCGGTGTAACGAATGGTGGTCCTGTCTTACCTCCTTCTTGGTGTTACATACACAGTTACACTCTTATGACTCTCAAACTTTTTGAAGGATGTAATTATTAAATTTTGCAAACTTAGGCAAAAACCTTTAATTTAAGACCGATTTTGGTTTTCTAGACAAACTGTCAAGGTATCGTACATTTGTGGATCCCATTGTTTGTACTAATCAAAAATAGGTACATTTTATGTAAAATCTCTCCAGGTCTTCTACACAGAAACATTTTTATTTAAAAGGTAAGGCCCTGAAAGAGAAAACAATTACATGTACACTCGTGCTGGAGTACCTCCAAACCTTGAATGAGGTCGGCCATTGAGTCATTGAAAGCAGTAAAATTGTTGACGGTCTGGTTAACAGCCACATTAATAGGCTGGTATCGTAATGGACGGAGGAAAAGTCGCATTACCATCGGCAGCAAAAAATTTATAAAATCTGCCCAAGCAGCACATAAGCTACTGGAACTAAAAAGAAGAGATCTACCATTGGTCACCGGTTTCTATTGGAGTCATGATTCTTGCAGGTATCAACTGAAATACATATCCGGTCAACTGTAGAATCAGACACCAAGTGTTTAGCAAACAGTTCATAACATCGGATGCAGTATGATACTCCAAATGTAGCGGGACTCTTACAAATCCTAAAGCTGGGGGACTAGGGCCATGGGCGTGTACTATTGTACGCGATCTTTTATATCGCGGTACGGATAAGAATAATAAATAGTAAGCAATATTTTTCAAAATAATATTTAGAAAAATAAAAAATTTTATTGTATTTTTTTTTGTCTCTACATTAATTTATTTGCATTTTCAAGATCAAATCAATTCGTTACGTTTTCCTTTCTCTGCATTCCCTAGAAAATGAAGTCATCCTTTTTAAAACCATTTCTGTCTTCGCACGTTTGCATTGCAAGAGAGCTTATCAAAGTTTTGCATTCCCTGACGAGACAAATTGTCTCTGATGCAATAATAAGGTCGCAAAATATCAGCCAATAAATTTTTATGGGTATGAATACAAAATTAAAAAAAGAACAAGACTTCAAGATCATATAAATCGAATACTGAACTTTCTTAACATGAAAATACATACGGACGAAGTATATGCTGTGTATGTAGGTTATATTGTCTTATATTTCAAAGATCTGTACGGCGTAGACTAATAAACCATCATTTATTTTAATGGCATTGTCTCCGGAGTTAACATTTCTTGCTAGATATCGTGGAAACAGTAATCGTGCGGCCAGACAGCAAACGCACTCGATGCAATTCCGGCAATAAATTACATCAGCCAAGTGTTATCAAATGTACGTAATCGTACGAGAGTTATAATCTTTTCAAGAAAGCAATATATCATGTCTTCAATACATCAAAATTAATACGTAAGCAAGCATATTTATACTACATACACAAAAAAGAAACGCATAGGTTAACATTTCTTTCTTAATGTTCTGCTGCCTCGCAATTATTGAAAAACGTGTAACGTGTTATCTATCTCCCCAACAAATTTTGCTTAATTTTTTTAAACGAAATTCCCTCTTGTGTATGTACCCTATCCACTTGTGATACAGCATAGATAGTGAAATGTCTCTGGATGTAGGCTATGTGAAGTTTGTGCCGACGTATATAATAGCCAGGAAGATAGATTCATTCCTTTCTTACACTGACCGATCCAGAATCACTTTCAGGATCACTTTCCGAATCGATGTAAGTTTGTCTGTCTGTCGGTTCACCTTAATTGTTGTGTTTTGGCTCATGGACATATACTATTGATAATGTTTCGGATTTGATAACTTTTTTTCTCTGAATAAGCGTAATATGAATAACTGTATTAAGCTGGGCGAAGTCACTGAATAATAATATTTCGGCATGCTCGGAGGTGAAAAATTTTAATCGATTGACGCCATTTTTTAAACTTCTTTCTCTTTCAAACTTTGCAAAAAAAATTGGGGTTTCTTTTGGGAAAAAATCTACTTTTCAATATTTCCGATTATCCTAGGGTTATCCTCCCACTACCCTGCAATTACTTTCTAATCCTCCCGTTAACTTCCAATATCCTCGCATTACCCTCCGATTATAGGTACTTTTCTTTTTATGACTTAAATATTGTCTTTGACTAAAACATTTGGTTTGCAAAATTTGGTAAACGGCGACGCACGTATTGAGACCTCTTCCATGTAAGGCCTACCATAAGAAGCATGTCTCTCCTTGGTATCAAAGTATAATGTATGATATTTTATGGCGAGATTATTATGGCATTATATTAGGCAAAGTGATGTAAAGTGGTGTTCATGGCAACTTTGTCCGAGGTTTGACTTGTTTTTTTTAGTTTATACCTATCTCGACATCGCCGCCTAGATAATTACATAGATCAAAGATTGTATTTACATACGATTTTTTGACAAGTGAACCCTTGGGTCAATCAAGCAGATTTGGGCACTTGTGGATTGCAATAAGTGAAGGATAATTTGGAAGCCTACCTTAAAAGAAAACTATCAAAAACTTCTCTGTTCTCCTCGTTAAGTTTCCTCACGGAGTTTGAAGACACTCCTTGCCCTATCAATGGA
Organism: Glossina pallidipes; assembly: GCA_000688715.1. Classification (NCBI taxonomy): domain Eukaryota; kingdom Metazoa; phylum Arthropoda; class Insecta; order Diptera; family Glossinidae; genus Glossina; species Glossina pallidipes. The sequence goes on from KK499779.1 coordinate 2,082,241, forward strand.
CGAATAGCAAGGTGAAAAACGGTTAAAACGATTTTGCTTTTTCCATTAGTCAAGAATAGAAATACTTCTTATATCGTGTCTCCCAACATATTCGAGGTTAACACATTTCTGTTCAATAAAATGACTTTCGAGAAAAAAATTACTTCTAAATGAACAGGAAAATTCCACACCCTAAAGTCTGCATTTTAATTTTTAGATGGGGATGAGTTCATTTTAGGGAGAAACTTCTCTATCGTCTTTGGTGCCTTTAAATTTAAACATGGACGTATCAAAGAACAACTTTTCATATTTCTCTACTTCCTTAAGGGCGTCTGCGATACGCATTTCTGGGCTTTTTCCTATACTTCAAAATAATAAATAATTTATGTAAAAATTGCAAAAAAAATTGTTAAAGATTAATAACGAAATTGGGGAAATCTGGTTTGCAAGCTGTGCAATTATTATTAATTGCTTTGCGGTGATGGATAGCGAACATAAGTCCCAAAGAGATAATAACTGTAATGGTTATTTTCATTTATTTTTTAGCACGTGTAGTTTAACAACACGAAATTCTTTATTCAAAACAAGTGAATACATTATAGTCAGGCTAGGCCGACCATTAAATACCCTGCACCACATTGTCTAACACAGTGTATTGTTGTCATAGAGCACAAAAAGGAGCTAACTATTGTGGGATCGTATGTTAAAAATTAGACCTCTTTGCAAATAAATAAAGATTTACTTTCCATAAGAACGGTTGTGCCCGGGAGTTCAAAAATTGTGTTACGTATTCAAACCCAGCATAGTTATTTTTTATCATACAATATAAAAAATGGACTTTTCTGCCCCAAAAAAACAAAACAATTTTCGTGCAAATCCTTATAAAGGGTAGGCTCTAAAAATAGGCGTACGTCGTCCAAATTTTGTAGAGTTAGTTTTTATATCAAATTATTATTACGGATCATCTTTCATCATAACATATCAAGACTTAAATTTTTTCGCTTTAAATAACAAAAATTTTCGTAAAACTCTTTGCATAGGATTAGACACAAAAATAGGGGTGTGTGGTCCAAATTTGACAAAGTGAATTTTTTTATCTTAAATTATTATTATATCTGATTTTTGTCATGAAGCATTGAAAATGACATCTTTTTTTCATACGATTCGGTTTTCGTTACATGAGAGGTAGTTCAGAAGTTGCCTCAGACGGTCCAAAGTTTTCGCACAAACTTAGAATGCCGATACACTTACTACTCGACTTTTGTCGAGAAATTTTGAAAATTGCAATTTTTTCCATGCGATGACTGTTCAAAATAGGGTATTACATAGGAAGTGGTTGAATAAGTTTGGATCGGAAACCATTTTCAATAACGTTCGTCCTTGCGTCAAAACACGCCACTAAATTTCATCAAAAAATCTTAAAAATTGCGACCTGTAGCTTGAGCACAAAATACAAGGACAGACGCCAGAAGATTTGTGGACAAAACTCGCTTTGTGATCGTATTTGAACATTCTAAATTGATATGAAATATTTGATTCGACTGGAAAAATTTTTTCCTATAATCGTTCCTACGAAAACTAAATCTTGATATAGTCAAAAGGTATAATTTTTAATATTTCATTGAGAAAATTAGTTCATAATAGTAAACTGACATAAAAATTAATTTTAGTCAATATAGACAACGATACAACCGCGCTTTCATGAACAGCATGCCTTTGCATGAAAATAATGTGTAACTTTTGTGTATTATTACCAATTCGGGTAAATAACTGTATTCTGCGAAGTGGCGTAGGGTATCTAGCAGTCAATCTTCCACGTGCATAGCCCATAGTTATAAAAACGCAAATATTCTTAAATTGAGTTAGACTTCCTGTTTATAATTCTATTTTTCCTCATCCCCCAAAAAGGGTTCTGTGGACAAGACAGTCTTTATTTATAGCATCTATAATCAAATAAAAAACGGTGTTCCAACCAAAGCAATATTCGCAAAGCCCAAATTTGTTGTCTTCAGCGTTTGTAAATCTCTGCCCATATATTCCATAGTTTCATTTTGCGATTAAGAAAAACCTGTTCCTACGTCCAATTATTATAATTTTCTAATATAATTATAAAGTTTTCTTCCCAGCGCAGGTAGTTAAGATGTCATTTCAAAGTCAGAAAAATTCCTTCCTTATTTTGTTTTACTTTTGACCGGGAGTAGAGAGAATGCTAGACTAGCATAGACAATGAATGAAATGTGTAGAGTAAATTAACAACAAAAGAGAACCAAAGTGTTGCCATATTTTATTTAGAATTTTTCTATGAGAGCTCAATTTATGCCTTATATATATATATATATTCTCTCCTTTTACACGCTATTATTTGTCCCTTAATCTTTCACTACACATTTCGTCCATAAAGGCTCGTACATGTCCGAAAAAACCGGCAAAGAAAGTTTTAAATAAAAATAAACACTATTTATATGCACTGTACACATATCGGAAAGGAAAATTATTATGTTATTAAAGCATAAAGGTGGAACTATTATAATAGTAAGAATTGTTCACTTTTCTTATAAGCTTTTCTACAGGTTTACAGGTGTTATTATTAAATAGAGAGCGTAAGCGCTCTTCTTACCTTCTTTTTTCGTTTAAAAGAGCGCTTTAAAGGATTAAACGGACAACAAAACATGACAAATCATTCTCTTCAATTAAAAACCCTATATAGTTGCCGTACCAAAGATAACAGAGTTTGTCGGATTAATATTGCAAGAAAAATTACTATTACGCCGACCAGTGAGTGCGCTCGAAAAACACCGGGTAGCCAATTTGGTTAATAACGCCCGCAATAAGAGTAATTTATGTAATAAGCCCATTGAATTGATTTTCGCGGCTTGCGTACCGTTCCTTGTCCTGTATATTTGATTCGTCCATAACCAGAATACGAACTTATTTACTTTATCGCACAATCAAATTATTAGAACAATTTCTGTTGCACCAAGAATGATCCTTTATTTCTATTACACCAAGAATGACCCTTTATTTCTATTACACCAAGAATGACCCTTTATTTCTATTACACCAATCACAGTCACTTTCACTTTGATGAAATTCGTCTAGCAAACTTTCTATATTCGATATCCGAGCTTTTATATCTTTTAGATAAGTTTCTAAATCCTCCGTTTCAGTTTCACACTGATTAGATGACACTGAAGCTAAAAAATAGAAATATAATATAGAAATTTCTAGATTATAGAAACAACTTACCTTCATTCACTTTCTGAGATGGGATTATTGAGAAGATGCTTATCGTATGTAAGGCAAGCGGCGCTTGGCTTTTATCACCCACCTAAACAAATGAGACAGGAAACGTTTTATGTGTCTAGCCTAATACTTAATTTTAAACACAGATATGTTTAATTAAAGTCACCTCTGCATTTAGTTATTGTTGACATTTCAAAACAGCTGTTGTACGTGTTTGTGTATGGACCTAGGAAAATTTTATAAAAAAATTCAGAGTTCTTTCCGAAAACTTATTATTTAAATATAGTAACTAAAAGTAAATATAAAAAGAAGAGAAGCTCGTTCCCGAACAATGTTTGGGCACTTCTTACCTTTCCAATTTTTTTAATGTATTTCAGCCAAGCAGCCGAAATAGTATCAACAACAGCGAAAACGTAAATATGCCTGAAGCTCGCAACCCATTGGAAGCTTTTTCCAATGCTGTTTATGATATGATCGATAAGCCAGTAACGTGGTTTAGAGGTAATTTGAGCTAAGGTGAATTTATAAAAGTACACTACTTTTTAAAATCGATATGCTTTTTTATAACTGCATTACATTACATAATAGCATAACCCCAAATGTCAATTAAATTTGTTTACAAATAACAATGTGTCTTTACTGACAGAAAGTATCGTTGAACCGAATCAAAAAAAATATCCATGGTACCATCAACAATATCGCCGCGTACCCACCATCGATCAGTGCTATACTGATGATGTGGTCTGCCGATTTGAAGCCGATCAACAGTTCCGTCGTGATCGGATGGTGGACAATGAAGTCCTCTCTATTTTGCGGCAACGTTTCGAGGACTGTACGATGTATGAGGCCCCAGATCATCTTGAAAAGTGTAAAGAAACTTTAGAACAATATGAAAAGGCAGCTGAAAATTGGTTTATCAAATGTAAAAGTTTTAATATTGCGAGACTAATTTTTATTAAATAAAAATTTTTTAAATAGATGGCGATTTGGGTGGTTATGCAAATGCGAAGTCCGCTTATATGAAACAAAAACACCGTTTAATTTGGGAACGCCGTTACGGCCCAGTTGGTACCGGCAAAAATAAACGTGAGGAAGTGCCTGAGGAGTAAATCGGTTCATATTAAAATTTCTTAATAAGAACAGCAAAAATGTACAGAAGCGATCAGCGCGAGTAAAACACCAAATCTATCAATAGAAAAACTGGAGATTTTTCATTATTATATATTGTCTGGAAAGTGGCATTCAAATTTGCACGGTAGTAAAAGTAGTAATTGGAATTTAATGCTACTAAAACTCTATAGTTTTTATATAGTTTATAATCTCTTTAAATCTTAATTCTAATTAGGAAAGCCAGTTTTCAAATTACGTCGAATTAACTAATGGAGACTAAAGGTTTGTTTATGAGACTTTTTTTAAATTTGTTTAAACTATTTGCAGTTCTCGCAGTTTTGCGTTCCCTTTCTTCTGTGGTTCTCGATCCTAAAGGTATCATTGTGATATTTTGTAAACGTCGCCTGAATAATTTGTAATACTGTAACACTTGAGCATTAGCCCATACTTGCTTAGCATCAAAATCCAATATACGTAAAGAATCTAAGGATTTTGCTCTAGATAGAGCTACGTAGGCCTGGCCAGCTTCAAACACTTTTGATAACGACATTTCAACACAATCCAGTGTTAGTCCTTGACTTTTATGTATGGAGAATGCCCAAGCTAATTTTAAAGGCACTTGGCGTCTCGTTACTGTCCCGCCTGAGGGGGTTTTTATAATCCATTTCTCTTGTTTACAAGTATACTCGATTTTGTTTTTGAAACGCACTACTGGTAGGCCCTTCTCTATACGCACGACGACACCACGAGCACCGTTTACCAAGCCTGATGATATATTCAAATTTTTCAATAACATAACTTGTGCGTTAACTTTCAAATAAAGTTCTGATGCCACTTGGACCTGAGCATCCAACTGTTTCGTCATATGTGCATCAGAGTCCTCAGCTTTGAAGAGTACCTTTTCTCCTGCCAAGTTTTCCAGCTTGGTCTCATTAATGCAATCGGCGTCATTAGTGTGCGAACAGAGCTGAGTAGCCAAAATGCCATTACCTTCAATGATCTGCTTTGAAGTTGCTGTCAAACGCTTTGTTATGCCCTCGTTGACATGACCAATACGTATATGATTAAGAATTTTTATAAATTCAGGGTCGGATTGACGATGAACATCTTTCAGTTCATAAACGGATTCGATGCACTTTTCCCAAGCATTTGATTGAAAACAAAAGCGTTGCTGTTGTCCGTCGACGTTTCCTGAAGTAGAATTGCGTTTGGTCACTGGTGGCAGTTGCAAAAAATCACCACAAAGTATAAGTTGAATACCACCAAACGGGCGATCATTACGCCGTACATGACGCGCTACGGCTTCAATTTTCTGTAACATAAGCACAATTTTCAGTTATTTCATAAAATCTTAGTCCACTTTTCAAGTTTACATCGAAAAATTCTCCATCCACCATAGAAATTTCATCGATAATTAACCGTTTACATTTTCGCCATGCTTGAGCTGACGTTGGACGTGACGCCAATTCATAGCAACGTTGCAATGAAGCCTCACCACTGCCAATCCCAGCGAAGCCGTGCAAAGTAACTCCACCTAATAAAAGTTCTCATAAATATTTTAGTTTTCAATATTTTTAAGAACCTTACTTATTAAACAAGCAGCTACACCTGTGGAAGCTGTAGGGACTGTTCCATCCGGGGGCAAAGCTGAGATAATTTTACGAAGTAGAAAACTTTTTCCCGTGCCCGCTGAACCGGTAAAGAAAACGTTCTTGCCAGACGTACAAGCCTGCAAAACTTCCATTTGTTCTACGCATAATTTTATAGAGTCTTCTGGTTTCAAATCGGTTTGTGGTGATTCTTGGTAAAGCTTTTTAGCAGCAGACGCTTTATTCAGCAATCCATCACCATTTCTGATTTCCTCATATTTACGTTTCCTATTCTCGCCCGACAAAGGAGTATTTTTCGTTATGAGACCAGCCTTCTTCCGAGCCAAAACCATTTCAGATGTTGTAACAGGTGACACTTCCTCGAATATTGACGGTTTTTCCGATAACATGTGTGCCCGCAATTGCTTTTGGGCCGCTATTTCATCTGTTTGTTCCTTGCCATTTATTTTAATGAAGATAGTTCTTAAGAAATACATCAGCGGTGCGGGAGGTGCATTTGATATATACATAACGCAATTTTCAGTTTTAAAATTAATGGATGCTTTACCTTCGGACATGAATTTCTTGTGCAGTATTATATTCTTCATTCTGAATTTTAGAGGTTTACTTTTGTCCGTAGCCAATTCAATGAAAAGCTCACGTATGTCATTTCGTATCAATCTCAATGTGGCGATCTTATGAGAGAGTTTGCGACCAATCACGCCAAGAGCATTCGTCCATTGTATATTAATACCGCAGGTTAAAACTGCATCATTCAAGTCCATATTTTTATTTATAATAACGCAAATAAGAAACTAATGAAATACAAAGTTAATGCACACCGAACTAATAAAGAAATTGGCGCGTTAATCGATTCTGAGTTGCCAAAAGTCCTAGAAATGCCATTTTTAACGCTGACGTAGAATCGCAAAAAAATTAAAAAAAGGATAACTTGGCATCCATATTTTACGTATCATTTTATGTTTTAAAAAAGTGTGCTAAGATAACAACAGATTTTACACAAAAACCAGCAAAACAAAAAGAAAATGTATCTTTGAATTTTTAATAATTTTTTTTTACAATCTTTCAGGTGCTTTGAATCTCCATGTCCAATCTTATTAAAATATTCATATTTAAGCTTATATAAGAGGCATAATTTAGTCATTTTTTTCTCTTTGTGGTATGCATGTTATAGCTATGAAGTAGAGTGAAGTGTTGAAGCATGAATATTTCTTTTAAATCAGTTTTCATTTCTTGCTGATAACTATTTGTGCAAAAAATTATGTTTTCAATTGAATTTCGTTTAGACATTTAGATATGCCTAGTAATCCATGTGAGTATTTTAGGAATTTTATATTTGATTCTCTTACTCTTTCACTTCTTTTGAATTAATCCGCCAAATATGAAACTATCCACCTAAACGAAAGGTTTCATTAATCTTATTAATATGATTATTATATGAGCTAGTTTTTGTACTCGTTGATACGACAAACAGAAATTTGGCGTCATGTAAACCTGATGATAAAAAGAAAGCTGAACTTTTTTATAGATTGTGGTTTCCATTACCGTATTTAAAATATATAAGTACATATTACATTTTACTCTTACTGCTTTGTAACTAACTCTGTTTTTCATTTAAGCAACTTGTAAAAGCCTAAGACGTGTATTGTTTCCGCCTTTTGTGTTTACTTAAGATACTGTTTAAAGATTTATAAAATAATAAAATTATGCAGTATTTGAATTGCAGTGCAATTTGACAGTGTCATAAGCTGTTGTATAAACAAAGTAGTGTCTGAAGTAATTTGGCCACCCTATTAAGCATTGACCAAAACAAAATTTATATTCGCAATTATTTTAATTTTCACTCTTTTCCGAAATAAATAACAAAAACTTTTCTTTGCTTTGAAAAATTGAAAAAGAAAAGATTTTAATTTGTAAAAATAAATTTGCCAAACTAAATAATAAATGTTCTTCTTCACTTTGAAAATTAAAATGCTTTAATCGCGCTTACTGAAAAAGAATAAAAGAAATTTGCATAAACATATGTTTAAGAATCAGGTGTTTCAGTGGTATAATTACAGATGTGTTTTATGTCTTCTTCTTCTTATGCTTTTCAACAAATCAACAACCGAAGATTTTATGGCCATCTCTGTGTTTTATGTGTTTTATATTAAATAAAAAGAATTGTATAAGTATGCATCACAGTCTGAAACTGTTGTTGCATCGTGTACGTTGTGAAATTTTGCCGTAAAAGGTTGACACGCGAACGCTGCGCGAGTGTTAAAGTGGAAAGAAAAGAACACAAACAGAAAATACAATATTTTTAATATTGGATGTGTCAGAAACTTACACACATGCACACTCATTGTAGTATATATTCATAGAAGGGGGGAGCAAAATAATGATAACAATAACAGCAGCAGCGAAACAATGAGAAAGACGTGTATTTCTTCGAGCATGCTGCCGTCAGTATTTGCGTTGTTGTTGTAAAAGAGAAATAAAAATATGTGCAAAAAAATCGTTGGGAATTTCTGAAAATACGCCAAAAGTTTTTATTGAAAATAAAAAATAAATTTTAGATGAAATTGTGATATTTTTACAACAACAATAATGAAATGCAATGCAAACCAAAATAAATTTATAAATAGTAATAAAGTGCTTGGCAAGAAGGGAATGAATGACGAGAAAAAGGGAAATGAATCTGTGGCAGAAAGATAAACCCAAAAAAAGGGGAGCAAAGCAAAATAAAATGTGAAAAAAGTTCTCACGAAAAATTACGTATATATATAAATTTTTTTTTTTTGAATGAAAAAAAGAGAAAAACAATGCGAAAATTGTAGAAGTAATCGAAAAAATTAAGCAAATCTAACAAAACGGAAAAGTGAATGCAAATTGTTTCGATCTGGCGACAACAACGACATGAATGTGCATGTGTGCGTACAAATTTAAAGAGCGTGAGTGTGTTTGTGTATTAAATTTAAAATTAGAAAGAATTTGTTAAAATAATTCTTTGCGTTGGGATTTTTTGCCCGGCCCGCAGCCCAGTTCATTCTTTGTGCATAATATAAAAAATATCCGAGCCCCAAACGTGAGAATAAACTGCACACTCATCACAATTATATAGTTGTATAAGTATGTATGTATGTATATATGTACTGTCATCGAATCATGATGTAAAGACGCTATAGAGTTACTTACCTCTGTTTTTCTTATTATTATTGTGTCGTCGCTTGTCATTTGTTGGCCTTTAACCATAAGAACGTAAAAATTTTTACGCGCGTTCGCCATCGGCAGTTCGTTACTTCTAATCACGCTTCTTACCTCTTTGTGTGCGCGTACGTGTGAATGGGTTCGCTTATAGTTAATACTAATATTAATATAATAATAATAATAATAATATTAATAGTAAATTAAATGATAAAAACGCATATTTGAGGGAGTGAAACACGCGCCTTAAAGTAATGACAAGAATACTGAAAACAATAACAAAAATCATATAACCATAACAAGAAATAAGATATCTTTCACATCAATAATTCACTCGTTTCTCAATTCAATAATAATCAGCTCATGCTCTCTCGTTAAACTCCCTATTGACGTGAGCCACAGACAAATGTACCGAATGAAACGATAATAAGTAAAAGAGAATCGCACAGATTTTTAGAATTAAAAAAACAAAGATGAATAAGTTTCAACTCGAACATTATGAAAATCCATCCTTATCAGAAATGGAACAACTGGTACATAGTTGAATCTATGATTATTACAACAACGGCCACTAATCCGAAAGCCAGATAATTCAAATTGGAATTTCGTCATTTCCATACGATAAGCTTTAAGTGACAGCTCAAGTGAGCAGCATCAGTTTAAAGTTGCAGCTGTTATCATCAGCGTTATTTTAACTATCATATTGCTATTGGTCTTAAAATTCGACATTCAGTTATTGTATCTTCTGTTCAAGCCATTACTACGTGTATGTGGAATTGATTTGTTTAGAGACTGCTTTTGTTTCGTGATTTTTATATCTTTTTCTTTTCTGTGTTTTATAGTTATAGTGTCGGTCTTAAAAAAAAAAGAAAAAGAAACAATAAAAAATTTTACCAATTATTCTACGTATTGAATATAGGAAAAAAGCCGCAAAAACGATAGATGTTTTTATAAAGGAAAATTACGTGATTTTGCCGACGGCTTTGTAAAACAAACACAATAAATTGGAAATTTTCAGAAAATGTGCCAAAAATTATTAAAATTAAATAAAGTAAAAAATCTATTTTTATCTTAAAAATTGTGAAATTTTATGAAATATAGCAAAAATAGTAAAATTGTGAAAAATGCCGCTTAATATATTAGATGAAGAGAACTTTAATCAATTTCTTTCGAAATTGACTTAAAGTTTTGAGGAAAATCGAAAAAGTAAAAATAACTAATAATAACGGTTACTCTGAAAGAGCCGGTTTTGTTATTAACGTCGTGAGGTTTATTAAATATGACCGAATACGTAACACCGCCGAATATACACACCGTGCTGAAGAAATATCAAACAACTGCTCCGAAAAGTCTTCAGGGTCCCGGCCATACTTTAGCGAGTACAGGGGGCGTCTGTCCCCCTGGTGCCAATTGTGCTTTAGATGCCAACATTAATGGCAATGGCGGTTCTGGTGTTGGACCTGGTTTGGGTCCAAACGATCTACATGGCTTGGCCGTTGGCATGCGTTCGAGTCCTTGCGATTTAGCGAAAACCGGTCATTGTCCATTGAATACGCCAGCCTCCTCACAATCATCATCTGCCAATCCCGCCTTGCCTTTGATAAAAAAGGAAATAATCACTTCACCAGAACCTGTTCCTCCTCCTCAACCTCCTCCCCCGCTTCATGAGCTTCCGGAAGGGCCGCCAACTTCTACAACTGTGGCTGCTTTGCCACCAAGCATCAAAATTATGCCTCCGCCTCCACCTGAAGTATCTCAGCCGATATTGTCAGCTGCCGATTCCGGATCAGGTGAACTTTACGAGACGCGTCTGGAGGGTAAGACAATTGGGTGCTTTTCTTTGGGCGGCGAAATGCGTCTCTGTTTACCACAATTCCTCAATAATGTTTTGGCTGATTTCTCGCTCGAACAAATCAATCGAAGCTTTGACGAGTTGGGTATTTTTTGTTCTCAATGCACACCCGATCAGCTTATGGAATTTAAGGCAGCTAAAATATTACCATCAGATGTCAAGTCTAGCGGTCTCATTACGCGGACCGATGCTGAACGTCTATGTGCCGTTCTATTGCATCGCTCTGACCGCAATAGTTACATTAACGTAGAAGATATACCTAAAGGCGCCATCTCCTTTAAAGTGTATCATCGTTGTTTTGGGAAATGCGAAGGCATTTGTACACCGGATATGTACTCTTACACGAAACCTACTTGTATTATGTGTTTGGAGTGTAAAGGTTGGTTTTCACCCCAGAAATTTGTAGGTCATGTGCATCGTAAAGTTGAGAATCGTACTTGTCATTGGGGTTTTGATTCGCGCAATTGGCACGATTACTTGCACGTTGCTCTCGATGTAGAAAATCGTGAGAAATATCAAAAAATTTTGGATGAACTGAAAGAAGTAGAGATTAAGGAACAGCAGAAAGTTCAACATGAGATAAATTATTTGAAAAGAAAGGTAAGCGAAATGTTTTTTCTAATTATAGTTTTAAGAATTTCAAGGAAAACTTTACAAAATCACTTTTTGCAGAATCTTTCTGAGAAAAATGACAAAATTTATTTTATGTTGTTAATTATTTTTTTTCTTTCAAGTCTTGGCATATAAAATTATTAAATTGGATAAAGCAATGACATTTTTGCGATCAAATCGGAGGACATAATGTTAGTTTGCAGAACCGCTTCATCTTTCTAAGAAAACACTTTGATGAATTTTCCATTAAGATCACCTTTCATCTCATTTCGCTTCGTGTACATAATTCTCCCAGCTTGTACCGAAATTGCTTAGCCAATAAGGTAGTAGTTACCATCAGAGTCAATTTTTGTGGGCATAATTTTCCATTTATGGCTTCGTTGCGAGTTTGGCTTAAGTTTATTGTTCAGCGTAGTTATGGACACAACGAATTTCTATTTTTCAATTTAGTTTTAGACACTGAACGCGGACGTATGGTCGGTTGTCTTCGACATCGGACCCCGGTCGCATTGGATACGAATTTTTTTGCAAGGCAAATGCTACGACGATGGCCAGTTTTGCGGTTGTTCTTCTTCACTCCGGCCAAATGTGCTCTCGACTGGTCCAAAAAACTTTTCGTAAGAGTAACTAATGAATTAATGAATTTATCCTCAAAGGAGGTCAATAAAGCTAAACAAAATTAAATCATTCCATTAAAAAATTCTAAAATATGTGAAAACAGGCAAAAACATTTAATATCTTACATCACTTTGTTTAATATTGTTATTGATATAATGATGATTGTTCCAAATGAAGCCCAGAAATAAGCACTGATCCGCACTATTTTCAACAGCCTTCATTCTTCGACCCAAGCATCTCAACGTAAGAAATTTCATGAAAATATCTCACACACACAAGCACAAGCATACAAGACGGACAGGCGGCTAGACAATCTCAGACCAATTCAGAAAGTGATTTTGAATCGATCCGTATATCTCAAGTACTTAAGCTCAAACCTCTAAAATCAAATCTATCTAATTTAATAAGCGAAATAACTGATTGATAGCATAAGTATGCACTAAGTCTTGTGAAAAATGCAATCAAATATTTTAGGACAAATCAAACACCAGGCCGTTTTTAAAGCCTTCTCAGGAACATTCTAAGTATATATACACACTTACCTCGGAAGTTAAGAGAGAACCGTTTTTTGCTCTTAAATGATTTTGTAAGAGGAGCTTGTGGGTGTAAATTGTTATAAAAGTACTATAGGATCGTTTTATTAAGCAACTTATTTAGAATGCAAAACTTTGTAGCTTCGCGTGGCGGTCGACATGTCAATCGCTAAGTATATGAAAATGAATATGCTTTGTACGCATGTCAGTCTAAAATAGCGAGTCGTTCACCCGTTTGAAGTGAAACTTATTCTTAATATTGGTTTCGTCTTAAGGAAACTGCGCAATGTTGTTTATTTTTGTCACACGGCGCCGTTTGCGTTATTGAACCGATTTTAATTAAATCCGCGACCTTCGTAACGAACCTCTTTAAATTTTAAGGTCAGCTGTCAGCCGTATTCTGGTCTTCGCCACCAGTCGTAAGAGGAGACAAAGTGTTTTCTTGTCAAATGTTAATTCATTTTTTTTATTCAAACTGTAAAGGCACTGAACAATTAATTTTGTGTTGTCATAGAAAGAGAATCTTAGAAAAGCATGAGCGAAAGGAAAAACGTGGCCTCTCAATATCACATTATAGACATAACGCCTAATGCGGCTGACAATGAGTTGAATTCAATCCCACTTATAAAACGGGCAACCCCAGGCCACCTCAACACGGTAGTTAACTTGTGACATAAGAAAAGCATGCGCAATGGTATATGGTGTTGCGACTTTGTCTCTGTAAAATAGTCACACACACAGTTATAAATAAAGCACACAATAATAAAGCTCTTCAATATTAATTTTCTTTATAAAACAAGATTAAGTCGCAAAAGAGGAAAAAAATCTAACTAATAATATCTGCGCGGTGTTGCTCAGAATGCGGCTGCATGCTACCTGGCTTTGGAAAACTCCAGCCGCTGTGGCCCAAAAATTTGGTTCACGAACGTAATTTGCTGTGTGTTGTTTTTAATAACCTTAGTGTTTTAGTAGTGTATAGCACACAAGTTTTGCTTATTTATTATTATTTTTTTTTTAGGTCTTTGTACCTCTTTATGTATAATAAATCTGACACTTAACAATAAAACGATGTTGAAAAATATAATCTCTCTACACTAGAAACAGAAAAAAAAAAAAAATCAAAAAAAAGAAATGATCGAAATTTAATTAAAATTAAATTGTTTATAAGCATCAAATATTTACAATTTAATTGAGTTGATATAATAACGGCGGCACCTTATATGGCGGGTGCTTGAGAAGGCAGCAGACATTTGTATGTATTTTTTTTATACATTTTATACATGTATGGATGTAGAGACGTAAATGTACTTATAACGAGAAGAGCGACTACATCAATTAAAGAATACTTGAAAGATTTCTATTGTGAGTTTTTTATATGACACCCCCTTGAACTTGTCTAACGTCTAACTTGAAATTGAATACACATTATGCGTGCATGTGTTATTGTCTTCTAGATGTTGCTAAGTTAAATAACAGATAATGGGTTTTAGGTTTGTACGTATCTGCGAGTGTGCCGAGTGTGCATGCGTTTGTGTATGTGTGTGTGAAAGTTAATTTAACGTCAAGTTAATTGGTATTTATCGACTTTGTTTAGTGATTTTAAACGGCTTAAAATTGTTGCCAGTTGCTTTGATGTCATGTTGTGGATCTGCTGTTTTTCAGTCGCAATTTACATAAACTTTATAACATATTTTACGTACGTATGGCCAGTTGCAGCGTATCATAAGTGTGCATGCATTCATGTAAAAGAGAAGAAGAGAGAGAAAAAAAAGAACAAATAAAAGGAAAATTAAGAAACATCAAATATAAAACAAGTAAAATGGTTGGCTTGGAATTACTTTATGAAAACGAACAAGAAACAACAACGACAACAACAACAACAACAACACGCCAATGTGACCTACAACAAGGCATTTGTGTCACTTATGCGAATAGTGCAACAATAGGCATTTTCTTCATTATTTCGGAATTCTACAAAGCGTGCAGTTACGATCTATCACATACTATGGAATTGTATCTTTCGCTCCCTCTCTCTCTCTCTCTCTCTCTCTCTCTCTGGATGCAAGTGTGTAAGTTAGTGTCTTATCGTGTGCATTATTTCTTAGTGCTTGTATATTTAATATTTTGTGCACTTCATCGATTGCAGTCAGTCGGCAAAAGTATGAGCATTACTTATATATGAATGTTGGCTTGTGTTTAATTGGTTGCTTGATTTTTTTTCGTTTGCTGTCTTTTTTTTCCTTTGATATATCTTTTTTGTCTGCTTGAGTTGCCTGCTTACTTGCCTGCTTACTTGCCTGCCTGCCAGTCTGTCTGTTTAACTGTCTAACTTACAGACTAAGCTTCGACAAACCGCGCCATAAGTTTTTGCTTCATAAGCATTTGCTCATTGACCCCAAAAGGTGAAGCTAAATTGTTGCTAGCTCTGTCTGTTTCTGTCTTTAAGTGTTTATGTGTTTATGTCGTATAATGGCACATTTAAACATTGTAACATATTTGTTCTGTTTCTTTATTTGTATAACCGCCGACGCAGGACACAGCATGCTTGGTCTGTTATTGCATTTGCGATGTACAGAATTGCATGAAACATTCACTACTAAGACCTACACATATATTCTCCATTGAGGAGGGGATCCTTAATCTAGTTAGCCATGTACATCTTTCCGCCAGTAATCTATTAGAATCCTCAGGATTGCAAAAATTCAGAAAAGCCCGTAAGAACAATTTACACCGGAAATGCATTTCTATATGTCATGTCCGCCTGTTTGTGCGGGTTGCAAAAAGAGAGATTGTAAAACACTGCTGAAAATGAATTCCGGTAATCCTAGTGGTGAACTAATTCTTGAAGTTGAAGGCTTCTATTTCGTTTTAGCAGCTTCTGTGAAGCAGTGAATTGTGTGCGTGTGTGTGTGAGTGCAAATTTATTGTGATTGTAAAACCCTTCAGTTATGTAAGCCCTGTCCATCTGTCTGTCAGCCGCTTATTGAATCCGCTTATCGAGTTGAGCCGCTTCTGAATTGGTTTGGCCAGTTCCACTCTTCTGTCCGAAAACTTGCTTTCGTGACAGTGAAAATTTAGGTCCGATGCTAAAGATTGGCAGAAGTATTTTGAATCGATAGTGAACGAACCAAGTTTGCAAATGAAAGCGATTTGTCTGAAAATACTTTGGCAAATGCTCAAAGTTAAAGCGAATGCGTACTTGAAGCGAGTGTTGGAGGTGTTTTCACCAAAAACGCTATTATTTTTCGTGTATAGGTTTTAACATTGGGATCCAAATTTTGTTATCAACATTTACCTCAGCTTTTTTAAGATATGATGTACGTCGTCACGACAAGCTAATGCTTCAGGGTATTCGAAATTCGTCTCGAGACGACTCTTATTTTATTCTCTGGTTTCTCCAAATATCGGAAATTGTTGCTCTCAAACATTAAATTGCATTAAGCAACTTTGTTTTTTTTACATATGTTGAGCAATTATAATAACAAAGAACAAAAAACAAAAAAAAAAAAAAAGAATTTAAACCTACACTCATTCCTTCAAACAACTTATTCCATTCCAATAAGTAATTGTTCTCTATGCTAATTATTTTAGCTGATGGTTGCATACAGATTTTGTTACATTTTGTTGTCGTAGTCGTTTAGTGCACTTTTCTTCAATGTTTTTTGTTTATATTTTTTAATGTTATTCTTATATGTTATGTTTATCGTTATATGTAGGTCACTTAAATATATATATGTATATGAGTTTAAATAAGTGTAGGTAGTGTTATGTGTGATAGAGCTATAGGTTACTGCATTTCAGGCATTTCTCGTTTTTTACAAACATATTTATTTACTTATATATATGTATGTATATATATTATATATACAGCATATAGCAGGCGAAGCTGTAAGAAAATAAAATTAATTTTTATGGCCATTGTCAGTATGTCTGCGAATTTTGTTATTTCGCACGCACCCGCCCTCGTGTGCATTCATTTTCCCTTTGGTATCCTTCCAGACCTAAAATTTATTGCATGCTGAGGGAAGGGAGCATCAATAAAATGGGAAACTTTTCACAAACTGTAAGCCACAATTTTATAATGTGTTTACGTTGCACTACTTAGGTTGAAGTTCTTGTTAAAAATCAATGAATTGCGCCTCCTACGAAACGCGTCAAAGTTAAGTGCGTTAATATGCTAAGAAAAAAAAAAATGTTTTTCTTAGTTTTAACAATCGGGGTCGGTATGAACCAACACTTCGCTTACATTGCTTATGAACGCATGCAAAGCGTTTTCAGATTAATGTTTTAGATGTATGTTCAAAGATTGAAAAGACCGGGAGTCATAAGCAACATTTGATATTGATTATGCAATGCAAGGTAACTGTCTATCACGATAAGCTTTAAAAAAGTGAGTAGTTCTCAGTCTCAGTTTTCCTTTCTTTTATGAGAGTTGACTAAATTCAAACTCGACGCTGCGCTCAAGAGGCTTGATTATGAAGTAAGTTCTTTATTTTATAAAAAATCGGGCAAAGAATGTGTGACTGGTTCCGCAGCCCTTATTAACTGAATTATTCGACAGAAGCTTTCAGGCTGCCTTGAAAATGTCGCTCATACCGACGTTAGAGAAATTGACCTCCTTATTAAGGGAATTGAATGGGTCGTTGCACAAGCTCTTTTTAAATGCTCGAGCACTCAAACGAACTAAGCTGCGTTAACTCTTTAACAAGTGGCTTTTAGTTTGATCGGTTAGCACTGACAGTTTTGAGGTTCAACTACAAATACTACCCAGCGTAGCTTTCATTTCGGGGGTATATTAAACATTGAAACCTCTTGGTTTTTTATATAGATACAATGTCGCTCTTAGTCAGTGTGATTAGAGACATCAAATATCTGTCCATCTCTCCGTAATGTTGTAACATTGTTATCTGTCATTCTGTGGTGCCTAGGGGATAGCATGCTATAATTCTTCAAGCTACAGCTAGAGTACGTTCAGCGTTTATTGCCTACAACTTAATTCTTCTTGTGAGATACTGTTTTTGCAGAGGAGTTAAATCATATCTACACGTATGTTATTTTAACTATATTATGTTGTTCGGAAAGTAATTTCGTTCTTTTGTCCCAGCAGAGTGGGGGAAAGAGGAAGAAATGGAATGATTGCAACCCAGGGCGAGTGTGCCCAATCGGTACGTGGTACGCCTTCACCGGTTGAGCATTCACTATAGTTATGACCAACAAATTGAAGATAAGCTAAAGATAACAATAAAGACATTAACTGACGTAAGCCGCCGAACAAGATGTCGAGAGATTGCTGAGAGATTTAATTTATCGAATACGACAGTTCATGATAAAGTCTTAGAAATTCATCTTTCATTTTAACGAAATGAAAAAAAATGTATATCATAGACAACTTTTGTGGATGGCTGTGTAACAATATCACCCGGATATGTTGCTGCGTCAATCTCAAGGACGAAACTATGTTTATGCGGTATGCGTGTAGAGAAAGAATACAATCTTTTTCTTGCGTATACGAGAAAATGCAAAGGAATTGTGGAACAAGTTTGAGTCACGTTGAGTGTATTGCTCAATAAAGAAAAATCTAATCATCTTTTTTTTTAGAGTTAAACGTAAACCGTTGTTTCTCCTTGACTAAACGGTGTACATACATAAACTTCATTTTTTTTCTACCGTCGCAGACCGTCGACCGACAGTTCAAGAATCTGGTTTCCATTGACTTGAAAAAAAACCATTAACTATGTATGTTTATATGCAGCACGACCAAAAAAATAAAAAAAACAACAATAACAACAGCAATAAATTGATTTCATAAACAATTTAAATTCTTGAAAGAAGAATTTGTTTTAAATGATTCTTAAAATAACCAAAACGAAGTGATTTTTTTTCTTTTATTTATTTATTTATTTATTTTTTTTACATTTAAAGTAACTGAATTGTTCGTTTATTTGTTTTGTATTTAGTTAGTATTTGTAATGAAGAAATCTTGAAGGAAAACAAAAACAAAAAAAAAAAAATAATAAAATGAAAAATAAAAAATAAAATTTACAGCGCCCACTTAAGCTGGCCATAATTAAGGCTTAAAAATGTTAAGTATCAGGTTAAAAGAGACGGACATACGCTAGCACACGAAAATATAAATGCTGAAAATACTTTTCAGATTACAAGCTTGGTAATAATAATATTTGCACAAAATCCAAAAATAAAAACAACAACAGAAACGTAGAGCCGAACAAATTACAATTTAAGTCGCCTGACTGCCTGCTTTAATACCCACCAACAGCGTGCTAGTGCTGCCCGTTGGCTTGTTTGCCTTGCTCAGCAGAAACAAAAAAAAATACATATATATGTATATATGTATATATATATATACAAAAAAAAAGAAAAACACGACAACAATGCTTGTCTGCCAGACTGGCGGCTAGATTGGACGACCGACTGACTGGCTGGTTGCCTCTAGTTTAGCTTTAAGTTTAATGTCTGGCCACCACAACGTAAGCATATGTCTGGAGTTATATGGAGTTTATACCAAACTCAGGCGCAAAAATTTTCTGTATGTTTGTAAAAAAAAGGAAACGTATTTAAGACATTGTCCCGCCAAAAGTTTAAGTTTAAATATATATGTACATAAATATATATATAAAAGCACTTTTTTGGTCTCAAAACCAATCTGTTGACAGTAAGCTATAGGTGGAGAGAGAGAAAAGAAGTGTGTACACCACACACACACACACACACACACACATACCCACAGCTATCGTAAGAGGCCGTTGAGTGCAATAAAATGAAATTAAAAAAGAAAAATATATTCAAAGACTGAGACGCAACTCGCCCAATAACAACAACAACAATGTATTGTTAAAAAAAAAAAGAAAAAAAATATACGCCGTTAAGCAAGATTTTACCATAAATTTCGGTTTTATTTTTGGTTACGTTTACATTGTAGAAAACTGTTCCTTTTTCTCTTTGTAAATATTAAACGAAAAAAACAAGTAAATAACAGCAACAACAACAACCACAGCAGACGAACACTTCGTAGAAACAAAGAATATAAACAGGGCTGCGCGCGCGCGTGTGTGCGTGTGTGTACGTGCTTTTTCAAAGACTATTTGGTGTGGAGCCTGATGACTGACTGAGTGGTCGGCTGGCTGCTGTTTGTTCATTGCCATTGTAATGCTGGCTGGTAAATTATATATTTTTGGCGCATTTGTTTATACATTTTATTATTTTTTATTTATTTATTTTTTTTTTTTCATTTTTCTTCTTCTGCTACAAAGTCAAGAGACATTAACCGGTCGGTAAGATGGTCATCGTGTGTTAAACCGGTTCATGTTTTTTATATTGTTTTGCTTCTTTTTTTTTTCTTCTGTTTTTCTCTGCTTTTTTGTTTATTTATTATTATTATTATTATTATTTTTTTTTATTGCACCTTCCTCCTGCTTTTCGCCGTTGAAGAATAATACAGGTCTACTGTTTTTGTGTTAATGCGCTTACAATGTTATTTCATTATGTTTGCAAAAGTTTGCTGAAACATTATAACATAAACTCCATGCAATTCTTAGGAATCCATCAAATGACTTTTGGTTGTTACAATGAAAGTAAACCGAAGACGCTCAAAAATGCTATTTATAAACAAATCATATAATTGTGCAAATTAATAAAACTTGCCTGGGGTAGAGGTGGAAATAAATCAAATAGTGATTTGAGGTCTCGGAATTACGATATCATAGTTTAAGTTTAACCAGACTGGTTACGGTTAAATCTTAGGTCAATCAGAATCGCTGGTTACAGAATGAAAACCCACTCAATCCTCAGGTTTGCATGGACTTTCGTTGTCAGATTTTTATAACAACACTGCACGGATAATTTCGAAGGCAATAATTGCTGTTGACTGCATCCAACAGATCAGATTCCATTCGCTTCTCGATTGCTTTCCGCCTTTTTAGTAAGTTGCCATCAGAGTGTACATAATCGCACTAAACTATGTGCCGCTCATTAATAAACATATTGCGAAGATTTGATGTTGTTGTATTTTTGGTTTTTTGTTGCATTTGAATGCATGTTTTATGACTAATGAATACCGTCTTTCGAAGAAGTCGTTATTTTGATGCTTAATAAAAATAAAAATGTGTGCCAAGTTGTAGTTTTTGATTTGATAACGCGTGACCTTCAAAGTTTCAATAGCAAGCAGACCGATGGAGTGACTAAGGCAAATTGATAAGGAATCTACTAATTAAAAAAAATATATATATATCGCATATATTGCTTTAGTGTGTATGTTTAGAGGTGAATAACAAAACTACGATACTACTTTTTCGCCCCCTTGTCGAGAAACATTTTTCAAAGAATAAGTGACCGAAAATTTTTTTTAAAACATTGCTATCGACGATTTTATTTGTGGCCATGGATAGTGAAAGTGGCCCATGGTTACTGCACGTGTAGAAAATGGCAGCTTTCCTACTTACTCGTTAACTCGTTTAATTATCACAACCAGTGCTGGATGAAAAACGTGCCCTTCTCTTGTAATAACTGGAAATACGTAAAAGCCGATTCATAAATTACATCTACTGTTAGTTAATAACAAATTCAGTTGTTCTTTGGGGTAGCTCTCAAATTTAAGATAATGCAGGCACGAAAGCTGACCTTTCGATGATAAGGGACTATGGATACAGTCAAGTCTTCTGTATATTCAGAATGGTGATAGCTACAAGATAGCGGTTGATTTTTTCTTAACAATCTTCCTGATGCGGATATCAAGCAGACATATTTGGAGAGTAGAATACGACAGGCCAAGTGTAGTAAATCTATTCTAAATACGACGGACGCCATGATGTCGTGGATTAATTTTTTCGTAACGACACCTTTTCTTATGGGTGCCAAGTGAAGGATTTGAGGAGTAGAATGGACTAAATAAGGCAAGGTTTCAAAATAGTGGTCCCATCTCGGCCATTTCCACTAGCGTTTATCCTTGGATCCAGAGGCACTTCAAAAATTGCGTCCTCTAGATTAAACCCAAAAATAAACAAGACGGACACACAAGCTTCAACCGATTCAGAAATTGATATGGTAAAAGACGGGGTTTGTTTTAAGTCTTCCTAGGTATTCGCGCACTCTTATGTGTCCTTGCGGTATCAGTAGTGTGGGGTATAAAAATTTGTATTAGTTAAGTGAGCTCAAAGGTAGAAAATAAATTTTGTCCCAGTCAATTTTAGATGATTGTGCGTAAAAGCTTGAAGCATTTGGAAAAATCGGATTTCTTACACATTAAGATAATAAGCACTCTGAGCGCTAGAACAAATTTTATTTTCCATCATTGAATTTACTCAAATAAAAGCTTATTTGAAAAGAACATTTTTTTATATAAACTATTGAGACATATCGCCTCGAGCGAGCATTAATTTGGTCGGTGATATCGTATCGCAATTGACAAGAGTGCACATATTGTTTATTAAAATGATATCCTTCATCCTTGGTCTACGTATATCCATCGGTAATCCGCCCTTCAAAGTCTCGGTTATTGAAAATCGTTTGCTAAGTATATACAACTCGATGGACTCCACATGCCAGATCTGAACACGATTGTAATTTTTCATGATCTTTGAGAAAAGTAGCGCCTTTCAAAGCAAAATCGCTCATTTTTACTTGGTC
The DNA here is from genome assembly GCA_000688715.1 of Glossina pallidipes. Classification (NCBI taxonomy): domain Eukaryota; kingdom Metazoa; phylum Arthropoda; class Insecta; order Diptera; family Glossinidae; genus Glossina; species Glossina pallidipes. Next base: position 2,104,626 of record KK499779.1, read on the forward strand.
GAATATTTGTTAAAGTTCAGAATTAATACGATTTGCATCGGAGTTGATTAACATGTCCTTAAGAGCAGAGATCCCGATCTCTTCCTTGGCAACACGATCATCTTGAGATCTTTTGATTGGTTTTTGTATATCTCTATATATGTGTCTCTGTATGTCCGCCTGCTGTGGACATTGTCAGTTACACCAGGAAGCTGACGTTTGTGTTACACATATTCCTGAGTCAAGATAGCGATTGAAAATAGTTGCCGTTGATAGTTAAAAAATAAGTAAACTACTCTTAGAAAAACAACTTTGACAATTCGAAAGAACAAAGTCTAGAACGAATATTGTTTAAAGTCATCGACTACGTCAACTTCACGACTATCAAAACAACTATTTAACTTTTTGTGATTCGCAAGATTCGTTGGCGCGCGTATAAAATTTGCTTACTCTACCTTTTCATTACTAGAAATATAATTGTGGGGAGATTGCAAATTCTGATAGGTTGCGGTTTTATAAAAAACATCAACAACTTGAAAGCTTCAAGATTTTCAGTTTATATATATACATACATATATATATATATATATATATATATATATATATATACACACACATGTGATTGGTGTACGCGTGTGTTTTCGATATATTTAGTAAAAAAACAAAAACAAATTCATGTGCAATGAGAAACATTAATGCGAGGGAACATTAAATGCCACAAAACAAACAAACAAATGAACAGACAAGACAGTTAGTCAGTAATTCAGTCGAAAGAAACATAAAAATTCATTAAAATTCTCGTCGGTTGTTGGCGAATATTAACAATTATGAAACCATGAAATGAAATGAAGGTTTAACCACAACTACACGCACTTAATTAACAATTGGAATATATAACAATAACAATTTTTAATAATCTAAGTACATACGAGGAGAGTTAACGTTAAAAAAGCAAACAAAGTAACGCAAATAAAACGCGGGGTGATAATGAATGCATAGCAAGAAAATGATATATAAATATGTGTAAATATAAAAATATTTTAATTACTCTCTCTGTTGCACAGAATGTTTGTTTGTGTTGTCATCTAAGCGAAAATAATAAAAGAAAATGTTAAATCCATCAAAGTGATATATGTATACGTACATACACACATATATATTATACATACATAAATATATATCTAGATATGTATACTGAGACAGTCTAGCTAGCAAGCGTACACAATTGGCACAAATGACTAATCAACACAAGGAACACGAAAGGTATCATTTATTTCAGTATGATGTGGTGCACGATAAAAGGGCAAAATGATATTGTTGTAGCTTAAAAACATTTTTGCTTGTCTATATGCATATATATGTATATACATATATATATGCATGTATGCATGTATGCATGTATGCATATAGGTATATACGTACAGAATTGTTTGCTTGCGCATGTGTGTGTATCAGCAAATAGTATGGCTATGTGTGCATCTTGCGGCATTTGAGGAGGCCTAGTAGTAGTCAAGTTTTATTAACCAGACCACACCACCAACAACTGTATTGAAGGTCTACAACCTTAGAAATGTCGGAAATAGTAGAATAAGTAAAAAATAGAAGCACCAACAACAACATAGGCATGCAGAACCAACACTCTCGAGCACATGGCATCGTTTTGTAACACAACTAAAAGAAAACGAAAAATTTTATTTAGCTCTTGTCGAATTTTCTACACTCGACAAAGTTTTTCTTAAAAAAAAAAAACACTAAAATAGAAGGATATAAAAACGATAACCACATCGATTTTTTCATTTTTTGCATAGGTGCTGTAGGCTCGCCCATGGAATATTGCTTGCAAATTTCCATCCTTACATCTGTTGTTTGCGGGTACAATTTATTTTGAACCCATTTGTAGTGAGGACTCAGTCGGTGAAGGTATAACACTTCGCGATTAGGCATACACTCACTATGCTGCGGCCACTTTCCCCACTTCTTTCTGATCCTCCCCGTGTTACCCGAGTACAAGACTCTGCAAGATCTGATTGGTTGGTCATATTAAATCGTTGAATCTGTTCTGCGTTGCACTTTATAAGCGACTTTCTTCGAGGTGTGTGTAAGCGTGTCCTCTTGAGCGGTTTAAACCATTTCGAACAGCAAGGCTTCTGATGCTTTTGACGAGTTTAAAGCTTATCTTAACTGATGTGACTGACACAATCATCTATACAGACGGACAGACCGATAGACGGATACGTTCGGCTCGATCCAAAATTTGATACTAATCACGAATGTGTATGTGTTTGCAGCATGTCTCAAACTTTTTTCTTGGTGTAACAAACGCGTTGCCGAAGAGAATATGTCCCCAAAACTATCGGTGGTGGTGGGTATGAAGAAGAAAGAAAAAGAGTGGTACTCTTACCGCAAACTGCACACAAAAACGAGAAAAAAAGAAGATAGGAAAAATCCTATATGTGTACTTTTCTAAGCAAAACTGCAGCAGCAACAGCAGGAGCAGCAACATAACAGCAGCAACAAATTTATTTATAACAAGTTAAACAAATAACATATGCTTCTCATTTTGAAGAGTTCTCCTAGGAGATAAAGAACTTAAGATGGAAAGATTCACCAACATTTTCAACTTAACTCTGATGGATAGATGAATGAATGAATTGAATAGATGGGTGGATGGATAGATGGATGGATGGATGGGTGGATGGATGGATGGATGGATGGATGGATGGATGGAGGGATGAATAAATGGATGTTTGGTTGGTTGGTTTGTTGGATCTATGGATGGATGGATGGACAGATGGATAGATGGGTGGATAGATGGAAAGATGGACGTATGGATATTTGCATGAATGTTGCTATGTAGACATATAAGAGCAAGAGCACGATCATTATGGCGATGATGTTGAATGAATATTTAAACTTATGCAAGTAAGACTTAGATAAACAAATAAACAAGCGGAAAAAAAAAAATGAAAACAAATACATAAACGTAAAAAGGGAGAATGAGAAAAAAACTAAACACAAAAAAAAAAAAAAAGAAAAGTCAAATAAAATCAACTACACAACTACTATTTATATTTGTTTTAAGAGATAGCAACTTCAGATACGGATAGAGAACAGCACACCTGTCCAACCATATAATACGACATTTGTTCAAGTTTCTATTCCTCACTCTTTCTCTTTCTCTAACTTCCTGCCACAATTTCATTGGTTTGGAAAAAGAATATTTCCGTACATAGTTAGACAGGACTTCTGTCATGGTTTATATTTAGGTTAAGGTGCGATTTAGTTTGCTATGACGTTTTTTATTTCCTTAACGAAGATGAATGTTTTTTATAGACTTATGATGAAGTTTACACTCTTTTGAGATATGGTCTTGATTTATCGATATTTTTCGTTCAAAGACGACTGATGTTTTTAAATGACTATCAATCCAAATATTAGGAGTCAGGACAGAGAACACATTGAAAGCTTTTTTATTGAGTTGGAAAATAAAAACTGATATCATCAATTAAGTGTTGCTTTATTGGCATCCTACATGTAATTAGAGCAGCTTTCAAGAGATCTGACGAGAAATTCAGATCTTAATTTCTACATGAAGGTGAAAAAGTTCACTAAGAAAAACGATCCAATTTAATAAATGTCGGACATATTCCTGTTTTATTGTACATAAGACCAAACACTCAGGGGATACCTCCTGTACATATGGTGATTGTCGGAAAGAAGTGAGGAAAGAGAAAGACGTAGGGAGTGGCCGTAATCTAGTAGGTGAGTGTCCAATCGGCTTTTATTGAGTGAGCACTCATTGTAGCTACGACCCAGTATGGTCTACCGCACTAAGATTTGAAACTACAAACACGGAGTTAACTGTCGCCCGCATCACCTACTCAGCTTTGTGACGGCGGAATATACACCATTTCATTTATATGTCGTAGATGTCTTGTACTTTAAAACTTTTAAAAAAAAAGGCAAAGATTTAAATTGCAATTGATTTAGTTTTGTCGGATAAAAATTGTTCAACATAAACTTACTAGAAAAATTGCAAGCGACCATCAAAAACCCGTCGATACATTCATGCCTACCTATTATGTAGCCATGAGTGTTTCGTGTTTGTATACGTAAATGCTTATTCAAATAGTTAGTTGAATAAATGAAAAATGTAATAGATTTTCCAAACCTCTTTATATTAACTCCCTCTCTCTTCTATCGCTGCTACTTGTATATATGTGTAGTACATAAAATAATTGCAAGAAGCTTTGTTTTTTTTTTTCCTCAATACTGAATTATTGGAGATGATTGCTAAAACAGCTTACCATTCTGCAACCACTATGACTTCTAGTACCGCTATGGCCATTATTGTTACTATTGCAACTGCTTAATACTGATATACGACTACCGGTATAATGGTTGTTGTCGTCAGCTACAACCAGAATAGTATTTGATGTTGTGTTGTAAAAGGCACGGAAACGGACGTGTTCGCAATATCGTAGAAGTAGTAGGTATCCTCAATATTGTGAGCGCTGGGTACGCCTGAGCAGCAACACTAACTAAGTAAGCATTTATTATGCGTATGGTTGTTGTTTTATTTTGTTGTTATTGCTTTTGCTATTTCTTGTTCGCCGAGTAACTTTTAAGTTGTGTATAATTCAATTATTATTTAATTTGTGTTAAGAGCTGCAAGTTTTTCTCATTTCTTTAATTAATCGCACCCGACAACTGTTGATGAGTTTAATTTTATAATATGTGCCGGCCTTAAGAGTTAGTAGGGGAGTAAACACAAGTTAAGTTTCATGCATTCCGTATATACTTAGGTTGTAAGTGTTCATAAAGGTAAAGAGCACTTCGCGCAATGCGACTAATTATGATTTTTTCTATAGCCGCGCGATATAATTTCCATGAAATCACTATAAGGCTATTAATTATATTCGCTATAGAAAAGGCTATATAATCATCGTCCGTTGTTGTTTAACGCGATGTATTCTTATGTTATAATTTTCACTATAAATTCGCTCGCTTCAAAATGCATACCATAATTATATTGCGTTTAAAAGAACAGAAAATTTCTGTAAATAGCTTTTATGAAGTTTTGATTTCCCCGCTTTTTGTTTGCGCATTATTCTCTTGTTTTCAGGACATGTCTCGAAGACAAAAATCTTTGTATTGATTCGCATGGACGTTTGTTTGCGTAGCAAATATAGATTTGTATATATATCTGTTCAAGTTTTTTAACCGTTTCTGGAGCATATTCCGGGACCTGAAGTTTGCTTCTTAAGTTTAAGCGGAACCTTATACATTACTGATCTCAGATTGAAATAAAAACTCAATCAAATTATATGAAAATCATTAAATGCTAAGACCGACTCCGAAGACTCTCGATTCACGTTATAATTGAAAGTAATGGAACAGATTCTTCATATAGATTTATACTGTTTTACATTTAAGGAGAATCCATTTATCTTGTCCTTCAGTCAACTAAAGTAAACCAAAGAGGAAAAGGTTCGCCTACGCTAATAGATACGAATCTTAAATTGTATTACGGAGATTCCGAATATATATCCACACCTTCCATCGGTGAATACACTGTGAACGGTGAATATGGTGAATCCACACCTTACATCGGTGAATTGATAAAATTTCATGAAGAGGTAGTAAAAGGCTGCCCGGGAACGTTTTTATTTTATCTTTCTTCGAAATGTAAATAAATTCTTCCTAGCTATGCTCTCCAATTTTAGATACATCTTGCTATGGGGAGGAACTGAACAAAGTATCAGCTTTTCCCAGCAGCTGGAACTTTACCTATAAAGGCTTTCAACAGCCGTTCAGCAAGACGCAATAGAACTTACGATATTATAAATTCAATCAATGCCGGCGTTTCGCTTGTGTGTAAACACTTGAAATATTTAAAATATTTCTTCTTTCTAGCTTATAACAGTAAAATATTTTAAGAGTTCTATCACCTTAACCGATCTAAAGTAATTCGCTTTATTAAATTTAAAAAAATCTCATATCTTTTGCCAAACAGAAAGCAAAAATGTTTCGAAGGAGGGTTTGATAATTAGATAAATATTCATGTGTTGTGGGTTGTAAGAAATATTTCCGAATAAAAAAAAAGAACAAGAAAAACAGCAAAAGCTTTTATTTTCTCTAAACTAAATATGCAATAAAGCGCGTGCGTTTGCGTACGTATTAGTGGACTAGACTTGTAATATAGCCGCGATGCTTTATATATATGGGATGGGATGGAAGACAAAAAAAAAAGAAAGATGTACTTTATTACAAAGATAGACAAACATATAGTTAGATACACGAATAACTGCCATTAGCAAACACCAACAACGGCAATAACACAACAGCAACATCGCCAGGTGAGGTCGCCTACCATCGATTAAAATAAGAAGAAAAGATGCGATTTTTTCTAACCAGATTTCATATTTAAAAGTCTGTAGTAGATATACGTTTGTTGTAAATAGTTTTTCGTTGGCATTATTATCATGAACGATAAATACGTTTATTGCTTCTGCCGCTTTTGTTGCCTGTCGATATTTAACTACTATATATATATATATATATATATATCCAGTCCTCTGCTTGGTACAAAAGTTTCCACGTATGTAATGAACAATGATGAAAAAACAAAAAAAAACCGATGGTTGCACACAACTTGCTTAAGGTAGCTAATTTTTTAATACACTAGAATTATTTTCACGCATTGCATCAGGAGTTTACCAACTGCTTACCCAACCAATCACCAGCAAAAAGGCAGCATTCCTTGCCCGTCTTTAGACTTAACTGATCACATAATTTTTTCTTGCGTAAAAATTTTCAAATTGTTTTACGAAGACATAGGGGTCGGAACGTTTCGTAATGAAATCGCCAAATTGTTGCAATATGGGTTTCCCCCACGAATTGGGCATGCGAGAAATAACTCTGTTAATTCTCTTTTACAGTATCAGCCAAATCTCCTTCAAATCTCCTCGCATGCGATAAAAAAGACACTTAGTCGATCATATTCGTCGAATTTTTAACCGTGCACTTCTTTTTCTCACAAGAATAGATTTATAAACGAATACTAAACTATTGTAGTGCCTAATCTAGTCACCTTCCCCACTGAAAAGTTACACCAAGTTCTTTCTCAGTATCAATTAAAAGGTTTAATTTAGTGTTTGATCTTGAGAGATAGGCTTTTGTGTTTACGATTTGTTACGAAGTGTACGCGAATGTGTGTCTTGATGGGATTTTTCGTGGCCACAACCTCAAAGAATGAGGGGGGAGGAACACTTCGGGCGACCGTCTGACGCAGCCGCCTTTAGTGAGCACTTGCACACAATTTTAAATCGTATTGCTACTAGATAATGCTTCGTTCAAAATTCAAAAATTTCCCGTTACTTTTTTGACAATATTTTAATTGATTTTTCTTTGTTTCCAAGTTTTTTCTGCATTTATTAATATTTTTTTATTGATTTGTTCGCCATGTCATACACGCTGAAATAAATCGAGTATGTAAATTTTTATTATACAACGATTAGTCTGTTCGTCGTTGTTGCTCTTTTGGTTGCTGTCTCCAAGACAATTGATAATTATTTAAAGTTTTTATGTTGCTTCAAACGTTTACTCGCAGTTATTACGATCTTTTTTTTTTTTTTTTGCTTGCTTTGTATTTTATTATTATTATTATTATGGGTGCCCTTATTAATACAACAGGTTTGTTTGCATAATTTTTGTATAACTTAAACAAATGTTTGTTGCGAATGCTTGCTTACGCTAACTATTCTTTGTTCTATTTATTATTCTGTTGCCATGGATTCTATTTGCTATTGCTATAAAAGTTTATATATCTCCTTTATTGAGACCTTTTGAATACATCTTTTCTCGGATATTTATCTCTCAAGTAAACTTTATCCCATCCTATAAGCGCATTAAATAATATAATTTGCATTTTATTCAAATTTTTTCCTGTTTACTACTTACTTGTTTTCGTTTTTTTTTTTTTTCATCTAAATGCCTTTCGAAATTAACAAAAAAAAAAACAAAAAATAAATAAATAAATAAATTGGCCGTATAAAGAATTCAGACGCTACGTAAACGAAAGTGGACATAGGGACATGGGGACACTTACGTGAAAGATTATAATGCAAAGGACGTCACAAGTTTTCTAATTTCATTAATTGTTGCACTTGATCCGAAAACATTGTATATCTCACGACACATGTTCACGGATCATTGTCGGTGCACGCATCGTTGAATTACAGGAAAGAGCTTTATGCGTCATGAAGCATTTATCTGAAAAAGCTGAAAATCCCAATAACAGAATTGTACCACGTCTTCAAACTAAGTAAGAAAATTGTGTTCAACCGCGACTGAATTTTTTATACTCGTCACTCTTTGATACCGATTAGTAATATCTAAACTTTATATGACTTCCGAAGCTTCTTTCGGGGTGCTGCGAAAAGTTTTGATAAAAGAATGAAATTTCAATATCCTATAATATATTGAGTCGACGTTGTCGTATGTTCCCGTTTATGTACACCTGGTGCTGTAGAACCAGCCATAGAATATAAATGCAAGTTTTAATCGTTGTATCTGTTGCGGTTTCTAGGTAACGAGCAAAAAACCGAATTTTTTTATTCTTGAAAACAGGTGGTCTTCGATTGTGTTTACCTAAGGCCGTGCCCTTCGATTGATTCTGATTAATTTCAATATCAACCTGCGTGCCAGGACTTCCAAACTTAGTGCCAAATTTGAAGCAGATGGCTGCATATTTGTGACCAAGAGGTTGCTTACCGTTAACATTACACAGACAGACAGACGGACGGACGTGCTTAAATCGATTTTGAATTTGATGCCAATCAAGTTTATATATTCTTTATGCGGTATCTGAGAAAATTCTCATCCTTCGGTGATTGGTATGAAAATTGCCAGATGTACAGATCCCGACCAGTTTACTTGTTTGCATGCTCGTAATATGCAAGCAGCTTTATCATGGTTGATAATCATTCAAGATTTAATCAAAACAAATGGAACTTTCGTATCTATTGCGTCGATTTTATGTGAGTAATAAGAAAGCAAATTCCGTATTCTATGAAAAGCTTGAGGGCGGTAAACAAATAAAGATGCTTAAGCGCTGCTCTGTTGTAGGCGCTATAAATAATTAATAACCTTAAGTGTAATCAATCGAAGGGACAGTGGCTCATAGAAGAGCCTTATTTTATCTGACAAAAAAAGTCTTGCGTAGTGGACTATCGGGATTTCAAATCTTGCTTCCTCTAACGGCTGCATTTGCAATCAATTTGTTGCTTTATCACCAATTTGCATTCGCCAAAGAGAATAAAAAAATTAAGTTAAACTTCTGTAAAACAAAAGTTTTCTTCTTCTTTAGTCCCGAAAATTATTGCCCAATTGTTATCACATGTGGAGCGTAATAGCTTTTTAAAAGTTTCTCAACAGACTGTGTGACATGTGATTAAATCGCAGTAGACAAGAACTTCCTAGTTTCTCCATCTGAAAATATTGCTTTTTGGGATTTGGCGACAATACAAACGGCTTCGGTGAAGTATTTACAGCATGGATTTGCTAAATTTTGAATAGGTAGAGTTATGTGGTACGAAAAGCGCTAACCGCGGAAAGTGTTGCTTTCCTTGGCAATCGTAATCGATGATGGAAAATGTGCGCCATAAAATGTCCGAAATGCAAAAAATCATGCCCTGTAACACAATTGAGATTAAATCATTGGCCGCTCGTTTGGAGAGGCCAGCTAGGTAAAATATGCTAGAAGTTGCTCCAAACCAAGAGAACTTTTAGTATGAAGCGTCAACAGCAACAAACTATTGTCTTGATTATAACTGGAAGTCTTACATAAAAGCCGCTGACACTTTGTTAAAAGATATGATAAGCAGTACGATGCTCGCATTAATGCTAATCGTACGCTAAATATCAACGACCATCAACGAAAGTTTGGAACTTTTAAACGGGGCTATCACGCATATCCTGTCCACCGTGCATATCTTCTTTTGATTATTACTTACACACTGGTCCATACAAACCAATCCATAGTAGAAAAATGGAAGAAGCAGTAATTGACGACAGACAATATTTTGGGTAAAATACCTTTTAACGTTTTTTATAATTAACTTTTAGGGGCATATTGTAGTGACGTGATCGGTCATAAAAGAAAACAGTTTACATCCTTATTACCGTTCACACCGAACGTTCCACAGACAGTTTCAATGTGAAATAAAGTCACGCAAAGAAAGTTTCCTTGTGACTTATGATATCTCAGAGAAATTGCTCAGAATATGGTTATTAGTATATATTGACGCATCTATTGCGTTGCTCGGTTTCTAATATTAACTCATTGAAGTCAAGTCATCAAGTAAATTAATACATTGCGCCCATAGGCCAAAAGGTGGATCACGAATAATTTCGTCCCTACTTCTCTCGATAAGCTTAATCTATTACGTAAACATTGTGACTAGGAAGAATTTATAAAGGACGACAACGAGAGCCACATTTCTTGCCATTTTCTGATAAGCATTTTTATATCGTGCGATATGATCGAAAGCAATCTGGTTTACGATTTTCCTCAAAGCAATAAATTTTTATAAAACTACAAGTACGCACATAATATAGGGACAGTTTGTCTGATAATAATAAAAATTTTTATTTGTTTGATAAGCTATTGGATTGAATGAAATAAACGTAGTTAAGAAAAAATGAAAAAAAAAAAAAATGAAAAATAAAAGACAAACAAAACCACAATTAGAATTGTTTCCTCCTACGTATTAGTCTGGCGACAGTAGTGCTTGCTTCTTTTTTTTTTTTTTCATGCGAACCTTGCCCTCTTGGAGAATATAAGCAGGGGTGAATAAGTGAAAGATTAAACGATCCAAAATTGGTTAAACAAAACCTAACTTACAAAGTGATGAATTATAACACGGTTTTCTCTTTAAATCTTAAGTAAGATACGAAAACCAAAAATCAATAAAGTGATAAGCCTACACTGGCACTCAGTTAAAGTTACACTTAAAGATTCATTAGCATTTACGCTGGAAACGTGTGCATATATCACATCAATAACTGTTGATTACTGGATAGTCCCAAACTTCACACGATGCGTGTCAGTTTATAAGTTGCGTCTGTTTTAGAGACACAATTTTATCACCGCTTGAGCGCCTTTCGCCGGTCGCTGTCCACTCAGCTGACTGCCGATTTCACTCTGGGGTGTAGTGATGAATCCATGTTTCATCCATTGTCACATAACGCATAAAAAGATCCTTTTTATTTCGCCTAAGCGGTGCCAAAAGGCGATCTGAGTCAGTAACGCGTTGTTGTCAAACCTGAGCAAACGCGGTACCCCATTGAAACGGAACTTTCTCACAGACGGTAGCAAATACACTGCCTTTTGATATCTTATTAAGGTGATAGGTGTCCAAGCAAAACAAGAGTAGTTGCCTTGCCTGCCTACTCACATCTTTAAGGTGTTATTTATCTGACGCAACTTCACTTTAGGGTTTCAAAATTTCATTTTGTAGATTTTTTCATGCGACTTTGTTTTAAAATTAGCAAACTGCACGGAAATTTATTTTATCGACAAACGGGAATCGCCTTAACATCGTTCAAGCCAATGCTGAACAATGTGAACGGTCTTTTTTCTCATCAGAAAGTAGCAACAGCAGCAGTTTATTCAATAGACGATATTCTGCTTTTTCCATTCTCCTGAACTCTACGTGAACGTAGTGTCACCAAAACTGTTTGTTGTCAGAATATTATGAAATTTAAACATGTATCCTTTGACTGTTGGTGAGAACGGGGAATTATTGAGTGATGGTTTGTAATATTATATGAGTTTGAGTTTTGAATCCAAAACCTATGTACACAAACGTATAAGCCTTTGCTAAACGATGAAAAGTATAAAAATTTAATCATTCCGTTTGAAACATTCAGAAGCGTGTACTTGAGTCTCTTTAATGTTTCCATTACTCATCTTCAATATACGTAATCTAATGCAGTTCGTTACGTCGTTTGTTATCTCAGATTACAGTTTCCGATTTGCATGAAATTGTGAGATTAGGCCGTAGCTTCCACTTTCCGCTCATAAGCAAGCCTTAAAAAGCTGAAGGGACAGAAAAAACGAGGAAAGAGTTAATCCTCTTTAACCGTTTGAGTCCCAGGCGGTTTTGAAAAAGCACTGTCGAAGAAACCTGCGATTGCGCAGTCTGGGTTTTATGTCGAGAAAACCCAGACAGTTTTGAAATAAAATCTAAAGAGCGCGATCGCACTGCTTGGGAATCTTCGACAGTTTTTTTTCAAAACTGTCTGGGTTTTCACGACCTGAAATCTGAACAGCGCGATCGCGCTGCTTGGTACTCAAACGGTTAATATAGACGGTATCTTATGAATTGTAACAGAGATATAGATTTGAAATTTCACTGGAAATCATCTGAGAGGTAAGAGGATAATTATATTTGACTTGGATCGAATTGGAGATTTCATCATTGTATATTGCTAGTCAGTACTAGGGTTAACATATGAATGTGTGTTTCTATACTACTTGTCAGCAAAATGCAATTTTATAAAGTAAATATTTATGTGGGTTTAGCTATGTCCATGTTTTTTCGATTTCGCTGACTTGCAAGCATAGGGCTCGAATTTCTGGCAAGAAAATAAATTTAGAAAATACGCAAAGGGTACAAAGTTCTTATCGCGATATTAAAAGATGGACAGAAAACCGACAAATAGACAGACCAAACGACTTCGCTATGCACGTTGATCATGAATTGAAACATTTGATGTGTTTCGCTTACGAAGAAAGAAAAAAGAGACAAAACGGTATTTACTTTATGTGACGGGTGTTGACGGTTCGCCTAAAGGTGATAATAGTTTTTGTTTTTACTTGTTTTTTCATACTTTAGAAGGTCTGGCAAGATTTTTATTCATTTATTTCATTATAGTTTATTTTGACGCGACAAATAAACAAGTGATAATTAGTCAAGTTGATAGCCGCGCGCGTGCTTATGTAAGCACATTGTATACATACACATGGAAATGTTTACAAAATGTATATGCAATGATAGAGCAGCAATTGAAGTATAATTTTGGTTGATATTTGCAGTTGTTTTACGCACTAAATTTATCAATAAAACAAAAAAAAAAAAAAACAAAAAAATTCCGTTTGAATTGTGATAAATGCGAGCACACTTTATACTTATAATCAACATTATGTGTACCTACTGACTCTGTCACATTGTGGGCAGTAGCCAGTTGTATGAACGACATTTGTCGCTTAGTACCATGAGATTTCCGATCAATTGAATTTTGTTGACTTTGCCCGACAGTGTACCGCAACATTAGTTAACATATCTGCTGACGATAGGGTGGACTCTCTATTACGAAGGTGCAGTATAGTTTAGTAGCCCTTGGCGAATGTGAATCTGGAGTAGTTTGAGTTGTTATTTTTAACATTGGGAACTAAAGGGGACTTCCATTAATAACATTGCAACGAAATTCTGATTCATGTATCCTTTGTCGAAACTTGTTCGCATATATTCAAACTTGCTCGCCTTTTTTCGGTAAGATTTGTTTTGTCCTAAAAGTTCAAATAGGTGATGGGCCATAGCGATGTCTAGATTTATTATCAGATCTTAAAAATTATAAAGCATGTTCCTAATTGTAGGCCCGTCAATGGTTCGATCAGAATTATTTTATACTGGCGTTTTTATGACACGAGCTTTATATGCATTTCGCTTATATTGAATGTGTTTGTAGCTGGATCACTGCCATTCTTAGTAGTAGTAGCTTCCAATGAATTGTTTTCACTAAGTTTTAATTGAATTTTCGATTAATCTGTAGATTATGGATTATAGCTTTTTGCTCTTTTAGATGTGATAGGTAGATGTGCAGAGAGATAGTGTTGCAGGCTTAAATCGCTCCAAATTTGCTTTGTATGCCAGCTATAGCTGTTTGTATGTTAACACGGCCTGTGTTAGGATATTAAATATTGAAGAATTGATTTCGCGTACCATCACCTTTCCGCTCTCCGTTTTATGTAAAACAATTCATACAATGATAAATATCGTTGCATTGCCTACGTGCGTCTGATTTCACTTTCAAACCGCTTCAAATACATTTCAGAGAATAAGAGAGATAAAGGTAAATATTCTCAAAACTTAACTCTCATGAAGTTATTATTCAATTTCTATACCCTGCACAACTTGTGGTACAAGGATGTATTAAGTTTGTGTGGATGTATACAATAGCCAAAAGCCATTGAGATAGACCTATCTTTTATTATGCCAACGGATCTGGAATCATTTTCTCAATCGATCTAAGTTTGTCTGTCCCTCTGCACGTCCGCTGTGCTCAATCTACGGGTTGCAGTTCTTGGGATGTTTTGATGAACTTTGGTACACTGAAGTGTTTTGACACAAAGATGAATGCTGTCGGAAATTGTTTAGATCGGACCGTTGTTTCGATCATTTCTCATATACCGCTTAATTTTGAAAAGCCGTTGTATGAATAACAGTATTAAGCAAAGTGGTTTAGGGTGAGCCGTGCCCCACTAAAGCGATTTCACTTGTCTTTTTTAAATCTTATTCAAAAGTTTGAACTGAAAAAATTGAAAGTGAAATAATTTGTGTGGACAAGCGATGAAATCGCGAAAAAATTTCGTATTAATAAAATCTGCAAAGACTGAATCAGATGTACACGTAGCATAGAATCTGCCTTAGTAAAGATTTATTTTCGATTTTTCATCAGATTACAAGCTTGGAATGCTTATTACATGCAACATTTGTCAACCATTCGAATGGAAGGAGTTGGTTGCACTAAACATGTTTTGGGAAAATTGCGCATAAAATTTTGGATATCTATTACGGGCATGCTTTCTCCTTATGCTTAATAAAATTTTTCCAATTTTTTACAAAACTGTCTTATTCATGTCAAAATATTCTTCGTTATTGTCTGCGCTCGTGCCAAAGATTGTCACTTTTGCTGCACTTGTCGAAGACGGAATCGCCCACAACACTATATGCGTTGCGAGATAACAGAGAAAACTTAGAATGTAGAAAATGTAGAATTTTTTAGTCCCCGTTTTCGAATCCATATCAGCTTCATGTTTTTTCTAAAGGCATACGTTAGAGCATTAGGAAAGTTAGAAATTACCAGGTAAGGCATTAGTCCGTAACACCAGAGCGCTTTGGCTGGCAATAGACCAAAGTTTTAAGGAAATAATTTTTGTGAGGTAATAAACTTTTTCCCCCAATTCTAGAAGGTTGAAGGTATCTATTAAGGCAATTAAATTGAAAAATTGACCTTCTGAGAGGTTTGCATTTAGGGTACATTGCGCTCAAAAGATCTATTCAACAGACATCTGTGTCAAATGCAAAAAATGAATTGAAGACTGGTAACGTGCTACTCTATCAGCAGCTAGAGTTTATTTAAAATTTCTGGTATCGTAAATTCAGCTAAAGAATTAAAATTTTTGCTGACGTTTTCTATATAATTTTCCAGTACGTAATTTGGAAAAAAAAATTGAAGATCGTCAATACTTTCCGCCAAAGCGGAATACTGTGATATTAAGTGTTCGGGGAAAGGGAATAAGGATGAGAAAAAGATTTGAAGAGGAAAAGTCACTTTTTATGAATCTAGGACAGGGGACTAAAAATTACTTAAACATATATTATAATAGAAGGAGTGAAAGCACTACAGTGGGACACGGCCCACCATTAAGTACCCTACATTAATTCGTTTAATACAGCTATTCAAGTGATGACTTTTCAAAATAAGATATTAAATGGGCACTGGCCGGAAATGTGGTCCGATGCGGACCGTTTGTCCTTGGGCCAAAACATATTGATATACACAATTGCACGCAAGTATTTCAAAAAGGGCGGCCTATTGGTTGTGCTAAAAGAAGAAATGGATAAACGGACAGACATATAATACTACTCCAATAAAACTCCATCTGGGTGTTTCACACATGCTCGCTAATTTAATATACCCTCATACCAGTGGTGTAGGGTATAAAAACATCTCCATAATATATTGCAAAACTTAAAGGCGCTTTTCCCGGAACATTGCCAATAATTTCCATATCTTTCATGCGACATTGAAATACGTAGGACATTTTCGATAACTTCAATGTATTTGTTGTTTGTGTGACAATTACAATAAATATTTTCACTTAATTACGAACCAATACATAAACGTCAATATTTCGAAAATACCCTGCATATTTCATTACCCATTGCCGTGAAAATTAAATGATTTTTTCAATTGAAATGTGCACCAGCTACACTATATGCGATATATTTTTTCAAATTCGGTTTATTTAGTAAGGATGGCAACGATGCAGCCGTTTGTTGATAGAAAAACATAATCTTTTTTCTCATATATTTCCTAACATATTCCCGACCGGCAAATATTTTTCATTTGAATTCCATAACGAAATTCCAAACCTGGTTGCCGCAAACTTGTATAGTGAAAGCTGGGATAAACTTTAAAAAATTGCTTTCAATGTTGTAATGACTTGTTTTTTAAAATAAAAAATTTTTTGTGTAATTTGTATATCCCAGCTTTATAGGTAGATAGTAGATCAATTATTATTATTACTGTGCAGTTGTATGTAATATGTAATGTGTAGTATGTGTGTGTACTATATACTGTATATAGGTCTCAGCGAACTGAGAATTTCTCACATGTTTTGCTGAAATAGCGGTTAGGATAGGAAGCGTCTAACGTTGCCGCGCGCAGAACTCACGTCAATGCCAACCAGGGATAGAGCTTGAAATTACGTAAAATCACGTCAGCGGTCGGGGTATTAAAAAATATTCTTGTTGTGTATAAAATACACTTTTGTAAATTTAACGTCAGAAAAGTGTATAAGAATTTTCTTTCTTTTTATAAATATTTGTCATTTATGTTAATAATTTTTCGTTCGAAATTCATAGTAACTGTTGAATAGTTAACAACTACTCTAGTCTGTGGTAATTTTATGCCGTAGTGATAGGGGTCTTCAAATATTTCTACAGTATAATCAACTGCAGAAATCGGGGCTTATCAACAAGTTATTATGCGCTAAGTAAATCTTCCCACAATAATTATATTTTATGATTTATAAAACCGATCTTTGCAACTCGCATTGTGGCGTAAAGTATAACAAGTGGTATTTTGACTTGGAGTAGTGGTAATATTATGAATTGGTATGCACGTATGTAACTAAGTCATTCACTTAATACAAAATGTGCTAAAGTCGATAAATATGTTTCACAGTGCGATGTGCAATGGAAGATACATGGCTGATAGCACAAAGTCCCCCCGTTTGCGTAAAATATGTTCCATAATCAATGGATACGATTATTGAGTCCATTAAAGGCCAGACACTTGTTTTAAGAGGATAACAAACCATGCAACTCGATTTCTTAACTCCAACGCCAATCGATTACTGTTAGATGTAGAAGTGTATCTGACGCATTGAATTTTCGCGAAGTTTCATTTGATAGGATTCATAGATTTTGATGTCTGCTGTGATAGATGTCGTTTATAGATTTATAATCTTCTCGTTACGAAAGTCCATCACTTTCTTGAACAAAACAGTTCGGAAGTAATTTACGAGATTTTTGGCGGAAAATCGCTGTCTTCAGCAAAAGCAATCCAAGAAAAGATTTCCAAGCTGGGAAGTTTTAACACACCTCGAGATTTGGCCGCTTCCGCTTACCACTTATTCAGGTAAATGCAGTCATATGTTCGCAGCAGGTCAGCGGTTCGCAGAAGTTGAAGTTACCTTCAAACCGGCACCTTTCTAACTTGAGGCCATCCATAAACTACATTATGAATGGCAAAAGATTATAGATAATGATAATGCATATGTCGATTGTTAGCATATTTTACATATGTATTTATTTCATTGTAACAAGCATGCTTTAAATAGAGTTGAGTTTTATCGAAGAACAGCAAAAACGTATTTGTTGCATACCTATTAAGAAGGGATTTTTCTCACTCACTGTTCATTGGAATTCGCTTTTTATTTGTTATTTCTCTTATCATTTCTATCGTGCAACACTTGTCAATCAACCAACTTTTATTTATCTCCATATATCACCTTAAGATATGATTATCTTTAAAACCAGTATATTACGTGATAATAGTTCTTTAATATATTTATTAGCACCAATTGCGAAAAAAAAAAAGAATAAGAAAAATTAAAAAATAAATAAACGCTTCCGCGTTTGATATTTCAAAGAAAGAACGTGACATTTTCAATTGAATTTGATATATAAACTAAATAAACAACAAATTATAGAAAAAAAAAAGACACAAAAACACAAAAATTCGAACATTAAGAGATCTCCTCCAATGATTTCATTTTAACTAGCAAACAGGGGGGGAAGGGGGGTAGAGGGAAAGAGAAAATCGACTTCCGTTCTTCTCTTTCTTAAACTTGATGATTCAGTTAGAGTTGTTCGTTTGTGTACAACTTTCTTCCTATTACTTTACATTAACAACACACAACACACAACTTCAACAAGTTCTTCGTTTGCTGGTTTTTTTATTATAGGCTACGCTTATGCTAATTTCTAGTCAGCTTGAAAATGGAACGAGACAGTACGTAAAGTATTAAAGTCCCGTTGGGCTTGTTTGGTCGCATGTTTAAGCATTAATTTCAATTCGAATCAATTTAACTGCTCACTCATCTAAATACAAACAAATAAACTTGTCTAGCAATGCATCATCGCACAACAGACGCATATCTTTATAACGTTAACGAACGCAATGCAAATCTTTTTAACGTTGTGTCTATCCGTTTGTTGTTGTCTATTCGTTTGTCTGCTTCGAGCAACAGACATCTTTATTGCGAAGCCAGCTCTAAAAAGCCAACGGACAATTTACTACATTTATTGACAGTTTACACCTGCACTTTGCCGTCAGTTCTTTACTTATTTGATTTTTTTCTTTTCATTTCTATGCTTTGCTGTTTAACGTTTGCCATGTTGTTCATATGTTGTAGACAGATATTGTTTTTGTTATTCTTTTAGGTTTTTCTTCCTTTTTTTACCTCGTTTTTCATAATTGCCATTTTCTAATACCAATTTCTTTGTACATCATTCCAATTTTCTCTCACTATATTCATAGGCTTGTTATGTTATTTTCACCCATTACACGCGTACGCACACACATCTACTGGTTTTGCTTTATCCGTTTAATGCAAACGAAGTTGTTTTTCTTTTTTCTTTTTTATTTTTTTTTTTTATTTAAATTTGTCGTCGATTTTTTTTTGCCTTATATTTAGTAAAACGATGCAAAAAAAAAAAAAAAAAAATGAAATTATTCTGGTTTTTTATACATTTCAAGTTTTTGTTTCTCTTGCTTTTTTTCCCTGCAATTCGTATAACATGGCGTTCTCAATGTCTTTTGCTTTGCTTTTACTCTTTCGCTCGTTTCAATTGCAAATTCAACTAAATTTTCAGTTGCTTTGAACGCTTCACGATTTATAGAAAGAAACTTTGAACTGATTCGTGTTTTGCTGTGATTTTTTGTGGATTTGATCATCTCGCGCGTCAGGGATGTTGTGTTGTGCGCAATTTTCAAGACTACTGTTACGCATCTTCATTTGTCTGCACTGCAGTGCAATGGCTGGCAAAAACGAATGCAAACCTCTTTGGAAATCTGTAAAATTCGCAAATGTTTTGAAAACACCGAAGGCACTACGTCGTCGCCCTTCTTAGGCGGACTTTTGATCAAATATCGAAAACAAACCACAAATCTGCAAATCAATCCTTTAGGAGGACTATTGCTAGATAAATCAATTTCACTTCTTTTGATCCCGAAACACTTGACATAAATCTATGTGCAATGCAGCTAAGCCGCCGATCAATAAAATTCAGTTTTATACGCAATATTTCTCTCAAATTTCGTGTTAAGTTTTACAGTTAACACAATAATTTTTTGAAACTTGAAATTTTAAAATGCGTGCTTCCCGAAAACTTTGATTTTTATTCGATTGCTTTGAAATTTTAAATGTAGCTTGGAATAGTTCCATTAATAATCAGGATTACCTTTTTAATTGCAATTGAAGTTTAAATGCAAGCCTGATGTGATCAAGAAATGATTTGTGGCATGATTGAAAAAAGCCAACAAGATAGTGTATAGGCGGGGTTCACTCTTCGCCGACGCAGATGATTTATTTCATTCTCAGAGTTATTATTGAATTGATTTAATTCTTAACATTTATGATTTCCCTAACTGAACAACCCGTTTACTTTACGCTGAGATGATGTTTAACCTTTTCTGTGCAACTTAGAATCTCTCTCCAATTTACTTACTACTATCAAGCCTTTAAATTAGCGTAGCGTTGTCAACGTTCCGGACAGTCATGCTTTACTTACTTTCTATTTAATTACCAAACAGAACTTCGCAGCAACAGGACGCGGTTAGCACTTCGGCTGTCAAAAATAGAGGAAGGAAGTAGACTTTCACTTCCTGCGTCACTACCTCGATTTCTGTCCCAGACGGCGCGCCCGAATGTTTCAAGTTTGATTCGAAGTTGAATATCGTAATTTCGAATCAGAACCACCTCTGGCTCGCAATGTTCGGTCAGTGTAGTGGTTATCTTGCTTAACTTACAAACATGCCACCACCTAAAATGCATGTAATGCTTAATATATCTTAAATCTACGTGTGGAACCAAATTGAGGGACGATTTTGAGCCTTACAAAAGGACTCTAAGAAAGCCGTCATTTTTGTTACATCAATTTTTCGAAAATGTCTTAAGACCGTTCGAGCCGCAGGATGTCCATTTATAGGGGCACGGCAAAGAGTAAAGAGGTTTCTTTTGTCATTAAAACGTTTGAAAAAAATATATTAATTACCTTAGCATTTATGCGTTAAAATGGGAGAAAGCCAATATTAATAAATTTTTATCATTTTCTGTAAATAAATCGAACAAAACGAGCTCATTTTTAGTGAATACGGAGTCATATCATCCCTTGTGAATTTTTTTTTGTTCTTGCAAGGTGACATTACATTTTAAAGGAGCTACACAAGAATGCACATCCCTTGTGTGTTGTGTTAGAAAGCGAAAGATATTCAATTGCAAATGCCCTCGGGAGTTGCATTTGGCGCATTGCTTCATATATAGAATGCATGTTCTTTTTTTAATGCATGCGCACTCAATTTTTTCAATATGTGTTTCTAATTAACACATTTTCAGACTTCATGTTCGCTTCACCTTTCACTTGTAAAGATAAGAAATTCTATGACAGCGAATTTCAAGCAGCGGACGGCCCATTGCCAGGGGGGTGTCAAAATTTCAAATAGGAATTTTGAATGCCAAGTCTGATGACTAAGAGCCGTATTCTGAGAACCATTACTGAGAACCACCGCAAGTCACAAGGCATTTTTTCTTTTCGGGACTTAACGCCGCCCTTATTTTACATGAAAATTGATATCCGAGCGTTTCATTTTGAATATATCTTTGGAATACTACGATTGATACAAGTCAGAACGGGACTAAAAGGAATGCTTTCTTTTATGACTAGCGATCGATCACAACCCAAGAACATGCCTCCAAAAGATAAGGTACTCAAATCCGTTTGCAGTGACTTTTTTCTTGAAAAAAAAAAAAAAAAAAAAAAAAAAAAAAAAAAAAAATTTCTAATTTCACTGTGCGTTCGTTCGAAAGATGAGAACCTCTGGGGAAAAATTTTTCCTCTCCTTTAAGATATCGTAGTGCAAAGTTAGAAATCTTCTGCCGCATGTACATATAGGTAATGCTAGTTATATATGTGCATAAAAATTTGTGATGCGTTTACCAGAAAAATAGTGTAATTTCGCAGTTTGTTGAGCAGCAAGTTTTTTGTTGTTTCTACTTTTTAAAGGTGCTGAAGTAGCCACTTAATATTCAAAGGTATACAGTGACATAAATTATAGTAGGGTACAAGTAAAATTTTGTATTTTGTATAGTCGAAAATTTCATCTCTCTCAAGTGTTTTATTTTCAAAATACAATTTGAAAACAAAAAAAAAAAAAAAAAAGAAAACATTTACGAACTATAGAAAGTCAAAACCTATTAAGAGATGCTGACCCTCCTAACATGGATAAAACACAAAAATGTGCAAGTAAAAAGAGAATTAAAAAAAATCTGCAAATCGCACATGTGTACACGTACATATATATTTATGTGTCAATGCAGTTGTATGTTTAACAATCATGGTATTGCCTGACATTAGCATAGAATTAAGGCGCGTTGCTGAATTGTGCATAAACTTCGTTGTATACAAGAAAAGTAAGAGAACACAACGAAAGAGTTCAGTAAGGCGCAACCAACAGCACATGACACCAGAAGGAATATATATGTCGGTAGCGATAATAGCAATTTTTGTGGCAATGACACAGGTTAGTGTGTTGGTGTATGCATGTCGTGGGCTCTTCTACGTGTAAGTTAGTAAAGGTTAAAGTACAAACCGCTAAAGTAGGTGGCAAAACTAATGTTTTTTTTTGATTTTTTTGTGTAAGTTTTTGTTAACTGAAAGTTCATTGAAAAAAAAAGGAAAGAAAGAAATTAAGGTGAGCACGCGAAAAGTGACGCTTAACTGTTTGCAGTGAAGTATGCTGAAGTAAGTCATACCATATTAGGAGCAGATTAAATAGATATAAATAGCTCAAGATACTTTTTTCTTCCCGACGAACTGAACAAGAAAATTATTTGTTTTAAAAAATCAATAAATTGCGAATGAAGATCACCCATCTTGTGCCTTATTTCTCAACAGTCAAATGCTATTGCGACGACATTTGCCAAATAAACGCAAATGAATATACTATAGTGGAACGCGGCCTACCATTAAATGCCATAGAACACTTCGTTTAATATGGTTATTAACATAGCGATATTTCAAAATAAGATTTTATATCGGGAGACGTCGAACCATTTCCAATAGTGTTCGTTCTTGGGTCAAAATACGTCGTTGTACCAAATTTTATCAAAATATTTCCAAAACTTGCGACATGTAAGTTGAATACTAGGAAACAGGACAGACAGACAGGCGAACAATGATTCCGAATCGATCGGTATAATAAAAGGTGGTTCTATCCCACGTTTGTCGGGGTCGACAGGGTATGATTAAGAAGTTTATAAATTTAAACCGACATAAGTTCGCACTACCTAATGAAATAGTGAAAACACACTACAAGAGTGGTGAAAATACAATGCAGACGGTTCATAAAGTCTACACTGCTCGCAGAGCTATTACGAACTCAATCAATAAATGCGAACGTTTCGCATAAGCTAATCCTAAATAAAAAAGAGACATGTAGCTGAAAGCGTGGCTGAAGCGTGAGGTCAGCTCACTCCGAGACGATCATGCAAATTGCGGATATTATAAGACAAGGGGCGTAGCATTTTGCCCAAAGATTTTGGCATACATGATTATAGGCCGCAGCTGATACTGAAAAACTGAAGCCACCAAGTATCTTACAACGACTTACATTTGCTGAACGGCTGTTACAAATACTTAGGTATAATTTTTTGAACAAAGAGAGAGAATGTTATTCTTCTGGAGAATTAAAAAACACAAAATTATCGTTTCTGGATAGGGCAGCGCGACACGGTTTTTAAGTTGGCGACCTAATTACAAGAATTTTTTGAAAATGTTCCTTGTTTGAATTTTGTATCGAAGGGATTACCGAACGGCAGTGGCTCACTTTTTCAAAGCTTTTATTGACGGCCAAGATCGCTCAATTTAACTCAGTTGGAATTTTTTTGCACTTTAGATTGAAATAAAAATATTACTGTTTTGTAGGCTGCGGTTGACACTGAAGACCTGAAGCCAGCAAGCCATTCACATTCTGTTTTCAGATCTATTAAATAATATTTAGCATAAAAAAAAAAGAATAAATTCGTATAAAGCATTCTTTTGCTTCAATGTGATTTTTATGATGATGATGATGATTATAGAGCTTCACACAACTTCATATAGTGTCTTTATAATATATCCATAATTTCCCTATCATTTATTTACACGCATTTGTTAAGGAAATTGCATTTATGTGCATGTCAAACGATTAGAAAAAAGAAAACGCGTACATTTGATTATATTTAACGTTTAAATAAACGATCTTCTATACCCTACACATAACGAACATAGGCTTTGATTATTCTTTTGAATGATGCATGGGGCATATCTCACGTGATTGCGGACTGAAATGATCCCGTTGTAGCTAAAGCCCAGAAGGACGCAGAATGCGCGAAACGTACCTATAAATCCGTTGCGCTGTCGGTCTTAGGGCGGCCTGCTCGACCAAACGATAGGTAAATCACGTGCGAATGAACCAGCATTCGATACAAAATTTTGCAAATCTATTATAGACACATGTTATCTACAATTGATCTGATCGTCTGATTAAGCTGCTAAGCAGTGCAATGTGAATTTCATTTGATCGAATGCTGTGGGAAACTTTTGCTTAATTGGTGTTTGTCCCTTGGAACGGATTTGATGTAGGAATAATACCCATTCATCTTCGGAGTTTTGAATGAACAGCCTGATCAATACGATACGATATTTCGATATGACACTTGGTCGAGTGGTTTTCCAATTTTTTTGGTACGAGATTCCTGTAATACCGAGGGTACTGGAAATGAGCCAGATTGGTCTGTTGTTAGCATACTTCCCACTATAAACGGCTGTCTCCTTTACCAGCCATGGCTTGCCCTTATAACAAGAAGTTTGACGTCAGCATTGGGATATGCATAAACATATTTGATAACTAGACACGTTTGTGCCTCACTTCGCAAAGAATAGAGATACCCTTGGGAAAGTAGGCATTAGGTGATTCCATGTCAACTTGTATAGGTTTTTCACTTCTTTTATACGGATGCATAAGAACAAAGAAAAGTTATGATGCGTGAGTAATTTCGTATTGAGGTTTCAATGATGCTGATGAATTTTGATAATTTCTTTAAAGTTTTCGTTAGTGATTCGGCGAAAAGTCAAAGTAATCATCAAATGTGAAAGGTTGTGTTTAGTAAAAGAAAATTAAACAAAAAAAAAAAATAATTCAACCAAGATACTAATACGAGATATGATTTTTCATTTATTCATTAAATCTTCTTTAAAAATATTTATAAAAAGGCGAGAAAAAGATTTTAAGTATCTTCCTATGATGAAAATGTAAATGTCTGAAAAGTACGTAACACATTTTTTATGCACTTTATACAAATTTATTTAATTGTTTGAGTAAAGTAAAAAACTAAAAAAAAAAAAAAAAGATTTCTAACAATAAATTTTAATGTCAATGTTAGTTGAGTTAATGATTTTGTTAATTTTATTTTTTTATTTTCATTTTTATGTTTTTCATATTCTTTTCCATTTTGCTTCCTGCTGCTGCTCATTTCAGACGAACACGAGTATGTAGGAAAAGTTTCTCAATACAATGTAAACGTAATGATGCTGCAACGACACAACGAATACGTGTTGTAGTTGTTGTAACACCTTTATGTGCTTATATACGTATGTGTATACGAATGTATTTATTTCGTAGGCTTTCGAGCGGGATTTTTTTTTTCTTTTCTTTTTTAATACTTTTTATTGGTTTTTTCTCTCTCTGGTTTTTAATAGCTCATCAAGAATGTTATAATAATCGACTTTTATCATGCACTGATGGCAGTTCATTCGATACCGTTGCTTGGCTGCTTGCTTTAGCACTATGTGTGGATTTATTTACATTTAACTTGTAACAACATGCACTGTATGTGCGCACTTATATAGGTATATAGACTACATATCATATGTAAAATAATCTGGCTGTCTGGGCTGGCTGGCTGGCTGGCTGGCTGGCTGGCTCGTTGGTTGGTTGACTGGCTGGTTGACTGGCTGGTTGGTTGGATTGGTTTGTTGTTTGTTTGTTAATTTTGTTGAATGATTGACTGGTTGACTGGCTGACTGACTGTCTAACTGACTGACTGACGGGCTGACTAAATGGTGCAGCGTTAATAATATCAAATCACACATTTAATGCACGCATTCATTCATATGTACATACATACTCATAAACATGCTTCAATGCATACGTATGCATGCATCAACGTCTACAAAAAGTTTATGACGTTTATGACAACAGCTACAACAATTCACTGCCTGTATTACAAAGTATACATATAGTTCATGTATATAAGCAAAGAGAAGCATCTCTTCTTCCTTTCTCCCTCAATCGTTTTTGCCTTTTGCTTTTTTCTTTTCCTTTTGCTTTTTTTTTTCTTGTTTTAACTAACAAAAATAGTTTTACCCTTTTTTTGCTACTGTGATTTGTAATTTACACGCAAAGTATTCATAACGAACAAGCAGTCACGTTATGATGTTAATAGTTTTCGTACATGTCTACAGTATCTACATATATATATATATATATATATAACTTGGAAACAAGCACTCTTTCCATTTATATATACAGCTAGATGTATACCATGTGACTATATTTGTAACATATCGGGTTATTAGACGTCAAGACTTGTGACAACGCAAATATTCTAAATTGTTTCCGTTTTTATTGTAAATTTTGTTATTGTAGTGCATATTCGTTCTTTCGGCTTTCGGCTAAGCTTATGCTTTGGCCGTTCATTTTTTCCTTTGTTGATTTGAGCTGAATGTTATTCATACCTTAATTGCACATACAAAGCGAAGCAATGACTTCTTTCCTTGTCCACGTTTTAATTGCTCATAGGAAAAGAAATCAAGGTTTTTTGAATTAAATCATTGATTCACGGCTATTAAGGTTGTAGCTTCATACTCAAAATCGACGACTAGAAATATATTAGAATAGTCTTTTCGTTTGTGGCGGGCAGAAATTCGCATTAAATATCATTAGTTTTGGGTAAACTGCCACAGATCACAGAAACGTTTTGAATGCTTTTAGTCATGTCCGCCTGACGAAGTGACATGGTTGTAATACGCGCCAGAAAAATTAATAATTCAATCAATAATACTACTCTCATAACACGTGTAAATGTCCAGTGATGTAAATCATGGACTACAGTTTATAAGGAGTAAGTGGTAATTTCTGATCGACGAATAATGTCACAAGTAATCTTGCGAAAGAAGTCTTTTTGTCTCAAAAATTTTTTTAAATAAAAGGGAATGTCGGCTTTATTTACAGTCCCAAGCGTACATTCTTCTGCCAAGTGTTAAAGTAACTTTGAAAAAGTACTAAACTAAACTCTCTTACAGCATTCTTGTGGCTAACATTTGAAATTGTCGTCATAGCTATGCGCAATAATTGAATTTGACTTAAGGCGTGACATCATTGCAACCGCCTAAGAAAAGCATATTTTTGAGACTTTTTTTTTTGGATCGAAGGAAAATTAACGCAATAATAAGAAAAACATTTTCGAAAAATATTTAAAAACGACAACGCGGTAGCTAATCTCGCGAAGTGTCTTTGATTAAAAGCGTGGCTCATGATTGTTTGGTGCAAATTTGATCTACATCTCTATAGTCATGGTAGCCCGTAGTACTTTTCAGTAACCTTTTGTTTTTTGATGTGGACAACCAGTTGGGATGTCGCCTATTGGTGCAACAAGGTGACGATCAGAAGGAAGTGAGGGAAAGGGAGGGAGATTGGAAAGCTGATTCTTGCAGGCCAGTGGGTGTGTGCATAATCGATAAGTGTTATGCCTTTACTGACTGAGCACTCACTATAGCTACGTCACAAAGTAAACTCTCTTGCACTTTGAGCTTTCCGTTATTCTCCTTTTTGCTTAAATAAACGAAAAGGAATCGTACCAACTAAAAAGAAAAGGACTGATGCGTTTTCAATTTTCGTTCATCATCATCTCATTGTATATGCCCCAGGTTCAAATGGGTTCGAGAACACTCCTGTACAAAATGCATTTTTTTTTTTTTTTTGGATTAAGTTGAGTGTCCATTTTAATGTCGTTGAGTTTAATTTTAATGTCGTCTTTTTATATTAATCGTCGGTCAGCATGTAAGGGCAAATATTTTATATCGCTGTTGGTAGGGATATTATTGCCCTTCAAACATAGTAAAGGACAAGAGATCTTTTTTAGCGTAAACGTATTATGCATAAATTTTCCAGCAATTATTTTGAATTTCCAATTATTCAGCTAAAGCGAATTTTCTTTGAGATGAATTTGTAATTTGTAGTATGTCAGCGTATGCAGCAGTTAGAACATCCTCAGCGATCGGAAAATTTGACGTGAAAATTGTATAGACTTCGCATTTTTCTGTGGCACTCCAAATCCAAATTTTATTCATTTTTATCTTTAACATGGAAACGTGCTCTTTGCAAACAAAAGAAGACATAAATCGATTACTAAAATGTAGATATTTATTGATTTTTTCAACCAAATATTTTGTAATAAGCCAAGAGTTTCACTATCCAGTTTTGATTTTTCCATAAATTTTTTCATATTTCTCGCAAAGTCTCCTTTTTTCTCCGCTCTTCTTCTTCTTGTAGTTTTGTTTGCATCAATTTTTCATATCTTTCATAAAATTTGTTTTTTCATGGGCCCTCTTTTCTATAGTAACACATGTTTCTTGTTCACTCTTCGCAGGATTGTTATTATTATTTGTAAAGGAAAAACTTGACATCATTTTTATAGATCCTCAGTTAGAAAGAGTTGAAGCAATTCTATATAGGATTGAATCAATTCGTACTGTTAAACTATAAAACACTACCAATAACTTAGGGGTTGTAGCAGATATGAATTAGAAACTCAACGTTTGTCTTTTTTCATAGTAGTATAAGAGTTTTAAGAAAATAAGTTGTCTTCAATGTGTAACCCATCGTTACACAATCTCTCAGTATTAAGCTTTGTCGTAAATTCCTTGGAACATTTTGTAGAAAAAAGGTATAAAAGATGCACAGATGGATTTTAAATCTTATGTAATAGCTTAAGTTATCCCACGTACAAAACATAGTTTTATTGAAGTATGAAAAGATCAAAAATCGCCAAGCCCTGGTATCTTTATTTTGCCATTAAAAGTCGAGAAGAAGTTCAGCTTGATGGTGAAGGGCAATGAGAAGTATCAGGCAACATTCGAGCCGCAAAACCTCCTTCGTGTAGCGGGAATAACACTAAACAACATTATTAACAACAAGTTGTTCTCTTATATGATACATTAAAAGCCGGACCGCTATAATTCGCCAAAGGGCACTGCAAGGCAACTTGTCAGCGTTACATTATAAAACCAATCAATAAAGTTAAGCAAACGTTGCAAGCGCTAAAGTGGGATGCGCTGTCAACTCCATCCCGTTCATTGGACATTGCTCGTTACGATTAACACTGGGCTCGAGCGACGGTTTATTGTTTCCGATGACGACAAAATATGTTCATTCGCGGATAAGCAATCGTTTTAACTAAATAAACCTGTAAAGACTATGTTAAGAATTTGAGTTGATATGAACATAGTTGGTTGACCCTTTATGACCGGCTGAGTTAGGTAATTGGAATTATGCGATTATTTCTTAATCGATGATCATATGTAAAATTTAAGAACTGGACCTGATTCGCTTCCAACTACACGGAAAAGCTATAGATTACGATCCACAGCAACCAAAAAAAAAAAAAAAAAATTGAAATATTTATCAGAAACATTTCAAACTTCAATGTGCGAATGGGCATCGTCCGGCTATTGAAATCTACATAACATGTTGGCCAAATCTTGACTTCGCATTTGCTCCCAATGTTTCGTAGAGCTTTCTAAAATCGACGTGAGTAGACCTTCCATCACCTTCACCTAACAATTAACAAAACATGATTATCGGCTTAAATTTTATCAAGCGACCATAATTTTCTTAATTTGCCATTCGCCAATTTTCACGCATTTCATTGTATATATATTTTTTTGCGCGGAAATCTTATAAACTAGTGCTTTGATTTGCTTTATAAAAAGCGCTTTGAAAAGAGTGAAGTGACTTGTCAATGCTCAGTTCTCCCCTATGATGATAGTTGTTTTGGAAATCTCAATAAGTTCGTGTGCCTCTTTATTTTGGTTGAAATAGTGTTGTCGAATAGTGTTGTTGCACAGAAAGCATCTTTAAAACGTCGTTCTTCCTATGAAACCGTAGATAATGAAAAAATATCGCCCTTCCTCCTGTGACACTATCACAATGTCGTTTGTATGGCACTTTACTTTTTAGTTGCGCTTTCTTTTGCTTCCCTTTGATTCAATTCCTTTGCATTTTTTATTCGAAAAAACTATGTATGTACACATCTATTATTTACACTTCGCCCTTGGTTTCTATGACAGGGCGTATTTTAGGAAATTTGTAGATTTGTGGATATTCGGCCATGACCTCTTCCCTTCGTCTGAAAGGGGAAAATACAATTTTTATATTCTGCATTAGCTAGGCGTGGTCAATTTTTAAACAGGTACTGTGGAATCATGCACAGAAAATTTGGATATGTTACAGTTTATGAATTATATGGGAACAAACCGCAGAAAATAGGAGTTTTTCTCAGCGCGTGTAACGCGATGTTGATCAGAAAGAAGCAGGGTAAGGAGAAAAAGATGGGGAATGTGCGCAGCCAAGTGAATGTGTTCGAAAATCCCTAAATGTTTTGCTTTCACCGACTGAACACTCATTCTATCTACTACCAAGCATGGTCTCTACCGCGCTGGGGCTTGCAGTGGTGACTATTGTCTAGTCATCTATGCGGTAATTGCAAATCTGTAAAGTTTGAAGCCCATTCCATAGCTGAAGCTTCCTTCCGGGTGTTGCAAAGGTTTATTCATGTTATCTTGTGATCGAAACACAGCAATATTTTCCCATTTAATTGGCCTGAGTGTTTATTCAACTTGGTATTCCTTCAAAGATGCCAGCACACTAAGTGAAGTTGTTTGCAAATTTCGAACTTTATCGGTATGATTATCAGGAGATGCCCCAGTTTAAAAAGCGTATTTTCCAGTTTGACTTTGATTCTTGAATGTTGGTGGGGTGGTTATTGAATATGAAATGGGTCGGCTGTTGTGGAGCGATGAAAACTTCTCGAAGCGTGAAAATCGTATTATTATGCGAAAACAGAGTTGCCTGACTGCAATTCTGGTGAATGGTTTCGTGCAAATAACGTCTAGGACGCAAATAACGCAAAGGACGTGCATTCGTTGATAAAAGCGATAAACATCACATACAAGAAAAGCTCATGATTTATTCATTTTTAGACTGTGTTTACCATATTTTCTTTGAATATTACCAATCACTGAGGGGATGTCTCCCAGTCGTATAACACTGTATCGGGTCAGAAAGAAGTAAGGAAAAGAATTAGGAAGGTTGACCCAGCCTAGTGAGCAAGGGTTCGTTCGGTAAGTGTTATGCCTTTACCGCACTGAGATTTAAATCCGCAAACACTGACTTGGTAGTCGCTGTTATTACTTACTCAGCAATTTTATACATCCTTCAATAAATTGTACCTCTTTTTTTGCATTGTTCTTTTCAAATTCAAATAGTGAAGTGTAGTGCGAAATCTCGAATCCTATTTTATTCAGTAAATATTGAAGCGCTTTCAACCATTATTTTCATTACCCTAAAAATATCAGGGTATACGTCCAGAAGCATGCAAAGAGTACATAATGACGAAAAGGAACTCGTATGCCCTATGCTACACGGCTCTTCCATACTTTTATACCATACAGGATGAAAACCTATCGATCAGATACAAGTAATGTTAAAGAACAGGATCCTCAAAGACAATAATTTTGATAAAAATAATGAAATTAATCTATACGGAAGAAATACATGAACTTTGACCTCTTGATCATCATTTCCACATTACCTAATACATGAGAAGGGTGGTTGTCAAAAGCGAGTGCTTTGCAGAAAGCAAAGATTGTGCAAATCGAGGGATAGATGTAGAGTTTGTTAGGCCATGCAGTCATCTCAAGCAAGATGTTGATGTCGTTTCTTCTACAACATATTCTGCGTTTTGTTATCTAAAATAATGCTAAACATAAATATCGTCGTAAAGTGCATGAAAACGTAATGGGAAAAAAGTCAAGGGAAGTTGTAATCCATAAAAGAAAATTGCAGTCCAGGTGTTGGTAGCAGTTGTTTGTTTTGCTTATGTTTTTTTTTTTTTCTTTATGCTACTATCTAACGCGTGGTTCGCTTTATTTGCAAAGAAATATGGTGATGTAGTGCTTGTTACCCCTTTACACTAAAACAAATGCAAAAGCGAGGGAAATATAAATACAAATCTACTTTCTTACCTATCACAAATACGTATGTATGTGTTATGTCTGTTTAAAAAGGGTTTTCAACGAATTGACTTAAGATAAAGAGCTTGAAATAGGGAACGCAAATACATTTTCCTTCTTACCATACAAACGAAACGCAATGCAAAGCAAAGTAAACCAAAGCAAAGCATGACTTTTCCATTTACAATAAGCACTGGTAGTAGTAGTTGCCTTTGTTATTGTTTGGTTAAGATGAAAATAGAGTTATAGAGAAGAAATGCGAAACACAAAGCTTTCGTTCTGGTTTTTTTTTGTTTTTTTTTGCTTTTCAATCAAACGATGTTTTCCTCCTTTTATATGCTTTCCATTGCGTTCAAAAAGAAGTCCTAAACGCACTTTAGCAAATATTTAAGTATGCACAGTGTAAAAAAAGCTAGTAATTAAAAATTTATTATTTTTGATTAGGGGAGACAAGAAGAAAGCAAATCCCTTTTTAAACGTGATAAAAACACAGAGAGTTAATTACTAAAAAAAAAAAAAAAAAAAAATGCTAATATTTTAAAAGAGAAAAAGAAAAAAACGTTCTTGACTTTGATGAGATACGGACAAATTTAAAATGGAAAAGCAAAGGTAGACAAGAAAGCGCACACACACAAAGAACTTCTTAACGCAGTCATTAAAATTTATTTTTATTCATTTATATAAATTAAAAATTAACATTTAAGCAAATTGACATGATTTAGCGTTTGAAACGCTTTTTTCAACCATCGCTATAAGAAATGGTCAGTTTTCATAGCAAAATTCTCTTCGTATATGAGTTATCACAGAACAGAACGTATTTGCATTTTTTTTTTTTTTTTTCTAATACAATCATAAAAATACTTTTTTTTTTAATTTTTCAGAAAGATCGTAGCACTAGTCTTTTAAACCCATTTAAAATACGAAACCCATATACTTGTTCGGCAGTTCGACCAAATTTCATAGCTTATGCGATTACCACTTCATTGAAAAGGTGCACAGCTAATGCCCGCTTTCGCAACAATTCTCTCTTCCAAGTCTTTATTTGGTCTATATGTGAAGTGCAGCAAACGTAGTCTGATAAGTCTAATGCGTAAAGTGGACTACTAATCAAAAATAAAGGTTCGTTAAGGAATTCATTCAAACCGTTACATCTGCTTAAAGGGTTCGACTATGGTGTGACAGCTGCTTTTCGCCGTCTTTTACTATATTTAATTAAGTACCGGATCTGCAAATGTTACGAACACTTTTCTCGAACTATACACACACACTTTCGCTCATTGGTTAGAATTTTTTAGAAATTAACAAAATCCTTAAAAAAGGATTCATTTGTCCTCATTTTGCTGCACACTTTTCATCCTAATTGTATGTAAGTTTATTAATTCGGCAGGAGCGATTCGAAGTTGTTGGCTTATGTTGAATCGATAGTCGAAACATAGACGAATACCAAAGAACATTAGGTATACTTATCGCTTCAAGTAAGAATGGCATAAAATATTACAGCTTTGAATATTAAATAGTGTGTTGTGTGGATTTTTGGTTAATGGAGATTTTCGGTTGCATACAATATACATACAAGTCTTGTCTAATTACCTACAATGTCCACAATGTACCAAGTGTGGAAATATGAAACCAAAATTTGCCCGCAGGTGAACCTAAGAAAGCTTTTTGAACGCATACATGACTGCAGTTTTTATAGCTTGGACATCTATCTGGTAGCAACAATGAGTCAGATGTTTCTGCTGTGAGTGACAAATAAATTCATTTCACGGTCGTGATAGCAGAAATGTTAAGCAAAATTTTCTATTTTCTATGATACATTGATCGATTTTTTTTTTTAATTAGTAAGCATATGTTTATTAGTCACTTTGACTGCATTAGGGGGGTAAAAAAGAAGCTTGGAAAGGTTCAGAAAGTACTTTTTAAATCTTTACTTTAATAAACAAATCCGATAGTCTCCGTTGCTAGTCCGCACTCTACTTTTAGTCCTAGAATTTATTTCTTTGGCTTAAATAAATCTTAATAATCGTAGAAATAGTAATAATTTTGGATGAGTAAATCTGGGTATGCTCTACCGATTTTCAAAGCAACATGTGAAAATATCTGAATCGTTATGAGCTTGTCTGTCCGGTTGCCCGCGTGTACGTCTCGTATTTTTATTTTTAATCGACTGATCACAATTTTTGAGATACAGGGTTTGGCCCAAGGACGAACGCTACTGAAAACGGCCTGGATCGGACAGCTTCCCATTGTTTTGAAAAGTGTTTACGTGATTAACTGTATGAAGCGAAGTGATGTAAGGCATTTGTTGCTGGGACATGGCTCACCACAATGTTTTCCTTTGTCGCATTTATATTTGTTGGGATGTTGTAAATGCTTTGTATGTTCGATTCTTTTCTACTATGACAGCAGATCTGCTATCCAAAATTAGGCTCTACGAATATACTGACTAATGTGGAAAGGATTCCTATTCTCCCGAGATAGCATCAGTGCTTTACTGTCGGAATATATTAATTAGTACGCAATCGAGTCGAAGTTAACTCTAAGAATATATTGAGTCATCTGGGAAGCATTCGTATTCTCCCGAGATCAGGAATGAAAAATTTCTTTTAACCAGGAGAGGGATATGTTTTTTTTAGCTAGCGGAGTATTGTGCCGGCAGATTCGTAATGACGACAGCTTCCAGTCACTACGAAAGCGTTATTAAATTATATTTCCAAGGAATCAAGCACACTATCATCTATTAGCTAGCAATTCTTCACTTTAATTTTTCACCAGCACGTATGCAACGATTGCATTGCATATTGGGGAAAGTATGCTTGCGATACTCATGTTTTGTATGCGGACTAACAAAATTAATATACCATTACTCGTTTAGGTGTAAATATATTTGAATACATGTATATACATAAATATGTGTGTATATATAGACATATGTTTGCATACATATTCGTACAAATATATGTACATATTAAGAATATTTGTATACATGTATACGTGCATACATAAATCATAAAACAATTTTTCAGGCTGAGCAGATTCATTTTAGTTGTCATCCACGATAGCAGGCAAAACTAATTAATGTTAATGAGTGGGCGTGTAAAAATGACAGCATATATTTTAAAAAAATACATATATATTTTAATAATTAGCATAAAAAACACAATAAAATTTACATAAGCCAGCCTATAAAGGCACATATATAAATATTCATACATACACACATTCATTTCATGAGAAGACTTTAGGCCAAAGCAAACGAAAGCTTATCTCTTAATTGTTAAAATTACAACATTCTCTCCTATTACAAGCCGAAGAACTCAAATAATGTGATAAATGATCAAAAATGAAGAAATTGTTTAGGTGATAGTGTTGAGTTGCTCAGTGTATATATGTAACATAATATATGCGGATAATATTTTGTATTTATATACAAAGCCATAAATATTTAGCATTGGAAGCTCTTTTGTTGTTTTTCAAATATTCGCTCTGTTATTTTCAAATTAATATTTTTCAACAAATCGATTATAGGTGAAATGTGTGCTAACTGTTGCTCAGCGGTGAAGTTTGCTATGTACGCAATCTATCCGTGGATGGGAATAAAAAAAATTATTAG
Organism: Glossina pallidipes; assembly: GCA_000688715.1. NCBI lineage: Eukaryota > Metazoa > Arthropoda > Insecta > Diptera > Glossinidae > Glossina > Glossina pallidipes. The sequence continues at coordinate 2,140,410 of KK499779.1, forward strand.
ACTTGAAATTATGATGTTTGATGTTTAGTCGATGGTGTGAACAAAAAATTCCTTATTTATTTATATATTTATTTATGCCTTTATTTATTTACAATTTACGAATCAAGTAATAGTAGACTCCTTAAAATGAATGGTAAACATTACGCCTTACAACTTTATGAAGCACAGACATAGACAAAAAGTGAAACAAGTAAAAAACACTGTAGTGGGTCGCAGCCCACCATTAAATACTCTACACCACTTTACAGACATTAATGCAACGATATTTCAAATTAAGACATTATAGGGGAAGTTCTCGAAAAACTGGCCTTATCCGAATCATTTTCAACAGCGTTTGTCCTTGGGCCAAAAGAGGGCCAAATTTCATCAAAATATATCGAAAAACAGATTGAACTCAAGAAAAGTAGATGATCAGACGGATAGACAAGCTTAGAACAATTGACGGAATCAACGGAAATTGATTCAGAATTGATCGGTACGGTGGACGTGTCTCAAGTCCTTCTGGGTATTGGATATGCCCGCACAAACGTAATGTGTCCTTGTACCATAAATGGCATTGGGGATAAAAGGAAAATCGTGTGTAAACAGACAAGAGACAGAAAAGAAAAAAAAGCACATACACGTCTAGTAGAGCGGCACACTGCACACGGTCATTGCAGATCCGAGAGAGGAGTGTACCAATAAACCGACGCAAGCATATAAAAGTTACATTAATCAATCATCTAGAATGACAAAGATTTAGAAAAAAAAAAGTTCATTTAAATACGACGTAAGCCGTATAGCAAGTCGTAGGGCAGTTCGCAAGTTGGGTACATTCAGGATGTTTGATTTGATAGCCTTTAAAGGACCCGATATTGATATGATATTATAAATCTATCAACTTCAATCAACTTCTCAAAGCATCCTGAGCTTTTTGATGATAACATTTTGAAACGATTGCTGAGGAACATTCAACTGCATTTTATTATTAACATAGCTAAGGAGAAAGCTTATAAGACACACCTGAATTTTTCTATTCCAGGTACAGTTAGTGATACCAACTTACTTTTATAAAATGCCAAAAGGCTTGGCGGTTCGTATTAATGGCGAAGTGCAAGAATCGTTTCTGGACCAATTCTATTATATCCATTGAACACATCACACAACAAGGTCTTAGGATGACATGTAGATGTCGTCACTATTGATAAATTCATATGATTTTTAGATAACACCAGCTATTAAACGAAAAAATTCGAAAAAAGTACTTAAAGTGCTGAAGATTAATCGATCTTTCTTTTAGTCTTCCCTTGTTTCGCTTTTATTTAAAATGAGTTTTGCGTTGAACGATTTTGATTTACAACATTTTTAAGGCAGAATCAGTTAATAGGAATTTCTGTAAATAGGAATGTAAACGAAGGATTGTGTTGTTATGCCCATTACCGCAGGGTGAGAGGTATATTCATTGTGTGAAAATGTTTGAAGTGCTCAAAAGGAAGCTTCAGAGACCCTTGTAAAGTATGCATATTTCTGATTAGAATCAAATTCCGAACCGATTTAAGTATGTCCGTCCGTACATGGTCGTCGGCTGTAACATTCTCCTGGCCGTAAAAATAAAGCTGCCAGCTTCAAATTTGGTAGAAACAAAAAAGGTTCTTGCACGCAGGTTGGTATTGTAAGTGAGCCAAATCGGTCGAAACACACACCAAAATAAATATTACCATATTGTAGTTGTTTTTTTGCTCATTGCTCACGGACTACAACAAAGAAGTCTAGGACAATTGCATGTATATTCCACGGGCGAGCAGAAATGGGAAAAAGAAGCCACACCCATCCAATATTATAGTGTATCAATATTTCACTTTTTCGCCAAATCATTATAACGCGCAAAAGCAAGTTTCAAAAGCAAAGGTCTGTATGTTTCACCAACATCAAATTTGAAATTGAACTAAACACGTCGTTCTGTTCGCGTGCCCAACATTGGTAAACATTATCCCGTTGAAGACATCACCTTAGAAAAAGAGTTTGAAAACAGCCCAAATCGGCCAAAGGATGTCTACAATGCCACATAAGGTGAGCACACTATAGTTTTCCGCATTTTTTGCTCGTGGACACGCATGATATAAATTTTCAATGTTATTCCACAAAAATAAGTTACGTTCACCCAATAATATAGAATATAGAAATTTAATATTTTCCTTTTGTTTAGTCTCGCTCAGGATAACATTGATGGGTAGTATAAAAGATTCAGTCACAGCCGAATACAATTATCTTACTAGTTTGCCTTTTCGATTAGCCTCACACGTGAGTTTGTGTGAATTACTTTTTATAAAACAATAAATTTAAAAGAATTTTTTGTACGATTTATCAGAGAAATCATAAAAAGATATATGTTCTGTTAATATCTTTCTGCGTCGACATGTTTATGCGTATGTGCGTGCCGTCCCGTCCCATCCCATCCTATCCCTTTAACACAGATACAAGAAGGAGGACGAAATCGAAATCTGCTGACAAAGAGCATTTTACAATGACAAGAATAACAACGACAAGGACAATAATAGGAATGAAATAAAAAGGAAATATGTCGTCTTTACATCGAAACAGGATATGTATACGTTTGAGTTCGCTTGTTGTTGTTGGTTTTTTTTCTTTCTTTCTTTTAGAAAACAAAAAAGTAAATAAAATAAAGTAAAATAAAGAAAAATACCGCAACCAAATAAGTAGTAGATGTTGTTGTTGTTCTCGTCGTTTTCTATTATAAAAACAAAGTAAGAAAAGTAAATGAACTCAAAAGAAAAAAAAAGACTAAAAATAAATAAAAAAAAATTCTGACTTGTTAAAGCACAAATAGCAGCAATAACGACAACAACAATAGTAACCAGCAGACAAAAGGGAAAAAGGTTTGTAAATCTATTGAAGAAGAAGAAGAGAAAGACGAAGCAAATTATTTCCAATGAATGCTTCAACGACACAATCATGTACAAACATATATACACACATATTTACATATTTAATCATGAGATTCTATAGAATATTTACGCATATATAAAACAACAACATGTTGTTGTCGTTAGTCACATTGTAATAAGGTGGCGTCACTTCGCTTAGCAAATATATATTCTAACTTTGTTGTTTCTGTCTTCGTGTGATGTATGTCGTTTCAGTACCCTAATGCTGCTGCGACATACAAGCTATTGTCCTTAGTGCAAATATAATATGATATCTATGATAAGACCGTAAGAAAAAGTTGCGTAAAAACACAGTAGAATCAAGGGAAAAAAGAATAATAATACAATAACAACAACGATAGCAACGACAGCAACGACAGCAGCGACAGCAACCCGTATAGCTAAACAGCACAAGACTAGCCACCGGCTTTGAGAGAAACACACACATTTATCCCACAAACGTATAGTAAAGCAATCATTCAACTCTCACAAAAAAATACTTGAAGACTTTGCAAGTTCAACATTAGTTTACTTAGCATAAGTCAGTGTTGTACGATATTGGTGTTCACTCGCTATTATTTTGTTTTATTATTGTTCGTCCTTTTTCTTATGACAACGACGTATGGTAGAAAGAGAAAATCGGTAGACGACACAACCAGAACAGTTCACTAGAATAAAAGTTGCATACAACCAACTAAGCAAAGTCTCTGTAAATGTCCTGATAAAAAGTCTTTAACCTTTCAAGGATATTTTTTTTTTCCAGTACACATACTAGAAAATTCTTATTGTATAAGGTTGTAAGAATGCGATAGAGTAAGAAAAAAAGGAGAAAAAGGTATTTAGGGAAAGGTTGCATACACACAGAGAAGAAAAGATTTTTTTTTTTGCCTTATTATTAATATATCATTCGCTTGATTGTGAAATGAATTGAATTAATCGAAGAGTGATATGTAACTTTAGAGGATTTTCAAGGAGAAATCTCTCAAACTAACCCGATACGCAACATCTGGCTTAGATTATATAATTTTAATATAAAATTTTTGGGAAAAAATTATGTCCAAGATATTACCATGAAATCAAAAAGAAAACATAGACATTAACATGAATTTATTTTTTCTAAATTATATTAAATGATACGAAGTTGTTTATCAACATTATTTATCAACAAATACAAGTGAGGGTATGAGCGGCATAGTTTCTTTTTGTAAATCGAACTGATTCAATCATATTTCGTTACTGTATGTGTGTCATTTCAAATAACACTCTTCTGAGAAGCGTCAAGGGCTTTTTGCCTTCCCTGGCCTTTTTTTCTGCAGCTAATGGTTTTAGAGCCGCGCAACTATTCTAAAACTAGAGTAGAAAACCCTGCGTGTAAATTTTAACAGTCCCTTGATAACTAAAGCAGAGACATTTGAGCATTTTTCAGATCATTGCGTCTGGAAAGTGTTGTCAAAATTTTGAAAAGATTTGCTATATTTTATTTTTTTATACTCGAGGATGAAGGGTACATTCATTTTGTCAAAAGGTTTGCAACGCCCAGAAGCAAGCATCAGAGGCCGCACAAAGTATATATATTCTTGATCAACATCAAATTCGAACTCGATTTAAGCATGTCCGTCTGTCCGTCTGAATGATGTCTGTTCTAAACTTTCTTCTGGCCGCAAAAGTAAACCTATCCACTTGAAATTTTGTCCGAAACATTGGAAGTCTTTGCGCGCTGGGTGGTATTGAAAATGGCCCAAATCGGATGAAGAGCACTCGCACAGCACCACATAAACTGAGAACATTTCTGTTTTTCAAAGGTAATGAAAAATGTTAACTGTGTGTAGAATTAAATGATTTTCTCCAAGTTTTACGACAACGATTGCAGCTTTAGCAGCCATAGTCAGTGTTAAACTAAGACACCAATACATATATCTTTGACTTAAAATGTTTAATACTCTCGTAAATTGACTGCGACAGCTATTAAAGCTTTAAAATTACCGTTGCAAAATTTGATAGAAGATATGCGAGAGCTTATTGCCTATGTTCGACAGGCGATATCAGCTAACTAATAAGTGATTTTTGATACATTAAGTGATGATTAATAGTGGTTTTTCATGGATTGCTCGTGGTGGTGATTAGCGTGGTCCATGGTTTACACAGTCGAATCCTACTTGCAAAAACAAGTTAAGTTATCACCATACCACCTATGCAGTATAAAGGTAATCTGTGGGCATGTGGCAATCAATATCGAGAAATTCAGTAGTAATAGTCTTAGATTACGAAAAATTCTTGAGCAAAGTAAACCTAGTCCAATAGTTCACTACACTTATGCTAGCTTATCCAAGAGTAATTTTTCACTTGTCTATAAAATACGTATCTGACTCAAAACTTTACTTAAATTCGCTTGGTTGCTGTTTTAGTGTTGTCGTGACATAGTTTTGTCGTCACAAGTTTAGCTGTCCGAGGTTGATGGAGTAGACGCAATTCAGTTAATGTGGCAAGCCGGTAGGAATGGAAAATATGCTGAAACGCTTGCACTCGGGCACAAATATCATACCATAAATAACCTGCGACTGCTTCTGAGTTTCAAAACAATATTTTTTTCTATAAGCTGCTGCGTCATTTTTTCTTCTTTTGCCAACCAGATATTTCGTATATTGTTTTGTTCTGTCATTTACTTTTTTTTCACTGATTGAACCTCCCCTCAAAGATTGGTTGAGATTCTTGTTTCAGGTAACACCACACAAAATTTTTGAGCAATTTTTTCTTCTTTTCTTTTTTTTGTTTTTATTAATTCGAAATATGCTTTGAATGCTCTTCTAGAATATGAAGAAAAAAAAGTCGTCACCTGAAAGAAATATTTTTCTTCAAATTTCGGTCTTTCCCCCAAGTGTCCCGAAAAGATTGCCTGTGTCAAACGAACTATTGCTGCGAATTTAAAACCTATCTGTTGTCTTACATGTTGCTGCGCTATTAAAGCGCTGTTAGCCCTTTACAATGCTGTTTGGTTGCAAAGGTAGAATGAAACCACAATTAAGCTAATTAAGTGACTGGATTTAAACCCGGAAGTTAAAAAAATATTACCAAATCATTAATGTAAACTTTAACTAAGTGTTAAATCGAACCTATGCTTCTAAATTTATTTCTCTTTATATATAACTAAAAGTTAAACTTAACGGATGCTCAATATGTGTTTAGAAAAAGATGATAGGATTAATTTGCCCTAGTTTTCTTTCATTATCTTTGTTAGAAATTTCGTTAGAGATTCCTATAAATTTTTCAAAAAAAATGTTGAAACCCTTTTTTTACTGCAAATTACACTTAGGTAAGCTTTCTCTTAGTTTTTCTCAAGCATAACATAATGCCTGAAAATGACACCCATGTGTATAAACACATTAATCATCGTTATTTGCAAATCGTAAAAGAAAAAAGAAAAAATGAAAACAGAAAACAAAAAACAAAAAACCAATAAACACAATTATTATTAAACAAGAGGGGACGGACTTACCGTGCAATTTGTGGGCATTTATAAGGTCATGGTAAGCAAATAAAACAAAACAGAAATCAACACATACGACAACAACTTATTTTTATAGTTAATGCATAATTTAACAACTCACTGAGAGTTCGGTGCGTTGCATTCGTGACAGTTGCTTGACCATGCATTGGCGTTGTGGTCGTCAATGCGCCAGACAGTTCGTTACTACTATGCAGTAGCAATAGCCAACAACAAAGAGAGAAAGATCTCTTTTTTCCATTATGGCTTCACCATTACCACCACTCGATGTTTTGCTCCTTACTGACCATAATTAACTGATACATTATAACAGTAATGTGCCTACAAACAGCGTAACCGCCAAATGATATTAACGTGTAATGATTATTTGCGTTAAAGTACTAACAATTTCAAAAGAAGAAGAAGAAGTGCATAAAACAGTATTGAGGGAAAAAGATTATAGTATCGTATCCATGATACCAGACGAACAAATCACATAAACTCTTTTGTGTCTATAGTATGGAGTTGTGCTTATTTTTGTCTATTTACTTTTTAGCTTTGCGATTACAGTAAAAACTGACAGTAAAAAAGTGATAGTAAGACCCTAATGACCAAATTGCGATAATTTTTCTTATGAAACCTTAGAAAACTAATTTGTGATTAATTTAAGTCATCTTTCTCTTATTTATTTCCCCTTTTTTGTCCGGTATTATGATTTATAAATGCTGCTACAAAGTTATGATTAAAAAAATGCTTCCAAGTATATGTGTAAATTTTTGAATTCTATAAAAATGAAATTAAAAAATATTCAAAATTTATTAAACCGTCTCTGATATGATTCCCAGCAGATGACATTTTATGAAACAAACAGTCATAGTAAATTGGGCGTGTATTGTAAAGGGTTTTAAATGTACATATAAAATGCTTATACCTTACAACATTTGTGCTACATCGTATGTTAAATTCGTGCGGGTGGTCGGTTCTGAACCACTTTCCGTCCGTATGTCCACCTGGGCGTTTGCTTTTCTTGTGTTCAACCTGCATCTCGCAATTTTTGAGATATTTGATGAAATGTGATACGCCTCCCATATAACACACTATTTCAGTGTGAATATGGATGACTGCAGAGTGGTGTAGGGTGGGCCGTGTCAAACTTTATCGTTTTTACTTTTTTTTTTTTTTTTGAAAATTTGTGATAATGTATTTTTGTGCTCAACCTACAGGTGGAGATTTGGCACACTGGCAGGCTTTGGCGCCAGGAATCCTATTGAAAAAGCATTTAATTGGACCGGTTTTGTGACTATTCCCCATATAACGTCTTTTTTTAAAGAGCAGCTGCACTTTTCAATATTGCTCGACGATGATCGCTGACTCAAATAAGGCGAAAAATTTAGATCTGGTGGTTCGATATTTTGAATTTTGGCAAGTTGATCTAACTTTCAATATTTCGCAATGAGCTCTGGTCCATAGTAGTAGTGGTTGACATAAAAATCCATTCTACCAAATTTGCATCATGTTGGGATATTTTCTTTACCATATAAGTATTCTGATAAATTTAGATTCTGTCTCTTCAGATTTTATGTTTTCATCACTCTCATAGAAAGCACGGTTTTCGATGGAAAAAAAATATAATTAATTGCATCGGCATGGGCTGTAGCTGGTTGTATTTGCTTTAAAATAACAACGTAAATGGACAAATTCCGCCGTACATTTCTCTGATGGTACGTGAGAATGTTGACTTTAAAAGAACAATGAAGAGGGAGGGAGATATTTTGGCAGTCAGAAAGTCAGCATAGAAAGTTGAGTAAAATTTTTAAAGCGAAGAATTTATAAAAATTGGTCAATAGGTAGGAAATTTTTGAAAATCAATAACAAGTTTGATGTTAGATGATCCCATTAAGAAAATCTTTGTTAGCTTTCTTGCTGTACATCAAAATGCTGATATAAAACAAATTAATCAAAATTCTTGAAAAAACACCAGAAAATGTAATCAACATAACGAACAAAGAAGGAAAGGAGGAAATGAGAAAAAAGTGAATAAAACACAAACTGAAAGTTAGTTGAAAGCGGGGGAGGAAGGGCGGTGGAAAGGTCTTTACCAAATAATACTTTAAATAAGCATTTTTTCCCATTAATTTTGGTCAGATTCTTAAATATTTGTTTTCACTTCACTAAAATATAACTACGAAAGTTAGCATTCAATGTGAAATATCTTCGAATGAATTTATTTATTAATTGTTATTAATTATTTCTTCTTTTTTATATATTTTGCGTATTGCGCGTAGTCGTTTCGATTACCTCTTGTTTCTAAAGATTGTTTAAAAATTTCGTAGCATTGGACTTTTACTGTGACCAGCTTAGCATTCCGCTTGCAAATAAAAAAAAATATTTACAGAGTTAAAAGAATTTATTTAGAGCAATTATTTCACAACAATTGCCTTTCTTTAGTTTGCACAACCACTTGATTGACTTTCCCTCTCCAAAGCTGCACAGTACAGTTCGACCTCCTCGCCGCGAACAAATGTTTTGTTTGCAAAGTCTTCGAAACGTGTCAAGGATACCATATTTTGTTCTGACACTTTTGTTATACCTAAATATCCAGCGTTCATATCTCGTCTGCATTTTATTATCAAGCATTAGACAATTTTTATGTTCACTTATTCTATCAACTATAATGGTATTGTTATCAGAGAGACTCGTGTAAGTGAAGGCAAAAAGAGTTTTCTTATTTTCTCTTTTTCTCTTCATTGTTAATGTAACAAACAATAAAAAGGAAAATTAAAAATAAATTCATCATTTTATAAAAATAATTTCTTCGGAGATGAAAAAGATCTGTCCATCCCTTCATTCGTTCTTGTCTTCCTGTTCTTCTTAAACTGAATTGGTTCCCACTATTCAAAGTAACCAACAGTCGAACCGTCTTGGATCTGTTACGTTACCCTTAACCTGACAGAAATATGTTTATACGTCCATCATCCAGATGTCTGAGGAAAAAGTCCTTAGAATGAAAATTGAAACTTTTCCCATACATTTCAAAATAACGGGTTCACATCAAATCATGGACATGATTGTCCACCAAGTACTTCTATAATAGCCTAGGAAATAGAAGAATCCTAAGCGATAGAAACTATTATTATTATTAGAACAGTACTAGACAATGCGAACATTGTGGGATAATTGAGGTGGCGGGGGGATTCTAAATTCAAACTAAGAGTGCCTGTTTTTGCCAACATGTCATTGGTAGAAAATATTTAGATTTTATTTTCATCATACATTTCTTTTGAATTGTTTTTAAATGTGAAGTTTCAAAATTGTTGCTTTTAAAAAATTGAGTAAACAAAATTTAGAATTTCGTAGAATTTCGGTCGAGTCTTTATTCGAAATTTTATCATTTATTTTATTTCATAAAAAATTCAACAACAATGCTTGCGCTAAAGCGTATAATTTTCCAAAAACTAAATAATAAATTCAAGAGAATTAAAAGCTGAACAATAAAAACTAAAGCAGAGTTAGAAAAGGGGAATGGGAACTACTTAGAAAACTATGAAAACTGCTACTACCAACAAAAAGGAGAATGAAAAGTAAAAAGTTGGCAATCGAATCGTTAACGGAGTTTATTGACTATGGACCGAATTTTAGATAACGTGTCAGATAGGGGGATAAGTGGTATGTATCGTTCCAAGGCTTGCAAGCTCGTAATTCGATTCGAAAACGATTCAATTCCGCCGTACAGTAACTCATGGTTTAGATGTATTTACGTGTCGCTACGCAAGATAATTTAATGACTAGTATTATCTGCGCATAAGGCGATAAATTGCGACTTGACCACAACTACGACTTCGTCAGATAAGAAGTGTTTCTGGACCGATTCAATAGAGCCAACGACTTTTGTATAAGGTTCACAAAATTTTCGAGACAATCTCGAGAATTGTTCTGGTTAGATTAATGAACATTTTCTCGGTAGCGTTTGGATCAGTAGAGAAGATTCTTCGCTTCATTTCGGCAGCGTGCTTGGTAAAGTGTACGGTAAAGCAGAACCAAAGTTGTAAAGAGGGTATTTCTTTTCCAAGTAGAACGCAGTACGCATCTTTGCAGATGCGTACACCTGCTGACTCTAATTTTTTTCATCTTTTTCGTTTAAATAAAATGACGTCTAAGTCACTCCATTCGACAAATAAATCCGAATCCGATTGTCGTCGAGCCGTCGGGCAATCGTTTAGGCATAAAACGACAAGGATCGGGTCCTGGATACTTTAATGAATTCTGGAGGATTTGAAGGATTTCAATCATATTGTAACGCAAACTGGCTTCTTGTGAATTTTACGTTTTTATTCAACTCCTTTTAAAGTTAAGTTCGCACCACCCAAGTTACAATTCTTAGGAGACCTAATTACAAATTATTTACAGGAACTTATATTGATCTGCTCCTGTCTGGTCCGATCTTGAAATTATTCTTCAAATCTCCTCACTCGACTGAGTTTGCTTTCCCTAAATATTCTCCTTACATTCTTGTGTTAATCTCTTCTTCTGCGTAATATTATGCCAATTGTTGATCTTTTCGAGAAATGCCAACTGCTTGAGGCAGGTAAAATGTTATGAATGTGTTTTTCGAGTTTCTCTTTCTTCGCAATGTGGTTTCCAAGAAAATTGACTAATTTTCATTCATTCAAAATTCAATTTACGAAATAAAGGGGAAAATCCAAAAAATCAAATGTAAAGATTAACAGATTGTGATAACTATGTCCGAAGTTTGCGAAGCCCCTTATAGAACTGATTGGTTTAATAAGGAATTAGAATATGCTTTGCGGTTTGTGAGTGAAAGTTAAAAAAGGTTGGTCGACGTTTACCTATACTCCTGTATAAGACGAAAGCTATAACTACTCTTCCATAGACATGGGCGCATGTCGTTATACAGGAATGGGTTGTAAATTTTAGCAAAAAAAATTGTACTCAAACTAGACGGTGACCCTAAGCTTTGCATATTTTTCCTATTGAGCGACAAAATAGATTCTATGCAAACAGTGAGAACACCTCTATTCAGCAACAAGTTAAATCTGTCCGATTATTTCACTTGTAAGTTGTGTGGCCACGAGACCACAACTAACGCTGTCGTTCCTGACCAACAATTAGTCAATTTGGGTGAGCTGAATTTGGTGTAATAGATATAGTGCTGAAAATGTAATTAAAATATTTTTTCTATATTTGCGCTTTACGATATTTACTAAACTTTACAGGTAATGCGCGTAATGCTTGTTTTGTTTGGTTTTGAATCATATTTTATGCTAATAGCGATTGGGTGAAATATAAACAACAACAAATCCTGAGTTTATACATCCACGACAGAAAACTGTGGATAGGTTAACTGCTTTATGCCGTTTGCTACGCATAAAGAAAAGAATCCGAAATTCCATAACGCATACATAATATCGTTCTGTACCCTTTCATGGATTCAATCACACCTGACAACGTTGATAGTGACAAAAATGAAGATGAAAAGAGACAACATGTTGTTTACTGTATTTTTTAAATATATATTCATCAATAAGTGGCGAGCTATATATATAGAATATCAACAACTAACCTGAGATTAATGTGAGTTACAAAAATGTTTCTGCTTGCCTCAACATGCCTGTTCATTATTTCTGCTCTACTTGTAGGGTATCGACGATTTGTTTTCAGATGAATGTGAATGCTCTGTTAAAAATGTGTGGGGAGTACGTTGTGTGGATGCTTAATATAGGCTGAGGTCAGAAAATGTCACTTAACGATCACTTAAGAGCGACGTTTATAATTATATTCTCATATAAAACACTAACAAAAACAAAACCAATACAATCTATAAATATTCTTGTTTACTAAAATAATAATTGAATAGAATTTTATACAGATAATTATTTTAAATTATCAAAACATTTAAACGTTTTTGTGTGAAAACAAGTAAGAAAATTAAATGCGGTCGGGATCGAATTTTTTATACCCATCACCGTTATCCTAAAAAAGACAAAACAAGTAAAAGAGCAACATTTTCTCGCTCTATAAAATGGATTGGGCGAAACTGATTTCCTCTATTTTCAAAATGAAGTTTTTTCCATATAGGCATGTGGGCGTTGTAGGCGTGTCATTCGAAAAGTTTAGGTCAATTCAAAATTTTTTGCAAATTTGTAGGCGATATCTTCATGCTTGCTAACGGGAGAATGTTTGCACACAAATACTTCAAAGCTGCGCAAACAGACAGACGGACAGACGAATAGGCGGACATCTTTAGGTGCATTTTAGATTTGAAACTGACCAAGAATTTGTATACCTTATGGGATTTTTGAAGATTGCTTCTGCTTGTTTTAAAGGTATCGAAAAAACTGTTAAATTTTCATATACTATAATATTGGGTAGGCATGGCCAATTGTTTTCATTTTTACGCACAGATGCTACAGCCTCGTCCACAGAATATGCGTTCAAATTTTATTTGCTATAGATAATGAGTAATGAGCAAAAACATTATTTTTCGTTATCTTTGAAAAATAGAGGTATACGTTGTGACATGGTCCTGTCCTTCGTCCGATTTGGCTCATTGTCAATACCGTCCTGCGCGCAAGAGCTTCCAATGTTTCAGCCAAATTTAACGGAGATACCTTCATTTTTGCGGCCAGGAGAATATTTACAACAGACATCCCACAGACGGACAGACGGACGGACAGACAAGCAGACACAAAGTCAGGCTTAAATCGTTTTAGAATTTGATGTTGATCAAGAATATATATACTTTGTGCGGTCTTTGATGCTTCCTTCTGGGCGTTACAAACGTTTTGACGAAATGAGTATGTCCCTCATCCTTTAGTGATGAGTATAGCAATCAGACACACACACATCTATATATATATATACGTATTTCGCTTTGCAATTCTCTATCTTTATTGGTACGCGAACGTTTAAGATATGCTTTCAAAACATTGCGCACAGATTATATTATTTCCTTGTCTTTGAAATGAATTTTGTACAACTTTATCAAGATTCGATTCGAACAAATAAAAACACTTGTCCACCGTTAAATACCCTACATTACTCTATACCTATTGATATAACGACTTTTCAAAAGAAGGCGTTATAAGGGAAATAGTTGAAAAGAAGGCACTCTCCGACCCTTCCCAACATTTCCGTTAATTTCCGTTCATTCTTGTATCAAAGCGGGTTAGTGTACCAAATTTCTTCAAAATTTTTCAAAAATTGCGAGATCAGTATAGTACAAAGTGGGTCTATCTCAACTCTTTTTGGATATTGCACTCATCTGCACAAAGTTAACATATCCCTGTACCGAAAGTGGTGTAGGGTATAAAAATAATAAAAATAGTTGTGAAATACTTATATTCATTTTTTTTAAATATTTATTAAACATTTTTTTTACATATTTCTATTTCTAGGTAAGAAAAACTACTATTAGGAGATTTTTATACCTTAATTAAGGGTAAGTTTCCATATGCTTCATCTAAAAGTTCTTTGATTTAAATGATAAATGGGAAAAATCTAACTTCTTTGAGTACAGGATATGAGAACAATATTAGATAACGCTTGCAAAAACTTCGCCTTCAATCTGTTCGTATAGTCGCTAATCTTGATTAACGAAAATCGAAGTTAACCATTTTTCGAAGACAATAAGGCTACCGAGAAACTTGAAATAGAATTTATTGTAGCTCGCTAAGATTACAACGTGGCGTATACAATAAAAATTCTTCATTTTTTCTAAGCTTTCTGATTACGCGCTGGAATATGAAATCTTTCTTTTTTTTAAATGCCAACATGTTAGTCGTTTCAACAAATATTTGTATCAGAGTTAGATCCGATAACTGCTTCATATCGGACCGAACATATTGCTATAATTTTTCATTTGATTATCGAAAAAGGGCGTTATATTATTTTGGTCACTGCTTTTCTATTATCCAAGCACATGTACTGAAAGCCATATAAAGTGTGTTTATTAATCCTGTGCAAGCCTGTTGTTGCCGATTTTAATGTTGCGAGATTGAGAGAAAGAAAAAGGCTGTAACTTGGCACATATGTCCTTGGAAGCAATCATCAGATTGGGCTGCCGCATAGCCGAGTAGATAAGAGTCGCCAGTAAAAAGTCCGTGGTCGCGGCGGTCTTGGCCATGCTTGGTCGTAACTATAGCGAATGCCCATTTGGTAAGAGAGTAACACTTATCGGTTGGTCACACGTCCACTAGTCTGCGGCCGGCACTACCCCTACCCCTTTCTCTCTTTCCTCTCTCCTTTTTGATCATCATAGTGTCACACGTGTAGGGGACATCTGTGTGACTTTGAAAATGATTAAAAAAACAAAAAGAACCCCCAAATTCGTTGGCCACTTTCTATACAAATATTGAGACATCCAAAGAAATTTTGTTTATTCTTAACATTCGGATATTCGACCTAATTCGAAAGTTTAAAATGAATGCAATACTCACTGCTTCAATCTAAGATATCATGATATCGTTCATCTTTTTCTTACTCAACTTGTTGTGGCTCGAAGTGCATGGATAATTATGTATGAAGCTGAATCCGCTACTGCAGCTTACGGCATTGAAAGAGGAAAAAATGCTTGTTGTTATCTATTAATTTCTGCATCAATCAATACTATACAATACGTCATAATAAATTGTTTGCTGTAACATAACGTAAATTCAGTTTATAAATGCTTTTCTATGCAAATGATACGCCATAGAAGCTTTAATGTCTATTTGTCATTTGTTTTGCAGTTGACACAAATTTCCTGGAACTCTTACGGAAAACTTATGGATATAGTAGTCGGTGTTTAGGCTTTAATCTAAGCTAACAAGAAGAAAACCACGCCAAGCCCATTTTGCCTTTTGTTAGTTTTAAAAGTCGCAACAGAAATTGTGTAAAGAGAAGAAAAAATAAACAAACAGTTGCGAAAGCTTGTATTCTTAGAAAAAATTATATATATATATATATATATATATATATATATATATATATAATATATATAAAAGAAAGAAGAAAAAACTTTAAATAAATAATGTTTATAACGTAAGCGTATGAAAATAAACACAAAGTGAAGAAGTAGTAAAACTTCTCTCCTCCTAAGAATGTATTTTTTCGTACGCATGTCTAAACATTTGATGGCTTGTCTGACTGAATGGCTGGCGGTTGCTTGTTTCGTTGCTTAGGAGTTGATGTATGCTTGTATGCGTGTATGCTTGTATGCGGTAATAAATTTAAATTCAAAACCATGCACATTTAACCATAAAGTCACTCAATCATGTTGATGATGATAAAGACTATGACGATGACGATCGCCATTATTATGAACAAAGTATGCAAAAAAAAAAAAAAAAAAAAAAAAAAAAAAAAAAAAAAAAAAAAAAAAACGGAGATCCTCAACATTGTATAACAATGTCTGGAACATGCAAACATGTGTGTACCATCATACTAATGCTTCTTTAGAATGCTACAAAATAAATGATATGATACGCAAAACATTACACCTCCTACTTCAAAGGCTTTTTGTATGGACCATTTAATGAAAAGTTGGTGGCATACTAGCCATGTCACACTAATGTGAAAGTCTGCTTCAAAGATCATATGCAGCACGGCATTGACGATTCTCAATAGATTTAGTCATGTTAAGGACGCAAAAATTGCAAACCAAAAACTTCAACTCCTCTTATACCAGTTGCATAGTTCGGTATCCTATATTGTATACGAAAATAGGTGTGGCACGTTTAGGAAATATCAATCTAAACAAAAAGCTATTCAATAATCGGATTTCATACAAGCTCGAGGTGACGGATATTCAAAATTATTCTCAAGATCTGAAACAAATAATTCTTTTTTTTGAGAACTTCGGCACTTAACAATCTATTCGTCACTGCTATCTATCTATATATAATCTTTGATAAAAAATGAAAGAGAAGTTGTGAATGAATGCCTGCGCTATTAATGCAATGGGGACGACCACATCGGTCATTGCAAACTTTTCGCTAGATCACGCTATTGCTAATGATCACCCGGAGCGAAAAAACCGTAATTCCGTTAACGATATGAACATGATAAGGTGCATAAACATGAACCCGGAAGTCTGGCGAAATGGTTAGTACCAACGCCTGTCAACAACAATCAGCGGCCATAATGTTAAAAAAGCAATACCGGGGCACTTTTTTAGAAGTCATCCGTCCATCCATCCATGTTGCAAAACCGGTTCGCGACACGTTAGAAGCACTCAAGTGAGAAGCGTTAGTCCATGCGAGCTATCAGGCTCAAGTCGTACCGATTACCACTTCGTCCTATGGGACGATGAATCACGCTTTCATTAAGCAGCACTTTGGTTCGTATGGAAATGTGAACAAAAAGACTCGATGAGTGAATCGTTCGTTGCAATAGTGGAAGATATTGAAAGGTTTAGCCTGCGCAAATCGTTAGACAATATGCTAAAACTTGTTGCTAGCCATGGGCAATACTTGAAGATATTAGATAAGATTTGAAAATATTTTTTATCATTTTCATGCAATAAAAGTATATTTTCTATACAAAAATCGCAATTCATATTGACAATGAAATTTGCTCGAATATTTGCGTCTTGGAACTTATGTTTTCTTGCCGAGCAAGATTAAAAAGCACATTAAGACAATGTAAGAAAAATGTCCCGGAAAGCTGGCAAAACTATCATCAAAATAATTTAATTTAATTGCTTTGAGAAAACGATAGAAATGCTTGTAGGAAAATTTTCAATGACAAAGAAACGCTACGCTTCTGATTTTGGGCGATAGGAAAAGGTCCAGTTTGAGTAAATCCACATATATATGTAAATTGCTTGTGACAGTAAAAAACATTCTACGGAAAAATTGAATGTTTCCAACAGTGCAATGCGAAGTTCGATCTAAGGTTAATATAGGGCCTTTTGGTTTATTTAAATTATGAAAAATCTCGTTGTGAGAAAAACTATTACCTACTCTAGAGCTACTACAATTCCATTTCGCTTTGTCTTATTCATAGAATAACAAAAATTATATTTTGTGTCACCTATTTTCGTCGTAAGGTGCTAAAGATCACTACTCATGAAAGCTTTTGTACTGCACTTACGTGCATGTAATTTTTATGTCAAATTACTGTTAGAGCCCGGCCTTCATCTTAATATATTAGAAAGTAATACCTTTTTTTTGCCGTGTAGAGATTTAATTTTCAGTCCATCAGATTCAAGTTTTTTCCCTTATTTTTATTTTTCTAATGCATCGAAGTATTTTTTATTGCTCAGAGATTTTTGTCGAGAAAATTTGAAAATTGCAAATTATATTAAATAAAGACTTTATTCGGATAAAGATTTATATATGGGAAAGTCATAGAAATACCTCGATCTGATCCGTTTTCAGTTTGTCAATCCAAAGAACGGATACCAACTACATTAAATTTCGTCAATATATTTCAAAAATAACGACCGCAAGCTGAATAGAAATACATGGACGTATGGACAAAGATGTTTCAATCTAATCGTCATTGAATGCTTGTAAAAAGCTCGTTATAGTAAAAGGCGGATTCGTCTTAAGTCCTTCTGTGTGTTACATACATTCGCACGAATTTAATATGCCTGGTGCCACAAGTGCTGTAGGGTATAAAAAACGCACGACTGCGAAAGAAGACAGAAACAGGCGTACAATGACATTTGCATTGAGTTAACAACAGCAATAATAATTACAACGATAGCTTGTTGTTTGCATGAGCAGGAATTAAAATTTGTTTGCATTTATTAAAGCTGTGTGTATATATGTGTATGTGTATTAGAGCAAGCATGCATAAATGCACGCACGCATGCACGCATGCGTAGAGCATAAGATAACACATTTGTATACAACTTAGCAATACATAAAATATATTAAACGTGGTGTGTATGCAATACATTTATGACTCTATTGATGTTTGTCATTATCTTTGTTATTATCAAATCCTCCCTTTGAATAATACAACCATGATCTATGGTTTCATTTTACAACGAACAAAACGTTTGACATGCAGATTAAATTGTGGTAACATCATTTGCTTGACTTTGCTTGATTTTCCTGGTTTGAGGCTTAAGTAATTTCTTTACATATGGATAAGGGACGTGAATAGTACGAAAAAAGCAATTTGAATATCATTAAAACTTTTTTTTAGGTAAACAAAGGCATTGGTATGCAATCAATCAACGCGTATTTACAAATATCCTATAAATAAAATCTTAATTTATTAGATGACTGACTGACGATTTGTTGTAATGCTTTAAAATTCTTTTTAGTTTTCTTATTCGCATATCTGTTAAGGACTTGTCTTTACCTTGTTTGTTTATCTAATTCAAGTATTTATGGATGAATTTTCAATGAAAATTCGTGTTATGTTAGACTTGTCGTTCCAGCTGCACTTGCTATGCCCTTGACTGTTGAGGTATTAGATTCTGAAAAAAAAATTTGACAAACATCCTCCGTCGGTGTAGCTTTAATTGGACGAAGTAATTTTTAAGCGATTGTGACTAGACCTAAACACTTTCCGATGTCCATGACTCAAATCACAAGTTTTTTTTAGGAAAATCTATAAACAAATCATGTCCACAATACATCTAGCAAGTAATTTATTGGATCTAAACAGGATTGCTTTCAAGTTATGCTTTGGAATCATTAACGTACTGCTTTTTCGGACTCAAATCCAATTTTCCCCTTTTTTGATAGACTGTTCGTTGATTGCTTCGTTTGGGTATAACTTTTTAAAACCTTATTTAATGCACAGAAGACACCGAGTTTATCATGATGTCGCCTGTTGCTGTTCATTCTGCAATACATCATAGACTTCTATCCGTTTACGATGCAAGCTCGGTCGAAAATATGAGCACACTTGTCAAACTGAGCTATTGCATCAATTCTACCGTTATTTATTGCCCTAATTGTAAGCCTTAATTTGAAGGTGACAAGCGGTCATTAACCAACCAAGCTGCTGAATTTTCTATTACTTGTAGAATTTTTCAAGTGGAATTGCCTCAATGCCAACATTATCGGTCACATATTATTTCGCTATCGAAGTACTTCTAATTATTTCCGATATCAAATAAATGAACAAATAATTTGATGAGCATCATTCATGTTGCTTTGCTCGGCCACGATAATAATCGAGCTTTCGGAGTCTTTCAACAATTCACATATGGCTAACCAATCTAAGCCACATTATCATTTACAGACTTAAAACACATTTATTTAAATAAAACGCTGATTAATAATCCTGACCACATACAACAGTCTTTTATACAAGTTACAAGTTTTTAATAAAGCCTTAAAAAAAAGAAAATTCAATCACTTGTAACTTTACATGGCATGGTAGGCATGGCCGATTGTGCGCATATTTGCACATAAATAGCACAGTTTTTTATAAAGTATCTATGGAAAATTTCAGTCTTCTAACTCCGTGCAAAAACCCACAAATTTTTGTTAAGACAAAAAAGTACTGTAGCGCTGGATTTCTATTGCGTTTTAAATAATCGTTCCGTACTTAGCTCTGGTTTGCGGTAACCTTTCCTGCGCAATCTTTTTTATTCAACAAATGCCCCTTTCATCGAAATAATGAGTTTCTGCATTTAGTTCTTCGGACAAAAGATGTTACACATGCTCATCTGACGCAAAATGGCTGTTTTCAGCAATTCGAATCCCCGATCATCTAATATCGTTTTTATATCCTACAACACACGCTATGCAAGCTGTAAGACGTGTGTGCGAATGCACACCAATCGATGAAGAATTGGGTTAAGCTTTTCCGCCTCTCTGTCCGTATGTCTGTCTGATGTCGTTTTATGAAAAAGTTTTCCAATCTTCAAAGTTATCCTTTTCGTTTTGTTTTTTACAGTGGTTGTGCTAGAGCTAATACAAAAGACTTATAATTATGTTATAAAAAGGTGACAAATATGTCAACTGGACGTGATTTACTGTAATGTATAGTAAATAAAGCTCGGTTTAAGAACGCGCGATGGTGTGTTTAATTGACTAAATGATTAATTTAAATAGTTTTAATTTTATGCACGGTACGATTTCGTATTTTTAATTACATTGGTTAAGAAACCGGTCTTTTTAATTTATTCGATTAATACTAAATATGCTAAATACATACACCCGTAGTGCTACAAATGTGTATGGTGTATACTAACTTCGAACTGCAGTTCGTTACATGCGTCGAAACTGGTAGAAATCTTGTAAAATTTTTACGTAAGGCTTAGTGTAACTGTGATTATAGGAAAATCACGCCCGATGGAAATCAATTGATAATCTAACATTTGGGAACTCGTCTTAAAACTTACCCTTAGCAAGTAATACAGTCCGGCTGCCATGAGTTGACATGAAATAAGTTGCAGACAAGTAGATAGAATCGAAACCTATATAATTCTGCGTCATATAAATTCATGTGAAAATAGAGAAAATTACATTTTGAATTCTCTACTAATGGATGGACAAGTGGACAAACGGTATGACGTGGGTACATGTGTTCTCTCTGAATCGAATTAGAGAAACAAGTAAAAACAGTGGGCCAGTGGGCTCATCATCATCTACATTACTCTCTAGATAGTCATACACCAAATTTTCAAAATAAGGAGTTATATGCGGTCGAATGAGTGGTCAGATCAGTAGTGTTCATCTTTAGCTTAAAGCACGTCAGGGTGCAAAAGTTCATCAAAATATTCAAAAACTGCGATCTGCAGATGGAACACGAGAAAATAAGACGGACAGACAGACAGATAGACAAGGTCTGAACGATTTAGAAACTGATTCTCAGAAAGTGATTCTGAATGCATCAGCATAATGAAGGATAGGTTTGTAAATTATTCATAAAGTTTTCAATTCTTTCTTAGACCTTTTAAGTCTCTACTGATGGGTTTTGAAATGAAGAATGCTGGCATTTTATTTCGAACAAAAACTATCTAGTAAGAGCAATAGCGCGAGACTTCTGTCAAGCCAGAATCGGCTCATAAATCATTTCATGTTGATGTATGAGTTTATGAGACCTTACATTACATTAGTGGTTCATTGTTAACACACGCTTTCCTCTGCGTAGAGTATTTGTGTGTAGGCTTTTACATATCGTAGTATTTTCCCTCTTTTTATAAGAAGCACATGAAACTTTTTATTAATGAAAATAAATAAATATTCGAAGTAATTAATGCTAATGATAGCGTGTGCATTTGATGGTGCTACCGTTGACTGCGTGTGATTATTGATGAATTAATGTAAAAAAGTATTGAATAAACAAATTTTCCCAGACATTCAGAAATCTTAAAGTTTTCAGTAAAGCATGAAAGCTCTAGAATTTGAAAACAGATAGGAAAACAAAAATACACAAATTTAACAAATCGTCAAAAATTCTATGCAATTTTCTAAAATTTTCCCGTTTCGTTTAAATTTATCTTCGAGTGATTTAAAACAAAAAAAAAAAGGAAAAGAAAAAGAAAAAGCAAAAACAAAACTCTAACCTAAATATGAAAATTTTCCAATTTTCTGTCTTCATGAAATATTTGCATCATTTCTGCTTTAGACGTGTGATGTGTACATCACATCACAAAAATTATTAATGATCAGAAAAGCAAACATGTGGCAAATTAATAAATAAATGAGCACAAAATTTATAATTGTGTAAAAATAAATTATTCGAAATCCAAAAACAAAGCAAAAAAAGGAAAGTAAAGGAATGTTTGAAACGTATCTTAAAGAATGCTGTAGTAACGCATTTAGTGCAAATAAAATTAAATGCCAAGCAGTCTGTTGATTGTAGTTGAAGGAAGCATTTAATTATTTTTTAATTATTTCAATGATATTCTTCATGCTTTCAATCAATAGGACATAAAACAGGATATTGCTTGGAAACTGATCGTAACTTCCAAGTGTCGAAATCTGAATTAATTACCGCCCAGCCAGTCAATGGTTTGAATTGGTTTCGCGTTCCTATATAAAATTCGAGATCATAACCTCGGTGCTGCGGAATATGTAGCTTGCGGATCCCGGAAATGTTTTCCTTGCGGAGGGAAGGAGAGAAGTCATGGAGGTGGAGGTGCTCATGATGGCATCAAATCGACCTTTTTCATAGCTTGACAGCGGGTTGGTCAAAGAAAAAACCAAAAGAAAGGATAATTTATAAGAAATATTTGTGAAAGAACACTGAATTTTTCGGGAGAATGGAAAAAAAAAACTTCAATGCTAGTCTTTTCTCGGTACGTGAACTATACATTACCTTTGTCAAAACTGTTGTAACACCCACAAGGAGGCTTCAGAGATCGCATAAAGTGTGTGTTTTCTTACTCAGCATCAAATTCAAAACCGATTCACGCATGTCCATCTGTCTGTGTAAGGACTTTCGTAAACAATCGCCTAATTGCAGCCATGAAGGTATCGGCTTCAAAGTTGGAGGTTGGTATTGAAAGTTGGAGAGATTGGTTAGAGCGCACGCCCACAGCGTAAACTGAATACATATCTGTTCCTCCAAGCAGAGATTTGTTGTTTTTTGTTTCTTACTCATAAGTTATGAAAGATAGAAGGCTGCAATTTTCTATATATATACTTTGTGAAGGACCCTACTGAAAAAAATTGGCCGCGCCCACTAAATATAAATTATAAAATTTGCAGTATTTCAATTTTTTTTTTCTGTTTATTATTTATAAGGCAAGCCAGACAGAATGTTTAACATTACTCCGTACGTCCCTCACATCTGTCTAAAATTGTTTTAATTCTGAAATAAATATAGTGAAGGACTTGTCCTATCTTAGGTGTATAATTAATTGGCTGTCAGATAAAAGGACTTGAAGGGCAAAATGCAACAAGGAACTCTAAATTAAGTACTGCGGACGTGACGATCTAGTGGATTAATGTTTTCTCCATAATCGCGTCGCTATGAATTTTAAACAAAATGACTTGGAGAGTACATAGAGAGAGAAGAACGGTTTCGATCGCGGTCGAATATAATTTTCTTACTTCTTTTAATATAACAAAAATCAGAATATTTGATAAGAAGGCAAAAATTTAAAAAAAAAATGTATTATTTTTTCATGCAGTTAATGCAAACTCAAATGGTCGTTACAATGCATTCTTTAATAAAAGAATGATATAACAAGCAGGAGATTTGTATTTGTTTTGAGTCGATTTTTCTTTAACCAGCATTCTCAAAATCACTTTCAGATATTCCGCTGAATGTTACGCTACAATAGAATTTGATCGTCGCATTTACTCTTTTAAAATGTGTGGATAGATATATGGAAATCGGTTCACAATGTGAAAACTCTAATAACTAGTTATGCGTACCGTAAGTGAAATGACAAGCTTAATGGGTTCTCAATATTTTAGTCGCCGAGGTGCTTGTTCTCTCTAATTCGAGTGTAGAGCGACCGCTGGGTTAACTGTGAGCGCTTGAGAATGTTTATGTTAATTACAGATGTTCTTGTGCGATATTTTTGCCGATAAATTTCGAATGAAAACCTGCTTTAATTCGATTACGAAATTTGTCCGTCTTTCTGCCTAAAGCGAATGTATATAATATTATGGTGCAGTACGTAGTACTGTGATTAAAAATAAGGTGCGCTTGGTGGTGAAAGAAAAGTTTTAATTTATTCCCCCAAACCTCAATTTCATGGTCTTCAAAGTACTGTTCCTCCGAGGCCATACACTTATGCCAACATTTATTTTTTTCAATCCTCGAAGGTTTTTTCGCGGATGGTAAATAAATGATGATAAATACTTTCTTTGATGTAGTTTTTATCGCGTCAATCGAGTCGAAACGTTATCTCGGATCGTTATTTTTAATTTGTTGTGCAACCAGAAGTCGCATAGCGCTAAAGCAATCGAGGTTTGCCGCACTTCAGGTACAAAGCATATCATGATTTCAAAGAATATATATATGCGCAGTTCCCAAACGCATTTCACATTAACTTTTGGAAATTTCAGTCTGTCGAGTAGATAATCGAGTTTAATCGATTTGGAATTTTACTTAGTTCACGCTATTAAAAAGGCCGATAAGTTAGGCAGTTAACAATGTATAACAAATATGTACGTCGTGATCAGTCCATCCGTCCTTGCCGGATTTTCTCATCAAATTTTATCATTATGAAGGTGTATTTGCCATTTTTAGAAGATATTTTTGTCATTTTATCAAATCGTTTCATTGCAACCTAACACAAGCTTAATGTTTTACGAGTACACGAGTATATCGCGAAAGACATCGATACGGTTAACTGATTACTCTCCTCTTTATCGAATCAGAAACTCTGCAGAGTATTATTTCTTAGAACCCCGAACATTTCCATAAATAAATGTTAGAAAAAGAAAAACTTCGTGGTTTTTCTCCAATGGAACGGTTTACAGTCGCTTAAACTTTTATATCGCCAATTCTATTAAAGCAAAAAGCGAGCGAATGAAAAATGACAAAAAAAAGGAAGAAGAAGAAGAAGAAAAAAAAAGACGTTTATTAATTCCCGTCACGATGAAAGTTACTTGCGTTTGCGTTATTCATTCAATGCTTTTCTTATCTTCGCATAAAGAAAACGGTGTTGCGGCGAATTTTTCAAGGACGTATTAAAAATCGTTTAGTGTTAGCTTTAAAAAACTTTACTTATGTGCTTCTTGGTTAAAGTTTCGACCATAAATTTAATGAAGTTTCAACAGCAACAGACAAACTCTAACTAAGCAACGTTACGAAAACTTGCCTTTGTAGCCAATTGCTGGTTAATAATATTTCCATAGCGTTCGACACTCTTTGCAGGAAGAAACGTAAATAAGAAGCTTTCTCTTTTTTTTCTTTTTTTGTGAGGTTAAAATATGCAGTCCGTAGCACAAAGTTTCTCAATGTTGTATTTTTTTAAAACTATTTTTGTGTTAGTTTATGAAGCATATTTTCATGGCATACAACCAACCAAAGATAATTTTTTTTCAAATTAATTGAAGCATTTTGTTTTTAAATTAGTTTTTCGTAACTTTATTAACAGCATCACCTAAAGAATTCATAACTTTGCTATAATGAAAAAGTTGTGGGTGCGCTTTCCGTTTCTCATTTAGCAGTAAATATGTGTGTATTTAAATTCCAGGAATTTTTAAGAAAATTACTATGAAAATCATAGAAAGTTTCTCTCGCAGCAACAAAAAAGCAGCAACAGACTACTGCAGTCTGTCAGTTGCGAGTGAGTAGCACGATGTGCACTAAGTGGCGTTTCAATTGAAATGTCTATATATAGTTTTCATATTTACTACAAATATTATTTATATATAATATTTTATTGCGGTTGGTTGCGTTTGTTACTTAAGAGACACAAATATTATGAAATATTTTTTTATGTTTGCACAGCCCCAGTCAATCATACGCATAATTATATTGTAAATGCAAACGAAGACTAGACTAGACCCGACTATCTCAACAGTAACAACAAGAAGTGTAAACAAAGTTGTTGTTTTTATATTTATTAATTAGCTGCTATTGTTGTTGCAAAGAGTTTAGTAAACAAGATAAATGTGTTAATGTAATAGTGTAAAAGTGCACAAACAAACAATCGAAACGAAAGTGTTTTGCTACTTTTATCATTTCATTTATTACGTGCTGCAATGCGAATGCAATGATGTCTAAGGATTTGTGTTTAACTCTCGTTTGATCAAATTTCATATGCCTGAGGTTTTTCTTCTCTCTTTCGTAAACACTATAATGTCCAAATAAAGTGTAACAACTTTGGTCAACAAAGTCAGGAAACCTTCTCGCCGCATACTTTACATTTTATTCTTTTATTTATTCATTTAATCAGCACATCAGCAAGACATCTTACCAGCCCATATGAAACGACTTGGAACTAAACTATAAGCAAGAATATGATAAGTGGAATAAAGTATTTTTACTAACCACAAAAATATACTATAACCAAGTGAAAGAGTAATCGCAACGGATTCCGATGCAGCAAAATTAAATAGCAATAATTCAGCGGAATACGTGTATATCTAGGCAAAGGGCAAAACGCAATAAACGTGAATTGAATTCAAATCGTGCAAATGCTATTATTATTATTGTTATATATTTAGCCAGAAAATGAATTCTAAGACTAAAGTCTTAAAGCATTAGCATCTAAGGCTTTCGGCCTTATTTTTTTTTTATTTTTTTTATTAATATTATTATTATTAATATTATTATTATTATTATTATTAAAAACTCTACCGCACTAGAGATTTGAACCCACGACCATTGAATTGCTAGTCGAGACTCTTCGTGCAAATAATTAGAAGTGTCTTTATCTTTATATTTCAAGGGATGCTAACGGCTCGCCCGTACAATAGCACACTGAATGATTTGTATAGGACTCAGTGAGTAACAATCAAGTGAATAAATGTTCCCATTGCCTGAAAAGGGTGGTAGCTTGCACGGCAGTGTCTCATGAATCTACCCGACATACGAACCCCTGAAGTAAAAACGCGGAAAATGTTATATTTTTAATCAATGTTGCAATCAACTCAACCCCCAACATCTCACGAGTTTTTTTTCACATTAACGCATTGTCATAAGAAGTTTTACATGAGAATCCCACGTTAAAGCAGACAAATTCCTTTCTACCGATTCAATTAGATCAACGTGATACCTGCAACTTGATGTTCTGACTACGAGTGACCGAAATTGGTCGAACTAGAGCAGTGTACAACCCCTTGATAAAATAAGGCTCGTGGCTTTGTTAACGCATGGTTCAATATGTAAATTGAATTTTTGAAGAAATAAAATGTTCAGGATTTGCTTTAAAGGAAGAATTTATTTCGATTCAACTTTAATTTCTCTTGACGAAAACTTAAACATGGGTATGAATGACTCAATAAAATTCCTGAAAAACTATCTTTTTGAAATTACATTCTTTCACTGCTACTAATAAAGAAAAAAAAAATAAAAATACAAAAATTTTTTTTTTTTTTTGGAAATGTTTTTGTGCACCACACTGTGGTTTATTAATATTTTGTGCAATTATTATTTTTGGCATCTACTGCAGCCTGTCTATAATATGTCAACTGCAGTTTATACATATTTGATTTTCCCTCTTTCTTCTCTGTCTTTTTATTGCTTATCTTAGGTGTGTTGCAGTATATAAGAGGTGCGGCAAAAAAAAAAAAAAAAATATTGAGGGATTTTCTGTCATTTTTCTTTTTTTTTATTACATTTTATATGCGGTATATATATGTATTCGATCGGCGATGTTTTTGCTTGTACTTTCGTTTACAGCTAAGACGAGTTCACCCCAATACAGAGCTGAATTTTTTTTTTTCTTTTAATATTTAAAAAACATTTTTTATCATTACTTTTATTAAAATGATAAAAATTTACATCTTGATCTTCATTTTATTGGGTACAGTAATTATGTCACTATGATTAACTGAATAATTCTTCCAATGTTTAATAAAATAAAACGTTATGTAAGTATTGAACAAAGATGTTACTAGCTTTGTAGCTGTTTTGAAGAATACCTGATCTCGAGATCGATGGCAATCATATTATATGCAATTTGTCGAATTTTTCACAGCACAAGAATTTCTGAAAGCAAGAAAGTTAGGTCCCACTTCTTTCATTTTGCAGAGTGTTCTACGAACCCAATGAAAATTTAATCAGAATTCGCTGTTTTATAACAACGCGGTAAATGTGTGACCTATGCGGCTGTAGAAATAATTACGAGAAGAACACAGGATGAAGGTACTTACTTTCATTGTTCTCAGATTTTGTAGGAAATCTAAATTAATTTTGTTTCTGTAACTTAGCATTTGCTAGTTGTGAAAAGGCTCTCTCACGGTCTCATGAAAGAATTGCGGTACGGTGCTTTTGTAGTCTTCATTCGTATTCGTGGCTCCCACATAGTCGCCTTTCGCGGGTTCAAATCTCAATGTGGTAGACCATACGCGATAGTAGCTATGTATATAGTTATGTAGATTTAAGTTTGTTTGTTAGCACTTTAAGACTAAAAATATTTTAAAACTGTTTACTTTGAATTTTGATGTTGCTTCTGGCCGATGTTCTTGCCTATAATGTCATAGTCTAGGCCTTAGACTTAAGTTCTCTTCTCAGTAAAATTTCTTGTTTTGAATCTTGTTGTTATTTCTGAGCGAAATTAAAGAAAGTAAGAAGGCAAAACTTAGAGACTGCTTAGCAAATTCGCGATCAGTGCTTTACTTCCCCAGCCTGTGAATTGGACGACAATTCTAGTTCAGTTCCATTTTATCCACTGTCTGCATGAGTAGCCAAATAGATAAGAATCACGGCTACTGAATCGATGTTCGCGTATTGCAGTCTCATATGCAGAAGACCTTGCTTTGGTCGTAGCTGCAGTGGGTGATAAATCAGCAAAGACATAACACGCATTTTCTTCTGTTTCTTCAAATCATTGTGACCATTATCGGGGCATACTTTGATAATCTTGACAAAACAACAAAACGAAAAAAATATGTGGCCTATTATTTTGACCTCTATCCACAATGTTACCCTAACATTCTGATAGATTCTTTTTTGGTAAAAGTGCTGCGGCTGATGGCTTTAAATGAGTTTTCGCACTTGACTTCTTTTCGGCTTGAGCTTCTTATTACCGCTGCTCTTTCCGTAGACTGCAGTGAGCTTAGTTATAGTGGTAATCTCCCTCTTTCTATCAACTTAGTTTCATCTTTCATCTCCACTCTTTTTTCCATCTTCGCTCCTCGCCCTCCTCTAATCGCCTTCTTCTATTTTCGCCTGCATTTCACACTTTCTTCAACGCCAGAGATGCATTCGTTTCGTCAAAAAAACTTGAGATTTAAGAGACTAAAGAGTGGAGAAAGCACCACCCATATGCCAATAAGGTGACACAAGGAGCATTTATGAAAAAAATGAAAGTATGAACAGAACGATTAAGTCCGATTTGTACATGCGCTAACCGAAAATTGCATTCTGCAAAGAGCCTTTAGCGCTCTACATCGCTATATTACAAGAAGGACTTGAGGTACCCCTGTAGGGGCAAGTGAAATTAAAGAAAATTCTCTTTGAAATCAGCAGCACGTAAAACACAAGCATTATTACATTATTATTTTGCGGTAGTGGTTTTCTCAGAAAACAGTGCATCTAAGATTCCACTTCAGCTAAGTGCGAACTTTTCCTTATGTTTACACATATTTGTTGTCACATTCGTTTGAAAAAAAAAAGCGAAAAAAATATTATGAAGAATCCGTAAATAACAAAACGGAAAAAGCCTCTGGATGGTTTTTCTTTTTTATGTTATTTTCCATGTCTGTATTAATTTCAGTGCCAAAATAATGTCACTTTTAGTTGTTGTAAAAAAATTCTGTTGCAGATATATATTTGCAGTCCATAAACTTTTTCCCTCTCTATTATTATTACTATGATTATTATTATTATTATTATTGCATATGCTGGCTTGTTGAATAGAAACGAGTGAAGAGTAGGAGGAGGTTCGCTTTTGAAAAAAATTATAACACCACATATTACAACGACGGATTTGCTGAGGGCTTAAGTGAACCTGTCGGAGATGCAGGCTCCATTCTTTTCCGATTCAGACAACATTAAAGAGGAAAAAACCAAAAAAACAAAAATGACAAAAATAAATTTGTGACATGTTTTGCAAAAGTTTCACGTTGAACAAAACAGAAAATTTTTATATATTTTTTCTTTTCATAGAGAGATATCTGTGTGTTGTTTTAATTTGTAGGGCCTCGCCTGTGCAATGAATTATGGGCCGTCATTCTCTTTTGCGGTATTTTGATATGTTTGTTGATGCTGTCATTTTTTATTTGCTGAGAGATATAGTGTTGTGAAATTTGTTACCGCGCATTTCGAAATTTTCATGCGATGAGTCAGAGGATTTTTCTTCACCGACTTAGAGCAATAATAAAAGCAAAAATAATCCTTAAATTTAACAAATTTCTTTATGAAATTTATTTAAGCGCACGTTGTGTCATATAAGTATTTTCTTCCAATTGGAACAAAAATATATATATATATGTATAGCAAAATCGGGCACTCACTGAGGCATTTACAAACGCATATGAGCAAATATTTTATATATTTTTCTTTAACGTTAAGGTTCGATTTGATTACATAAAATAAAAGGTGCGCTTACCTACTATGAATTGTTTATTAAATATATAGGTAATTGATGAAATAATTAAGAGAAATACCAGAGTTGAACTGTCTTCCAATAACGAAGAACTCAATCGACTACATTTCGTATCATGTAAATCGCTTTTCACCTGATTGCCATTCACTTCTCTTTATGTTTTTGGATCGATTCACATTTCTTGCAGTTGAGTTGAACATAATGTAGCTCACAATAACTTTACAAAGTCCAAGTTAATAAAATAATTATAACACGTGCACGCAACAAATTAAGCATAAGTTGTTATAAATGTTGAATGAATGAAAACTCACAACCAAAAAATCAAGCTGAGAAAGTTGAGTAATATTATTTTACATACTTCATCGTATCGCAAGCAGTTGTACTACAAGTGATGTAGACTATATTAAGTTTGTGCAGATGTATGTAATACCCAGAAGAACTCATCTTTCATTTTGTTAGTCGCTTAAAGCTTGGCTGTCCGTATAAAACATCATTCGGTGAGTTTGAGGCATGTATGGCGCACATGTATATGTGGATTCACCCCTACATTGCGCAATTAAATCGCAACCGACGAAAGCCATCCAAATTGACAAAAAAGTAGCCTCGCTAAAACAACTCCAACTTGTACGCTAAAGGGTGGCATCTTGAGAATTTTTGACAAATAACGGTTAAGTGTTGGTCCCATCCACAAATTGTGAATCTGTCAATAGTGTTGCCATATATATGTCAGACCGAAAACTTATTGAGTAATATGCCATTTTTAGGCCCAACCTGCAGCCTGCAATTTTTGAAATATTTTGATGAAATTTGGTTTACTGGTGCGTTTTGGCTCAAGGACGAATGTTGCTAAAAATGGGTAGGGTCGGACCACTTTTTTACCGCCCCCCATATAGCGCCTTATTTTGAGAGGACGTTATATGAATAATTGTGGGGTGGTGTAGGGTCTGTAATTGGGGGCTGTGGGCCTCTACAGTAGTGTTTACTTATTAAAAGTTAAACACATGTTTAACTATCTTCAGTATTATTATTCTTCGTTTTAAGCCGTTATAACAACTTATGACCTTGAAAAGAATAGATTTAAACGCATGTACGGAATCCGTTGAAGATATTAGACTACAAGTATTATTCGGATTCAACAGTGATCTGATTTAAGTTTGTTTTTGAACTTTGCTTGTGGAGTTCAATAAAAAACAATTTAAGATTAATTGACGCCCTCGTCATTTGAAGAAAAGAGGAATATTATCGGAACAAATTAATGGAACGGTTTTACCAAAACGGCGAGAAACCTTTGTTTTTATAAAATCCCGCTCATTTACTTAATTTTTTTTTCTCTAGGAGTATGAGATTGTAATTTGGCGAGATTTCATCCAAATGGTTGGTCGGTTAATTAATACTAATTTTGCTGTTTTTATTCATTAAGAAAATTAATGTTAAGTAAGAAATATTTTGAACCTTTTGTTGTACTCTCGAAACCGAAGTGTGTTATATATAAGTGATTTTTATAAATTTTCTTGAATTCTTTTAACCAACTTTTTTTTTGTAGTAAAAAATTAGCCTTACACCGTTCACTTGTGGTCAGTCACTGACTTTAGTCGTTTACTACTCTTTACCAGCTTTTGTAAGCGTTTTTAATAAAACATGACTTGATGCTGTGTACTGAGTGACTTTTTTCAATTATTCTGCAAATACTTCTTTTATTAAAATTGTACTAAAAAAAAAAAGAGCAGAAAGTAAAGAAAATCTTGTAGGAATAGTAATAAGAAATATTCGAAAATACCCCGCATACATGAAAACAAACATATATAAGTTCATATCCATGAGCATTTACACCGACTTTCATTAAGGAAAATGATGCCTACTCGCGTTTGGAGGCTGCTGATGTTGGTATTGTGATGGCGCTGGTGTCCCAAAACAATAAACGAAACAATTGAAAAATTAAAATGAAAATGTTAAAAGAAAAGTAATATAAAAAATAAAAAAAAAATAAAATGCAAAAGTTTAAGAACCAGAAAAAAAGTTTTATATTATTCAGCCAAGTTTTTTTCCTCCATGTTATTGTTAAAGGGAGAATTTTTAAATGAAATCTAGGGTGCAGTGCAGCAGCATATAGCAAAACGTAATAATGACGTTGTTAGTGACGGTGATGATGGTTGCAAAAAATCATAATAATAATAATGAAAAGAGTGCTGCGAGAGTTGAAATGGGGACATGAAGCAATATTAATAACCAGCACAAATACATATAAAGATGGTACCGCAAGCGCCAATCTCTACAAGTTGTATGCATTCACATACACAGAAGCAAATTCATTTTTGTATACAGCGGTGATAGCAGTAGTCGTGGTAGTAGTAGTAGTAGTGGTCGTAGTAGTAGTAGCAACAGCAACAGCAATAGTAGTAGTTGTAGAAGGGATATAAAAAAATTAGGTTTTAAAAGTAGGAAAAAATCCCTTACCGCACACGCTCACATAGGCAATACGAAGAGCATGCCGTGCAGTGTTAAATAAAATAAGAAACTGCAAAAAAAAAAGAAAAAAAACAGGCAAAGTCTCTCTACTTGACTGTTGGTTGGTTGTTGGTGGTGGTGGTGCTGCTGGTTGCTGCTGTATGTGCAGCTTAACGTGCAATGACTTTTACAATTGCTTCAAACAAAATACCAGAGTATAAACATATTCTATGCAACAAAACAAAAACAAAAAAAAAAAAAAATAGAATTTTTTTTAAATGAAAAAGGGAACAAAACGGAATCATGCGGTAAATATTATTGCTGTATATCCACCGTCACACACACACACACACACACGCACACAGAGAGAGACCCACAGACGCACTCGCAAACATACAATGGTACATTTATACACAGCGCAACGCTTTTAAGTGCAGTAATTGCATAGCAACTGAACATAAATTAAAAATTTTTTGCTTATTCTGCATAGGGTTTTACCTCTTAAAACGATAGGACAGAAACAAACAAAGCAAACCGAATAAAATGACTTTTAATATATATCACATACATACAGTTATAAATGTGTATACATGTACAACATGCATGCACATATATAGGGTTCTTTTTAATTCAAATAGCATTTTGAATATCTTATCGACTGAATTGTAGCGATCCAAACAAAATAATTTGACAACAGAAATCATTTCTTTTTTTTACCATTGAAATTTCAAATCTTAACCTTGGCTGGGTTTATAAAGTGCGCGCAATATATTAAATAATGCATTGAATGGACTTACCACGGCTTAAGTAGGCAGGGCTTGCAAAATGACTATCAGCAAGCGCAGGAAGCCTTACATTGGCCTTATGTTACATTTAATACTTTAACTAGTTTTGTTTATGCAATAGTTTTGAGTAACGTGCGAATCAGAACGTCTTAGGCTAAACGCATGATCAAAATCACAGCAAAACCATAGCGAAACTTTGGAATCTTCCAACGGTACTTCGAATCGATTTGTTCGAAGTTGTATATCAGAACAAGACGGTCAAAGATTGTTCGAAAAAGACCATATTATGCATCTATTTGTAACATTAAACGAAAGGTAATCATCTGAAGCAATTTTGCTGCCAAAATAGGTTGTCCCGAATATTTTAACAGTCTTCGATATTTTCGAATAAAAGTGAAAAATTTTCATGAATTTCCTCGACAACAAGTAGCTTAATCCAAATCTACGTAAAGTAAGTAAGTAAGTAGGACACTATAAGAATAAGTCGTGCTGAGTAAAGAACCTGTAACCACAATCGTGAGAATGCAAAAAGCATCTAAAAGCCTTAGAAAGTAAAAGCTAAGCGTTAAGTCACCGCCGTTCGAACACGTTCCTCCATAAATCTGCGAATCTGGAGTATATAGGTAAAGATAAATGGTAGCTCTTCAATCTCTCGAAGGTCTGCTGCGTAAAAATATATCATTTTTCAAGTGCAAGCAATAGCTTTGAAAAATTCTTGGGAGAATCAGTGCGTGTGTCATAAAATATTGTAGATTAGGCTCCACTTTGGATGGACGAAGTGTTCGCATTTATACGAACTGTTGGGTGATAGACTCATTGAGGCCTTCTTGCCGACCTAACTACATTAGATGTTGATTTTCGCACTTTCAAGATTCTTCGTCCAATCGATGCTGTCCAATATTTTCATTACATATGGTGACGTCATCGCATTACGTCATTAATAACTTTTCAAATGTAGACGGATTCATGAATAGTTTCTGAAACAAGTGCAAAATAGTTTCTCACAAAAAAGTTTTTCTGTTCATTTCACAAGATTGCCTTCTAATATCAAGCCGTTTTGCGAATAGATACGAGTTGAACTCGCTCAAGTAAAATGATGTCTTTTAATGCATTAATTTAATGTTTAAAACTTCATGACAGAAAAGAATAATAATAATAATAATAATAACCCTGAGACACATAGAGACTTGAAACAAGATAATCAAAGCACAGAGTTGTAAGAGAAAAGAAGAGAAAAACGAAACACATTAGCAGTGTTGGGTTAAAGTAGTAATAATCTAGCAACAAAAAAAATAAACAAACCACCCACTTACATATTTGCAATCAGTTGTATATGTGCTCGCTGCCATAATTCGCAACACATCACATAATAATGGACGGCTACCCCACTTCACGTCTGCGAGTATTTTTTTACTCGTCTGCCTGTTTCCCCGCATCCATCACTCCATACAAATGCAGTACAAGGCCACACGTGTTGTTATTTGTCTTTCCAGCAAGCGCTGGCAAGTAAGTAAGCAAGCAAGATATGTCGTAGCCAAAGTCAAAGCAAACAGACAAGCGAGCTCTATAATCATTTAGCATGTATATGAACTTAAAACAAAGCCACAGCTCAGAGACGTTGACACATGTCGTTACATATCTATAAACGAAATCATTGTATTAAGAAAAAAATATATATGAAAAAAAAAAAAAAATGGGAATAACACACAGAAAATACTTATAGAGACTTACTCGCCTTTTTTTATTTATTAATTTTTTTTTTTTTTTTTTTTTTCAATAGAGCATTTGAACGTTGTTTTTATTGTCATCGCTAACGCGCGTGTGTGGCAGTTTTAATCATAACTTAACAAAAAAAAAAAAAAAGAAACTATTTTAATATATGTAAAATGTCATCTCCATCTTCACAATTTAACCGCCACCCCGGTATTGTTGCTGTTTCCATCGCATTGTTTCTGCCTAATACATGCATACGTTGAGGCTGTTACAACTGTGGCATTTGCATTAAACTTGACAGCAATCATTCGTTTAGTTTAAAATTAAATGTATGAACAAATACTGCATACACACACTTATATGTATCATATACCCACACGCACATGTATGCAAATAGTTTTTTGTTTTTATCACTTCATTGGTGCACTTACCTTCTCATGCCACTATTGTTTGCGATTGCGTTTAAGCCAAACTTATGAGACGCCTTTTACACGTTTTATTCTTTTATTTTTTTTTTACAACATTTTCAAAAGCCGTCAAATTTTATGTAAAACAATGCAGTGATGCTTTTCTTTAGTTGTTGGCGGGGGGAGGGGGAATATTGTGTGTTTGCTTCGTACATCTCCTG
Source organism: Glossina pallidipes (assembly GCA_000688715.1). Taxonomy (NCBI): domain Eukaryota; kingdom Metazoa; phylum Arthropoda; class Insecta; order Diptera; family Glossinidae; genus Glossina; species Glossina pallidipes. Next base: position 2,176,483 of record KK499779.1, read on the forward strand.
CATTATTGTTTTCTGTTTTTTTGGAAAGATAGTATGTTTGTAGAATAAGGTCAAAACCATTAGTCCGTTAAAACCATTGACCTACCAAATCAATCGATTACTCTGTTTATAATAAGTCAGAATTAGCACATCGGGCATTAAGTTCCGGAACCTGTGCGCTAACCATCAAAGGACGCCTGTTACAAGTCCACATCATTTCGATCACTTGTTTATGATTTACGATTTAAGATAGGACTTTTATTATGACCATCGAAGTCCGCACTTGTGTTTTTTATTCAATCTGAAGGGGCAAGGACTTTCGGCATACGACAAATTCTGTCGGCCAATTTTTAGGGTCACTCCCCATATAACGCCTTATTTTAGAAAGGTGGGTATGTGATTTCTCGACAGAAATAACCTGAGTAGTAATATTTCTGCAAATTGATGTGAAAAATTTGGATCGAATGGGGAAGTTTTTGAACCCAGGGGCATGGAACACTCGGGTGATTTTACGATAAGTAAACCATTGGGCGAAAATTGGGTCCATTTTAGTAATGCAATAAAAATATTTCACTGTAATAAATTCGTAGATCTATTTTTAGGACACTACCACACATAATCATTCCCATGAAAAGAGTTTTTTAATTGTACTTTCATAATAGTAATATGACATGAAACAAAGTCAAATTTGTAGTTTTTGATGACCAAAATAGGTGAAGAATAACAAAAATCTTAAATCTTAGACAAGAAAATTAAATTTGCTGTATTTACGCCACGCCCTGTTCACTCTCTCGCAAAAAGTGTCTTTCATGAAAAATATGTCTTTACAGGGAAATAAGTTATTCGTTTTGGTATATTGTGATGAAAATAAACAAATGATTGCGTTAAGGGAATTTTTAATAGAGGACCTGGCCTGCTCCTCTAAAATATTTGTACTTGTTTGTGTTGTGTTTGCATTTTTGATGCAAAAGCATAATGCTGCTCGCAGATGCAAAAGAAACTAATTCTTCCATCGAATTGCCGCTGGTGATGAATCCCAAAACTGAAAGATCAAGGATAATTCCAGGCAAACGTCGCATAGGCGTCAACTGGCGAACAGTTAATGATGAACGCTGCCGGCAATAAAACGATGAATCACACTTTGCGAGAAAAACGACCAGAATATTCAGAAAGGCAACACAAAGTGATTTTGCATCATGATAGTGTATCAACACAGAAAGCAGAAGTGGCCAAGAGAAGGGCTGAAGCGTTTAGTTCTTCTAAACTAAAATGTGTGAAAATGATTCGATGACTGGTTTTCTTTTACCCCAGAAGAACAAGGAGATTTTTTGTCTTGGCATCCATAAAATGTCGGACAAGTGGACAAACTTTGAACAAAATATTTCTTATCATTTTTCATGCATGTATTGTCTACATGAAAATTGCGATTTCATATTTACCTACCTAATACACAATGTGTGCAACAGTAGATAAAGACTATTGCGTGCAATGCATAATCTAGTTCAGTCAAACGGCTGACGTCTCGTCCTTAGAGGAGAGACAAATCCACAACATATATTTATAGCATTTACACCATTTACTCCTTTGATGAATTTAGTCAATTCAAATATGAACTCAATCGATTCGAAGTAACTTGAAATGTGTCTTCTTTTCGTTTTCCCTTTTGTGCCTGTGGTCCCTAATTCTCTTAGGTTTGCGTATATGAGAGTATTACTCATCGTTCTAGGAAAGATGACGACCCGCGTGCAACGACCTCCAATAGGTTTAAATATTTTATGAACGCATTTGTTGTTTGTTGTTGTTGCTACCATATAATTTATTGTGACACTAAAACGGCTCGCAATTATATTTTACACATATAATTGTGCGCATAAACTTTACACACAAACCAGTCAGTCAGTCGTCTCATGCCTACGAGCAATTAATAGCACTTGTCCCTTATTTGGCACAAGTATTTAAAAAAAAGAAAACAAAGACAGCAAAGTGAAAGAAAATGTATACAAATGTTTCGTTATTTTATTGAAAGAACGCATGAAGGAAATCGCTTGTAGCCAGACAGCAAGGCATGAACCGCTAACTGTTAAATTGTTAAAATCAAGTGATTAATTTGATTTAAGATGTCTGAGCCTAAAGTTGGCAAACAAACGCATTCTGTTAAGGTGAATTTATTACATATGTCATGACATGACATTTTATATTATTGTTGCACCGCGTGAATTATATCCATATGTATATATATATTTATATATGTATGTATGTATGTATGTATGCATGGATGTACGCGAATTTATGTAAGCACACATGGATCACATAGTAGTTGATTTTTACGGGCTACCCTAAGGGTTTAGCTTATTCATGGAAATTTGTCTTAGAGAGTTCATGCGGCTGCACAGTTTTCATTTTTCTTCCTCAACAACGACAAAACCAAACACAGAAAAAGCAATTGCAGTAAATCGTATAATAATTTATTAATTATCTATTCATGGCATATTAATGGTTATTAATGATGGTTAATGGTGATTAATAACTTAATTAAAATAAATACGTAAACGGAAACGACAACGTCACTTATATCAATCATATGGAATATCTCAGTTCGCTGCTTCATCTACGCAATAGAGATAATTGCGATGATAATAAAAATCTTAACCAACATGGGTGCGATTTTACCACCGACAGAATTGAGTTTTAACTTTCTTTCATCTCACAGTTAATGGAACAGAGTGTTGAAAAAAATCAATTAAATAACACACAAGGAAAATATATAGCGAATATGAACTTCATTTATTTAGTAGTCATCTACACTTACTCTGAGATAGAATAAAATAATACCGTGACCGAAAAAAATGCTGAATTTACTTATAAACTCAAAAGTCTTTAGTTATTTTCAAAATCACCCGGTTTTCTAATTTGGTAGCACTGTGACTGTGTTCGATACTTCATAATTTCCTGAACAAAATATTTGTTCAGGAAATTACAATGTGCGAGTTTGTTGAGCAAGGAACTATCAATTGGTCGTAGAATGCATTATTATGGGAAATGAGCCTGAGATCTACGCCTACCACCCGGACACAACCAATCAATCGGGCGAATATGAACCCAAGACCAAAAAAATCACGCCAAAATCAGTCAAAAATCAGGGCGATGTTAGCAGGAAAGGTTTCCTCAATCGCCGTGGTGTTTTGCGGAATGAATTCCTTCTGTCCAACTGATTTGAAAAAGTAATTAAAGATTTTTGGAGTGATAAGAAAATTCACCTTATTCTTCGGACACAGTAGTACATAAATTACATATGTTTGTTATATTAAATCTAAGATCATTATTTCTTAGCAACAGTATAAGATAGGATAGGATATCATCGGCCAATAATTTCAGGTACTAAGTAAGAAAAAAAAAACATTTTTTTTCAAATTCCGGCTTTACACGTTAACATAGCCTCCTTCAAGAGTGATAATAAAATTTCGATGCCTTGCTTCTCTGATGCATGCCTTCGATATTTGCAGAACGCGGTGGCTGTGGCCGCAATTTAAATTTCAGTTCATGCAATTTTGCTATTAATGGCTTGCCGATCTTTTCGTTTCGCATTAAGCTAAAAGAGTTCCCATTGGAAACAAAAGCTCTCTCATGCTCAAATTTTCATGCAAAATGGTTATGACTACACTGCTTTTTGACATGCTTACGATCTCTTTCAACACTACACTTTTTCAAATACCGAATTCAGAATTTTTCCTGATGACATATCTGTGGGCGGATTACCTTCATTTTAAACGAAGTTAAATGTACACACTTTGATACAAGTGGGCGTACACAAAACCTGTGCAGTTCTAATGTTATTCGTACTAGGAGTACCAATTATTCGGAAGATATTCGATTTTATACATTTCTTACGTGGGCAAATTCAAATATTCTTCATATAGTTTGCTTGAATCTATTTAGATGCATCGTTTTATTGCTTCTCTCCATCTTTCTGCAAACGTGTGGTAACTTGATAAGCCCACTTGCTTAGATCGAGTCAACATTGTACGTCCGCTCGTCTATCTGGCTGTCTGGCTGTCCACTAGCTTTCGCTAGAGCACTCACTGGCTTTTATAACACAAACAGTACTCCTCTATCTCTATCTCATTATGAAAGTGGCCGTGAACTACGGCCTAAGTCATCGGGGGTATTTATCTAAACGCCAATAACAATGTTTGCAAACACAATCTCCCTAATATAATCCCATAAACTAGAAAATCCTTTTATCAGGCTCTCAACTAACACTTCCATGTTCTCCACCATTTTACATCCTTAGGTCACAAAGGTTTATAATTTCATGTAAGCACTTCTTTCCTTTTATTAAGTATTACGGAAAGATGAATTATATGCGATGTATGTTAAAAGTTACAACACAATAAAACATTAAATGTGCAAGATACGTCTTCAATTTTTCACAGAGCATCGGCTGGGGGCACAACTTATTTTGCATTACTGGAAATAAGTGAAGTTTTATGCGGCATAGTTCCAGGCCTGCTGTAGTATTTCTCGTTTTACCCCCTTATATAGATATATCCGCGTGTTTCTTCATTCAACTGTACTTCTCTCTGCGAAAGGATGCTGATATGCTTACAGACATCATAATGAGAACCACGTAAGTAACTTGATATATCTTTAGCTCACAGGTCACAGATCACGTTTGAATAAAAGCGAAATCTATCAAATTCAGCCATAAGGGAGCTGTAACACCATTCGCCTTATTGTTCTGAAGCCTTGTTTATCATCCCAAATATAATTGATCAGGCGATGAATGTGTCTGCAATATGTGAAACACTGCAATTTGCTGCAATATCAACTCTTGAGGAGCACACCTCTTATGGACATTATTTGTTGAACTGACACTGCAATTAACTAAATATGTTGCAAGGATTATGTATGGATTTGAGGCGGCGGGTAACAAATATTTATCATAAAGCGAGTATAACCCCCTTATTCGTTTGTTAGCGGTGTAATAAACTTCGCTGCTCATTGTCATCGACAGCATATAACCAGTTAACAGCTACGGCCGTTTTGGAAAATGTACACTTAAATTTTGTCGCAAAAATGAAATATAAATAATTATCATTTCTCGATGGCGAGTATACTCGTGAATGATAGCTAACTGATTAAACCGCATGAGATCTGCTTCTAGGCGATGATACGGTTCGCTTTAGAGGTGATAGCGATGAAGAGAATCAAAAAAAAAAAAAAAAAAAATATTAAACAATAAATGTCATCCGTTCTCTTCCCGTCCTCTCCCATTTTATAAATTAGTGTTTACTTCACTTGCGTTGTGTAAGGGTGAACGCAAATTGTTGTGTAATTGATTCGAGTGAAGGTATAAAAGCCCCAGGTGTCATCTTGATATTGTGTTGAATTATAAATGAAACGAATAAAATGATATTACGCACATATATATTAAAACGAAATTGCAAAAGTACATTTGTTCGCCACAAACCATTTTGATTTGCTAAGCACGATAAACATGTGAACATTCCGCATACGCAAAGTTGATGTATTTTCGAAAATATGGTCACAGAGAGAATAATATTATGATTTGTTTGAAAAAGTAAACAACGTAAAGAAAAAAAAAAAAAAAAAACAAAATAACATTAATACTGAAAAACTATATAAAATATTTAAACTGTTAACGGCAATTTGTTATGGTATTTAGTATTTAACAGCTGTTCATGTGTGCAGAATAATTAAAAACCTAAAAATATTTATGCACATGAAAACGTACACAAGTTTATTTGCGCAAACCTACTCTCGCACGCAGAGTGCGGTAGCAAGCTATATGCCAATTTACCTCAGGTACTATCTGCAGTAAGTGTAAATATTGATATTGCATATGTTTGAGTTTGGGTGATGCAGAGAGACGGGCAAACATTTTGGGTTGGACATGAAACACATGAACAGTGTTAGACAAGCGGATAAGCTATGTGTGGCTAGATTGCCAAGAAATGCTGCGTTGTTGCTTTCAAGATTTCCAACCATCAATTGGGCGCGTAAAATATTTCTTGGATATTTAAAACTAATGTTTGATTTTTTTTTTTTTTTGCCTTGTGTGCACATTTATATGTTTGTACAAAGGCAGAAGCAGTTGAATGGATCGATGGCATAAGCGAGGAAAAAAACCATAATAATAATAACAACATTTTTTTTTTTTTTATTGATTTGACCATCATGCGCGTTATACCAGAATCAGTACTCCACCATCAACTAGCTATAGATATGTGCATGTGAGTGTGCATAAATAAATAATGCTATTGCCGTCGTCGTTGTCGTCGTCATCGCCACCGCTAAGGTTAATATATATTTAAGTACGCTATGGCTAAAATTGTTTTAATGGTTGAAGAAAAAATTCGTGGCGTTATTTTTCTGAACGTCTTCTTTATATTTCAAATAAGTCAGAATTGCACGCGACAAGTGGTTTTCGCATACCGATAATGAAGTCAACTTTACAATATTAAGAAAGTTCTGCAGAACGCGAAAGGAATCCTATTTAGATGGGCAAGGTCCGGGCTGTACGGTGGATGCATTAAAATTTCCGAACTATGCTTGCTTAATTTTTGCCGGGCTGTGTGTGGGCTAGAAGAGAATGGAAACAAGGCTGGAGCAACACAGGATGCCCGATTCCATTGCAATAGCATAAAACCCAAGGAATTACCTTGCGTGAGCTCAATCCGAGGTTTGCCGATGTTTGTGCAGCCTCATCCATCTGAAAACACGATATTGTTCATAAGTCATTGTTATATGCGGACCGGTTTTTGTCGCCGATTATCGATTTTTAAAAAACTAGCTTGACACCTTTTCGTCTTAGCGGGGAATTTTTTCAAAAATTACTTACTTTCGACTGAATTAACAAACGTCACAATGTTTCCCTTTTCTTCTATTTATCTAAGCCCGTGCTACGCTGTGGCTTAGTGCAGCCCGCTTCAACAAAGTTACGCGGCTGAAAAGAATTGTGTTGGGAACCTCATTACGAACTTTTTCCGCGACGCAATACATATGCGTATTTAAGCATTTACATTAAACGTCAAATTGGCAAATAAATTTTGCGTGGTCGATTATGCATTCCTGCTGCTCATGTTAATGATTGTAAGGCTTTCCTAATAAATTTTATTTATGCAGTTATCAGCGATTCATTGCAAAATCGAGCATTTTGTTTTTTTTTTTTTTCAATAAAAGCAATCACTCAGAGAATGCTCCTATATGTGTAACACGTTGAGGGCCAGACAGAAGCAAATCGGCAGGGTTTACTGATTGAATGTGCTCTACGGTGCTGTGGTCGCTGGTAGTCGCTGTTGTTATCCCTTTGACACTAATACGGAAATTTTACGATAACTGGAACAAATTTTGCGCAGACCTGCTACAAGAGATCAATTACTATAATTACTGTAAACATATTATTTTTCATCCTAACTCCTGATTGTAATAATCAAAAGCATCATTGAAAAACCCGCACTCGAATTGGTAATGAAAGAACTACAGGTGTTGTGGCTTTTGCTTTCCTAATCATTTTGACAATTTGAGTTATCGGTAGAAACGGGGAAGAGTAGGTAAATGACAATTGTCTACCTAGTACGACCTTGGAAACCCAAGATCCTTTGGATGCCGTGTTAGCTATCAGCTTTGTAGAACAATCTTGTGATTTTTTTTCTCTTTTAATATAACGAATCAGCCTGGGGATGTCGCCTATTCGGTGACGGGTAGAAAGACGTGAAGAACGAGAAGAAGAAATGGCTTTCTTAGAGTAAATACTTTCGTTCTTCCGAAATAATCACTAAAAATCCCATTGTTCAATATGTGAAGTACACGATGAATTTACAGGCGCGCAACTCGTTTTTCTGCTTGCCGTAACTTTACTATGAAAAATTTTGGTCGTAAATATTTTCGGCGTGCATATTGCAAAGCAGAAGGGCCTTTACGAAACATCTGAGTAAAGTTTAAAGAAAAACTATTATCACCTAATTTCCGGGTCGAAATGCCTAAGCATTTTGTCTTTTCAGTAATGTATTGTATCTCACACTCTTTTCGGCGAACTGATGCCCTTACCCTTAGCAATGCCCTTGATTAGAACCATTGAATTTCCTTTTATAAGAGAGTTAATCGGGAAAAGGTTTTTACAATGGAAACTATTTTCTAAATCTGTGATCATCGCAATCTATAATATTTACCCTCAGCTGATCCCATACAACACATACAATCCAGAGCAATCTTGGCCAATTCACGCTTAATCAAGTTTAGAACGAAGTTGCTCTGCGTCCGGTCTTGGTGAGGCGCATAAAGATCGCACCTAATTTCCAATTAAGATTTCAGCCGCTTTAAAAAGGAAGCGCAGATAAATGAAAATTTTATAATGAAACGAGTTTATACTGTTTGGATGACGCACACAAAGCAAAACTTATTAAAGCCAAAAAGGCAAATTTCAACGGGTTTCGTTTGTGGTAGCATTGCACTTAACGCACTGACAGGTGTGTGATGACATTATATGAAAATAAAATCGATATATGGGCGAAGAAAAAACGAAAACCTACAATAAAACAACTCCACCTATAAATCGGCCAATTATGTTAAGTATATTGTGAGAAAGAAAATTTTATGCAATTATCAGCCAAAATTGCAGCAATAATACCGATAAGCTGTGCTGATTATGGTTACTGGCAGCCAGGCAAGTAGGCAAGCAGGCAAATAGGCAGCGAGCTTTAAAGCACGTGTTGCAATATCAACACATTCGATTAAATTGCGGTTTAGGGAATTGTCTCTTAGCCATCTGTAGTTTGTAGTTGTTATTATATTGTCAGCCAGCAAATGACAAGTAAATCCTAGGTTATCAGGATTGAAACGTTTCACATTTCCTATCGTGTGTAGCTAACAAATATTTGCAGACGTGCTCTAAATTTGCTTAAAACACAAGTTATAGACGCATGCACGCAAACATAAATAGCAAACAGACAAATTCATTATCTTGACATAAATTCTGCTCGACTGAACACACAGTACATGCTTCTAGCCGCCTATAACTCTATAATTTCTCTACCCTTCTGATAGTACCCCCCGTTGTTGTTAATATTTTCACATTCATCCAGTTGGGGAAAACAGATAACCAGCAAACTGTGAGAGTACATGGACAACAAGGATACATAGACATATTGATAAAACTCGACAGTTTTAGGTTATGTTAACACATGCAGCAAACATACCATCCATCGCTTTTCTCCTTATTCGACTTGTGTACGTTTTACTTGTTGTTGTTTTTTTTTTCGTTCCTTTTTTTTTTTGTTTTGTCATGCAAGTTTGCACATTATATGTACAAATTTTTGCTAGACTTGTTCTCTTTCCACAATAATAATAATAATAGTAGTAGATAGAATAGTAGTAGTAATAGTAGTAGTAGTAGTCGTATTGTAGTGGTAGTTGTAGTCTGTCCTAAATCAAACCCGGTATACTGGTAGAGGAACAAATTCATCTCCCGGTGTCTGTGAAAAATTTGTTTAAGTGGTTTTGATACCTAACTACCACCACCACCATCATGATGATCACCACCACCACAACCACCACCACCACCACAACCACCATCATCACCATCATTATTACCATCGTCATCAGCAACAACTACTGTCATGATTTGGCATACATTTTGTGCTGTCCTAGTTTTCATTGTTTGCACTTGAACAGAAACATAAATTTACAGGCCTATATACTTATACTTATACTTACTATGCATACGCTTGCTGTGAGCTGCAAACATTATGTGGTCTATGGTTTAGTATATAAACTTTCCTATATATACAATGAATAGATATGAATGCATGTGCATTTAGAAATTCATCCTAAAAATTACATATCAAAGTTGACAACACACTCTCACTCTCATCTGTTGTGTGTGCCCTATGAATGTCTATCTATTGTATATGGCCCGTTTTACTTGTGGTTGTGTTTTATATTTATTTTTTATTTTCAATGTTTTTTTTTTGTTTTTTTTTTTCCTTTTTTTTGTGTTTTTACAAACTTTTCAATTACATGCATTCTGAAAAAAGAGGCCATCACAGTAGCAGTAGCAGTAGCAGTAGTGGCAGCAGCAGCACCAGCAGCACCAGTTATAATATCAGTGATTCATAGACTTCAATGGTTTTCGAAAAAAAAGAAATAAAAACAAAAAAAAAAAATAATAAAAAAATATATAGAAAGAAAAACGGAAAAATGCAAGAATTCAATGGATTTCTGTTTGAATATTTTGTTTGTTTTGCGTTGCGCTCATGTTATTGTTCGAAAAATTTTTATATAGTATTCATAATTTATTATGTGGGTGGATGGAATTCGGTTATTAATTCTTTATAATTTATTGTAGAATAAATATTTTCTAAACAAAGCAAACTAAAATCTTAATTTTTTTAAATTCACTATAAATCCAAGCTTCCTCTCACATTTTTAGAATAGAAAATGGGAAATTTTTTAGCGCATCATTGGATCACAGAGATAAGAGCGACAATTATAAAGGGGAATGCAATGCAAAGTGAATTGGCTCTTCCCTATAGAGAAACGATGAGATTGATATTAAAGTGTTTGTTGAATTTGTTGTAAAACTAGCTGTGGGCTGTAGGCGACGGTATAGAATGCTCGAGGCTGAGGCTACGATCCGCAGCAGTGTGCTAATGACTTGAGTGACCATCAGTAGAAAAGGAATTCTTGGAGAGTGGACTATGATGCAATTTAGAAGTTAGTTGTCATGCACATGTATCCTTCCACTTTTGCAATGATAGTTGCGCGAGCATGTTGGGTAACGTCGTTTTCAAAACTTTTATGTCAAAAAACTAATCGGACTGAAATACTTTGCTTGGGCCACTATTGGGTCACCACCTGAAATGTTGACAAATTTAATATACCCCCCATTCTTCAGCGATTGGCATGAACACGTCCTTATTTCAACCATCTTTTGTTATTATGTGTTGCAAAAATTTTTATTTCAAAAGGCTGAACGAACTAAATCATCATCTTCGAGTTTTATTGCATTGAATTAATGCAAAATAGGTGAGTGAACAAAGATGTCATGAAATGATGGAATCGGAATATCTTTTCCATAACATATTTATAATTTTTAACTTTGTTTATGAAGCCTTTTAAGCTTTCGCGATTGTGATAGCAACAAGGCTCTCCAACTAATGCAAGCGACGATTGCGGGAACGTACCCTAATAACTTAATAATAGTTGCTGGCATTTTCAAACTTAATGTGACCAGCTTGCTATTCAATATGCATTATAGTGTGGAGTATTTATATATATATATTGTGAGGACGTTTCGTCCCTTTTTCTTAGGGCGGGGCAGCTCAGCGGCCCAGGGAAGGAAAAACACCAGAAATTTCTATTTTTACAGGGACTTGGTCTTTCTCTTTATTATTGCTAGCTCTTACCGTTACTTTTAGCAAATTGCTCACAATATAATGTCGATATCTAATTAATCTATTCCATTCTACTGCTATCTTAATCTATTCTATTCTACCTTAATCTAGCACTCCCTTCCCCTCACCAGAGACGGAAAACCCGTGAGTCCAAAACGAGGGACGACTTTGGGTCCTCACAATATATACTTAACATTTTCACTTATCTGTCAAAAAGTGTTTATTCTTTCAAGTCGCGCTAGTTATTTATAATGTTCTAGCTGTCTCGCCATTCGCATAAATACTCAAAATGCTTCTCTGCATTTACTTTAATGGAAGATATAGGAAACGGTGTAAAACTAATAGCACCGGGTCTACATTGTTTGACCTGTTTATATCTTGAAGGAAGTTCAGCTAAGTAACGGCTTATCATGCCTGATTTTATTTCATTTTGACCGAAGTCTCTGCCAGTGTATGTGTGTCTCTGTCATTAATGGAACTAGTTGTCTCGGGAGCTATAAGCGTGTTTCTTAGTTCGGTTTCAACAATTCTGGGTTTTTTATTTGATGGATCTCCCGTTTGCGCTTTCAAGCTTTGAGGGGACTGCTAAGCTCTAATTCAAGTATTTAACTGTTGAACATATCTAATAACTAATGCAAGTTGACATCGTGGTAGGTGAACTTCTTAATGTCGCTATTCTTCTTAAAAACTTCTTCGTTCTTCATCTTACGAATGGGAATTAAGATGTTATTAGAAGTAGTGAATCATCGCTTCGTCTGTGCTTTGCACTCTGCAAGGTTTTAAGCGAATTTTTGAGAAAAATCTGTATCCGCTTTGGCCCACCTATCGAACTGCTACTACCGACACTATATGGCAATAGATTGCCCATTCAAGGTTTACGCCAAAGATGAAAGCATATAACAATGTGTTATTACAGCGGACAGGCAAAGTAAAAGAATAGTTTATCTTGAAACACATAAAGGAATCACAACAACGTAAGATTTCACTCTAGTGACGTTTGCGATTAACATACGGCAGCGATTCAAGCTTTAGATATCAGTGCAAATAAAAATATAATCTAACATAAAAGAAGACAAAATTTCTCTTTTCTAGGTTAGTTTTTGGCTCGTTGACTCATGTTTACCTTGCATGGTCACCAGAGGAACTATATAAGAAGTTTGTATGTTATTTGCTTGCATTGAATGAGAAACACGCGTTCATTTATACAAGTTTGCATCACTGGCTTATGTAGGTACGCTGGACCTATAAATCCCTCCGCTATATTCATGATCATGTACTCATCATTGACTCGAATATTTGAATACTTGGTTACACGTACAGACTCTACATATTCGATGTAAGCCGAATATAAATACTCTTCTTCTTTTTTTGAATACTTATTACATTAATGTCTTTTCTTTTTCATTTTTGTGATTTTTTTATACAAAATATTTGTTTCTCTCATTAAAATTAAACAAAGTTTTTTTTTCTTTCCATAGGTTTTCTGATCATTTACATTTTATATCTGTCTGTTTGTGTCTGTCGGTTTGTCTGTTTCGCACTAGACGTTGAAAAATTATAAATTTCCATATGTTTGTTTTTATCGTACAAGTTTTATTTACCTCGCCATTCGCGTTGCTATCCGTCTGTGTTTTCTCTTTTTTTTTATGACTTTGCGAATAATTCGAGTTGATTGACTTTAGTTTTAAGTTTTTTGTGTTGTGATGATAATGATGCCTAGTAAGATACTTCCAAAATGTATGAATAATAAATTCAACAAACCAAAAAAAATGTGAAATTCGTATTACCTAAGGCAAACATACAGAAATTGTTGTTATCGAAAACCAAAATATTCGGAATGAAATGTTTTGTCGTTTTCTTTGCGATATTTCGAAGTAGACATCATAGACCCACAGAAAGCTTAATATAGGTAAGGAGATAAATAATTTGGATAATTTTGTCTGCCGTCTGTCTATTATTTGGATCCCCATAAGTGCGAAAAGCTGAGATAAGAGGCCGAAATTTGAAAAAAGGGTATCTCCTTAACGGCCTGAATAACGCGGAATAACTAAAATAAAAATGAAGGAGAGAAAAAGAAAAATTTTAAAATTTATCGACATTATCAGATCGGTGTTCGCGTAACACGTACAGAACTGACATCCCTTGAGGGAGTAGTCGTAAAAAACAAAGAAAAATCGAACGCACTAAAGTCGGCATAAATTCACATCTCAGTAACACTGTCATAACGTAGGATGGGAAAAATTGTCATCTGGATCCCGGTCACGGCGCACCTACCTAGAAGCTTTGCTATGGTCGAGGCATCTTGTCTTGCAGTGCCTTGCGCACTGCGCTCGAAATGATTGCCGTGAATTCGTCAAATGTTCTCACTTAAAAGCATAGGCGTTCATAGTGCATTCAAAAGCATTAAATGATTCATTTTGACGATTGTTTTCGTTTGCATCTAAACATATGTTTACACATAAATCAAAGTAAAACAAAAAGAAAACATTAAAAACACAAGGCAAACAGGCGAAAATATATTGTTTTGGCAGCATACCAACTACCAATGCTACCAAATCGAGTAATAATTTGGCAAAAAAGGTGAGCACTAACCTCAGAGATTTTAAGTTGACTTTATTAACCACACAATTTTGTACTGATTAACTTTGACATCTTTCATGCGACGAAATCATGTTTCCCGTGAAATCGAGTTATTCTCAGTGCACACTTATTCGAATTTTTTTTTTTTTTGTGGTTTTTCTGGTCTGCATAGACAGCAACTTTGCATAAGACTTTAGCTCTTCTTGATGTTGCTGATCAAATAAAATCGATTTTTGAAATTTTTTGATTGCGTTTTTTGAACGTCTAACGAAAAAATGGGAAACCTTTTGAGGTTTATGATATCGTCACTAACGAGAATCGAGAAAACATTAATATTCGATTAAAATATCATTTCTATTATTTTTGAATCGAAACAAGTTTAGAAAATTTTCTAAATGCTAGATTAATTAAATTCTTCCAATATTTTGATAACGAACCGCGCGGCGATATGTCACACTCGCGATACTTACGAGAATTATGGAGATAATTAAAACGTTATTGCACTTGCTTTGTGAGGTGTCCCCAAATTTACTCAAAATTTGAATTTGCTGCCGTTTGTGTGATAGAGTGTTGGCAACGCCGGAAAAAAAATTGTTTGATAATTGACAACACGAGAGAGCAGCGTGTTTTCATTGCTGAACATTATTGCAAAAATAATGAAAGTTTCGTTCCTACAGTTCGCAATTTTTTTTTAGGCTTTCGATTTTCACACCCGATTTTTGACATATATGGCATTTTTTCTTCTTACCGCAAAAATCAAGTGAGAGAGTGTGTTGAGATATACTGACACTAATTAGCATATTTCGCCCATAGGAAGCTTATTATTATTACAGCGCAATGAATAACCATGTGAATAAGCAAAGCTGTAAAGACTTGGATAGGAAAAGTGGTGCGAGGTTTGCAATGCCTATCATGGCTTTTAAAGATTTGATCTAATTATTCAAACTCTTGACTTGGGTAGTTGACAACGAAATTAAGATATTAATTGCGATTGCAATCATTTCAAAAATTTTGCACAAATTTACAAAGGATAAGCCAGTTTTCAACCCCTTCGCAATACAATATACAAGGCAAGTATATTAAAACAACGCTAACCTGTTAATGTTAAAATTAAAATATCTAAAGGTTTGGGTTTGGAATATTAGTAACTATGATAATGGTACCATACACTATGTTTTTACGCTTCTAAAGGCGTGTAATGCGCCTGTATATTTGCAATAGTGTCGAGAAAATATATTCTTGATAACGATAAGTAAAATAAGCATCGCTTTAATATTTAACGAAGTAGCTTTTACAAGTCTTAACAAGTAAGAAAATTATATTCGGTGATGACCGAATCTTTTATACCCATCACCTTTTTTTTAAAAAAAGTAAAAAACAAAAAAAGTAAAGGAAATAAATTTCCATGCTCTGCAATATGGAATGGGCGAAGCTAATTTTTTCTATTTGCCAAGTAAAACTTTTTGTCGAAGAGGCGTTTGGGCATTGTAGGCGTGTCCTTTGAAAAGTTGAGGTCAATTCCATATTATTTTGCAAATTTTTAGGCGACATCTTCATTTTCGCTAACGGGGGAATGTTT
The DNA here is from genome assembly GCA_000688715.1 of Glossina pallidipes. Lineage (NCBI taxonomy): Eukaryota > Metazoa > Arthropoda > Insecta > Diptera > Glossinidae > Glossina > Glossina pallidipes. The sequence continues at coordinate 2,192,035 of KK499779.1, forward strand.
ACCACAAATACTACATAGTTGCGCAGTCAAGCGGATGGACAGACGAACAGAAAGACATGTTTGGGTGCATTCCAATTCTGAAACTGGCCAAGAATTTATACACTTTGTGGGGTTTTTGAAGATTGTTTCTGCGCCTTGCAAAGATATTGAAAATCTTAAATTTTGTTGCACTACAATGTTGGGTGGGCGTGCTACAGCATTGCCTATAGAATATGCGTTCAAATTTTTGTACGTTTATCTGCTACAGTTGTAGTATATAAACAAAAAACCAATTCTTTTTTACTTTTGAAAAACAGAAGTGTTTTCAGTTTGTGTGGTGCTGCCGGTGTATCCACCTTACGTTCAAGGACTTCTAATGCTTCTCCCAAATTTGAATTCGATAGCTTAGTGTTTGCGGCCAAGAGAATGTTTACAGCAGACATTATATAGACGGACAGACGGACATGCTTAAATAGTTTTAAAATTTGATGCTGATCAAGATACTTCGCAGGGTCTCTCATGCTTCCGTCTGGGCGTTGCAAACGTTTTGGCAAAATGAATATACCCCTCATTCGTCGGTGATTTATGTTTAATGAAATCACTTTTCTAATTGTTAAAACGCTCATGTGAGTCCATGACCAGGACCAGGAAACAAACTTCACACTGTGCACGCTTTGATTTAAGTGCAGAGTTTTGAATAGTCTTCCAACATTCATCAATAGCATCGCATAGCATGTTTTAACATCATATGCAAGACATTTCTTTAAATTTTCTAAAAATCGCCTCCTCTAGGCATTTAGTACAAATGAAATCCACTCTTCATTTCACTTAAAATGAACATATATTTTTCAACATTTTTCATGACTTCCTCTTTGCCTTAATCAACTACATTGCTACATTGACAATAAAACCTAAAGCTCCTTGCTCATAAAATTCTACCAAGCAGTACACATCACATCCGTTTAGAGCGCTCAAAATGCAACATAAATAATCCTCAAAATAAACATTTTTATCATTTTATTAAACAACTTGTTTCCGTTCTACCAAATTTTAGTAATTTTTTTAAATTTCCTTTAAAAAGAAAAACAGAAATGTAATGGCAAATGTAATTAAAGTCGTTAACTATATAGTTTTGAAAAATGGACGTGGGCTACTTTCAAAATAAACAACTCATACAGTCATGTGACAAAATGTCGGGGATTAAGGAAAACCACAAAAAGGAAAAAAAAAAATGTACACAAAAATTACTAAATTAAATTTGTTGCTGCAAGTTGCTGGCTTTGTTTGCTTTCACAATCTACGAGAAGACCTAAGCTTGTAAAGACCCAAAAGGCTTTTGCATGGACAACAAAAGAAAAAAATTATAGGAAGGACAAGGATTTACAGACAACTTCCAACAGTGCAGTGATCAACCACTGAAAGAATGTCCGTCCCCTATGCATGTGACGCGATGATGACCAGAGAGAGATGTTGAAAGAGAGAGATAAGGAGCGGCCTCAGCTTGAGAAGTACGATGCAGATCGCTAAATGTTTACCGACAAAGCTAAATATATAAAGAATAGGAAAAGTCAGCCTGCAAAGAAGATGAAAAAACGAGAGAAAGGGAGAATAAAAAGGCAAATAACATGAATTGAAAATTAGCGCAAGCATGTTTTATGCCATCACTCCAACCTTCTTTAGTCGTTGTCTTAAACGCCTTAATAACACCGCGAAAAATATTTTGTTTTTTTCCTATCCGTCTATCGTTGAACGGACATTGAAGTAACAAGCACACAGGGGGGAAATCGGATATTTTGTCGCGGAGGATCTAAGACTATATTGTGCTGCGACCCACCATGAAATAACCTACGCTATCGTACGTCTTATTCTGGGTAATCGTTATTTGGGGAGCGATCTGATCTATTTCGTCCTTGGGACAAAGGCCGTCAGCGTACCAAATTTCATCAAAGTATCTCACAAAAAGCGGCTTGTAGGAAACAAGACTATTCGGAATTTGAATCGATCGATATCAAAAAAGGAGGGTCTGTCTTAACACTTCCTGGGTGTTGCATATATCGACAGTATAACTCGCAAGCAAACCTTAATTTTACGTTTTTGCATAAAACAACTTGAAAAGGTCCTTTCAAAAGCCTTCAACTATGCTGCAGCTGCCGAAGGACCTTTGTTGATCTGTTCCATTAACATCGCCTATAAAGCGCAATGAAAGAAAGTAAATCAGTTGATTGTTTCCACAAAATAGTATTAATTGATGCAATAACAAAATATTTTATGAAATGCTCAAATTATTCCAAGTATTATTAGTGTAGAAATACAACAACAACAATAATGAAAAAAGAAATATTAATGAAGCTTAGTGTCTAATTTGAACAATGAAACTTGCAACTGCAGCAACGTCGATCGCAAATAAAGGCCTTAAAGGCGTATACGGAGAATTTTTCTGGGATTAGTTTGCAATTTAAGTTCACCCAATTCAGCCAAATCAAATTTGTTGCCCATGAGAGTAACAATTTTTCAATTCTGTTTTCAAAATAATTTTTTAATTTAAAAAAATTTGGTGCAATAAATTGCAATACATTTTAAATATTCTGAAACGTAGTAAACGATTTGTTGAATACTCGGAATTTATTAATCAGTGCAGTAGTGATTATTGAAGAATATCGATATAAATGTTCGATATATTGCGTGCGCGCTCCTAGTAGTGGGGCGCCAATCAAAAAGAAGAATAGATTTTTTCCTTCCTTTGCATTTCTTTAAACATGAACGCGTCAATGTATTATTTGTTTTTCACGGGCGCAGCCGGCCTATACAAAGACATAAACCTCCATTGCAATGAATTGGCGACATGTTGTCGACGCCATTTTGTCGCCAATTGACGGTATGCATATATAACAATACAAAGTCGATGCTATAAAGTCGAGCAAGCGATTCTTATATATTTCGGATAGCTATTAACAAAAGGACAATAGTTGCTCGTTTACAATTTCAGTGTCTTTACATAGACGAGCACAAGTAATCGCATGCGTATGCATATCTACATCCAAATATATACATAAATATATATAAGTTTTGCATATACATATGTAGATAGATGTGGACTTGGATATATACCACATGTTCATGTTCATGCCATAAACTTTTACATCAATTATCAACAATCAAAAGTTGTTTGTGTCGTCGTTTATTTATTTATTTATTCAATTTTTTTATTTTTTTGCGCTGTTTCGCTTGTATATTATTGTAGCCGACTGAGTGACTTGTACGCGTTAAAGCCGTTTGTTTGTGTGAATTTCACTTTCGGAAATTCTGGCAAATAGTTTGTGCGTTTTTAATGAATTTATTGTGTTAATTTATTATGTGACATAAGAATTATTGCTGTGCTTGGCGAACGAAAACAAAAAGAGAAAACACAAAATGGAAAAAGCCAAAGAATGATATAAATTTTGTGTTGTAAATGAATTCATGATAAAGTGAATTCAAATTATTGTTGGATTATAATAAATTTAAGACTATGAAAAGCACTAATAATCAATCAGATAAACGAAAGACATCATCATATATATATGCGAGTAGTGTTCGTCTTCCTTAAGCTTCTCGCGAACGTATTCAACTTTAATTATAAAAGTGTTTCATCGATTTTGATAACTCTTTAAGGTAGGTTGTGGGTGTGTTCAAATTTACCATTCTATTAAGAAAAAAACCTTCGCAAACCCAATAAAGTAAATAAAGTGTTTGCTTGGAGAAAATTTCAGATTCCAGCCGACTTTTTGCAGTATGTTAACGGCAGACCGTTTGAAGTCATTAAACCGGAAATTGTAGAATGACTAGAAATCTATATATAATTTATTTACTATATATTTTGGACTCTCGTCAGCAGTCCCGTGTGTTGTACGAGAAATGATAATCGTATCACATCTTCCACAAACGGTGATGGGCATGATGTATTACGAATCCCTCCAACCAAACCAAAAGCAGTTTTGTGGAGTATATTCAATAAGAACTAATGAAATTGTACCGCTTATTAAAAAAGAGAAACGAATACAATATGCGACAAGCATACGCAATGGCATAAGTAATATGGAAAAATGTTGTAGAAAACTGTGGAAAATATTTTGATTAATATATATGTACATCGTATCAATTTTTCTCAATAAATTCGTTATTCAAGTGAAAAAGTCTGCAAAACTAATACAAGCAGCTAATGACAATAATATAAAATAATATAAAAATAATATAGTAACGAGGTGATATAAAATGACATCTAATAAAAAAAAAAATAAAAAATAAATAAGGGCTCTATAACCAGACACGGTCCACTATGAGAGTTATGCGATCCACACTATTTTCAATAGCGTTCGTCTTTGGGCCGAAACATGTCTATGTGTCAAATTTCATCAAAATATGTCGAAAATTGCGGCCCTTGAATATAGGAAAACAAGATGGATCGACGGACAGAGAAGCTTAGATCGACTCAACAAGTAACCTCGAATTGGTAGGTATAATGACCAGTCGGTCTATCTCACGTGTTCGGTATTCTGCGCTCGAATCACAGAACTGGAGACTTGTGGACACTTGTTGAGCAGATCACAGCAGGTTTTCGCTTTCACAAAAACGGACAACAATTTGAAAAAAAAATTAAAAGATATAAAAAAAATTGCAATTTTTTTATGTGATTTTATGTAAAGCAAGCAACAGTAGGTGTGCATAAGCTCATTATTAAATTATCAATCAACTTCATTGCATTACATCATGAAAGATTATAAAAAACAGTTGAAGGACAAGTGTGACCGGTTCTAGATTCCGCAGGTTTTTAAATTCCCAAGACCTTGTTGTGGAATGTTGTAAAGGATTTCGACTTGAAATGACAAATAAAAAATTTAATTGTAAAAATGATATGTTTTTCCAAAAAAGTTCGCTTTATGGAATTATTAGATTTCACTTTTTTCATTAAATTTAAATTTTGATTCCACTGACCGAACAGCTATCAAATGCATTTGTTAATTATTTGTATCTCTGCTCTTCAGTACGTATCTGCAAACCTTGTTTCTGTAGCACGCGCTACATAAGATATTAGTTGTTACCAAACATCAAAACACTGTAGTGCCCGCCATTACACATCCCACGTCATCCTACAGCTAGTTAAAGTAAGCCCTTATGTAGGAAGGCCGATCCGAACCATTTTCAATAGGTTTGGTCCTAAGGCCAAAACACGTCCAAACTTCATCAAGCTATTTTAAAACTGGCGGCCTGTGGGTTGAACATAAAAAAACGAGGCGGGTGGGCAGCCAAATGGACAAACAAGCTTAAGTCTATTCAGAAAGTGATTCTGGATCGACTGGTATAACAAAAGTCTCAAGCCCTAGGCGTTGCATACACACGCACACACTTAATATACCCGTATACCTTATAGGGTGTAACAGCATACATACATTAGTAACTTCACTTCACTTTCCTTCTTTTTTTACATTCTATGATATTTTCTTAAAGGCCTCGTCGAAATTTTCAAGCATAGGACCGCAGTTAATTTCTTCAAGGGTTCAACGTCTGTAAAATGAAAATTTCATTATGCTAAATAAATGCTTTTCTGTATACTTGTTTATGCTTTCCTGTTCCTTCCATTTTTATGTATGTCCAGCCACATCTTGTCAATTTCTAACCAACTCCTTCCGCAGTTTTCCGCATATATATACTCCTTGTCTGTTCCAGCTGCTGTTGTCAAACGCATTAACAATAAACTGCGTGCTAATCAATCGCACATAAAATGAGTAATACGGTCGAAATTGAGTGAATTTGTGGTCTTCGTAACTTAACAAACAAAATTGAGATTGGAGTGTTTTTTGATTATTATTTCAGAATATCAAATTTGATGTAAAGTCAACAAAATGATGACCGGAAAACACAATCGGAAGAGCTTGCGACAAGTGACCGATCGCAATGCCGGAATTTAACAGTCAATCTCTCCTGTACGGTGCGAAACAATGGAATGGAACGATGTCGCCGATATTCATATATAATAGACATATGACTTCTTTGCAAATACGTGCGATCGGATGACAATATTTAAAAAGTTGATCAAAAATGCTTGCATTCTTCCATTTAAGATCACGTAAGCGTAGCTTCCAACATTGCAAAAAAAAAATCCATGAAAATACAGCGAATTTACGCAGTGATATTTTTTTGCTTTTAACTTGACGGAGATATATATTTTGAGACCTGGACGCATCTGTCTTATTTTTCATAAACTTGATTTGTTCTCGACAGTTTATTTCGGCTCTTAGTACTGTAGACAATGGAAGTCTTTTAAGAAGTTTTTCATTTCTTCTTCTATTCTGTTCTATATCAATAACTCCGGTGCGTAATACTTTTGCTGAATCACTTTCACAGCACTCATACGACACCAAGCGCATTTAGTTAGTACACGATACACGCATAGAGTTGAACGTTTGCAACTTTCTGTAGATAAACTAATTACAAAAGCTTTGATGTAATAAAAAAATAAATAAATTGGCTTAAAAAAGAAAAGAAAAATGAAGTAAAAATAATCTCAAAAAAAAATAAAAACAAAAAACCGAAAGTAAAAACGTCTAAAATGTAGACAAAATCATAAATTTTGCGAAACATTTTAGAAAATTTTCGCTGAGTGCGTGTGCGAGAGAGAGAAAGAGAGAGAAAGAGAGAGGTGTCTTTGTGTACAAATAACGCCAAAGCAATTTAAATTTAAACAACGCACCAAAAGGAAAAAGTGAAAAGCAAATGTTGCTAAAATAATGTTCATGAAAGACATACACAAACAGAATTTCTCTAATGAAAATTAATGCATGCCTGTAATGCAACATAAATCTTAGGGTAAATATAAAAATGTTTATGTCAGTGTGCTGCAATACAATAGTTAAGCATGTGCGCATAAATGATGTTGATTTGTCATGATGCTTAGCTACGATTGCTGATGCTGCTGCTGCTGCTACTGCTGCCACTGTTGCTACTGCTGCCGTTTGCACATTCTCTCACTCTCGCGTGCATTTAGGGAATTTTTGTGTTGTGTTGTGTTACGCTGTAGCCGTTGTTTAACTAAAAAAAAAAAAAACCCATCAATTTTCATTATACTTATGTTCGCATACAAAATTTTATATATAAAAGTAAATTTTTTTTGGTTTTTTTGTCTAATTTGCATATGGATTTGAAAAATTCTTGAATATACTTGGCTCGTTGTTGGTGTAGGTTTCTGTCATATTCATAGAGTGCACATTTGACTTGATCTCGTTTGTTTCTCTTTTCTGTTGCCATTCTAATCCATTTACATTTTATTTTGTTCATTATCTGGTTTATTTTTATTTTTCATTTTTCCCTCTTTTTTCCAATTTTTTTCTTTTTTTTGTTTTCTTACAAACGCTTTACATTAGCATTGCTACTGTTTTGTGTTATAATTTTAGTACAAAATCGCATTTGCAATGCTTTGCTATTTATTGTTGCCTTCTCTAAGCTTACAATGACTTTTATTGACAAATTAATTGCAATCATTAATTTTTTTTTCTCATTTCGTTTTTATTATTATTATTATTTTTAAAATTTTTATTCGTAAATCTTGGAAATAATTTTCCTAAATAAAAAAAAAAAAAAAAATTTAAAAGAAAAATGCGATGCTATTATATTTATATATTTATTCAATTTAACTTTTGTGCATACATGCATATGAAATTTATGAAAGGAAAAACAAGCAACGATTTACACACTTACCTCTTATAAAAATTTATATAAAAATTTATTATGACCATCAGAGTAATTCGTTTTTCTCTTGCAGTTATTTATTGTGATCGCTTAGCAAAAATTAATATATAACGCATATGTGCCTACATTTGGCTATATTGCGATCAGATTTAAAGAAAATATATTAAGTTGGTTTTTTCACAAGGATTTTAATAATATAAGTCATCCCCCCGTCATATGAGTGAGTAAAAGAGCAAGTAAGGAAATTTTTGATTCTTATTACATCAAACTGCACAACACAACAAAGTATTTCGCAATTGTGAACATTCGGCTTTACGATGGCCTACTTAAGCACCTTTTAGAACCTGTAGCTTCAATGACTACCTGATAAGAATTGCAAGACGCTTGTCCCACAGAGCATTTTTACCCCGCAATTTTAAAAAGAATTATCGCTATTTTCTACGCATATTTGACAACGATTTGATTCCCTGCATTTTATACCCGCCACCGAAGAATGGGATTGTATTCATTTTATCAAAACGTTCAAAGATCCCATATATATACTTGATTAGCATGTACGTCTGTTTGTCTGTCTGTCTGCCCAATGAAGATTAGATTAAGATGTTCGCTCAAATTCGGAAAAAACATAAGAGTTCCGCATGCAGGTTAATTATGGAAATGAATGAGGTTGAACGGCCCAAACAAAACACGCCCAAGATGTCCAGGTAAAGTGAGAATATTTCTGTTTTTAAAAGCAAAAAAATGGACATTTTACTCATTGCTGTTAAATGGCAATAATAAATGTTTGCATATTCTGTTTTAATATAGAGATGATATGGGTGCAAAACTCATATTTCTAAATCAATTGTCGTGACCATGTACCTTGTGAGGCCGTTTCGTCCCTTTCCATTGGCTGAGGCAGCTCAGCGGCTCAGGGAAGGAAACAACCACAAGAAAATTTATATTCACAGACACTTGGTTCTTCTTTTATTAATTCATTCCATTTGGTAAATTTTATCAGAGTTCTGTAAATTGTATTCGGTGTTATCGGCTCGAGAGCCTAACACCGACCCCTCGGGTCGAGAGCCCAGCACGCATTTCCCGGCTCGAAAGCCCAACCACGACTGACTGGCTCGAGAGCCCAACAGCGACTGACTTAAACTAATTTTCCCTATCCTACACGTAACCTATACTTACACTAGTCTTATTCTATTCTATCCTATCTTAATCTATTCCTATTCTATGTTATGCTACCCCTATTCTATTCCTAATCTAGTCCTATGCTATTTCTTATTCTACCTTAATCTATTCTTACTCTAGCACTTCCCCCTCCCCAGAGACGGAGAGTCCGTGAAGCCAAAACAAGGGCACGACTTTGGATCCTCACAACCTTCAGGTGTTCAACGGACAGACGAAAATTTGGTTAGTTGAACACACGAATATGGTTGAATTGACTTTGAATAGTATATCGGTGGGCAACATTTATATTTAATGAGACGTTCAATAACTCTTAGACACGGCCCCTCCTGCCTTCCTGATTTTTTCGGTTGTCTGTAGAAAGCTATGAGCACTTACTGCGTCTTTTGCATTTGAATACATTGACAATCAAGGAGAACGTTTCAATCTTGTTTGCTACATGTTATCGCCGTAGTGAACGTTATATTCTTATATGTAATATGATAAAACGAAGAGAATGGTTCCGTGAAACAATAAATGTCTAATGATGGTGCGAGTTGGTTACCAATTCAAAAGTGATAGTTTCCAGCTTATGACTATAGAACAAATGATTACAAAATCTGTTTATGTTATTTGGGTTGTCGGTTGATGCAATTAGGTGTTAATTGTGTGCCATCAGTGACATAATTGCGATTGCAACAACATGTCTTCAAAATCAAATCCTCTTCTATTTTTAAATAAATTTTTTCCACATAAAGGACTTTCAATTTCAAGTGAAGGCAATTCACACCAAAAGAGATCCAACTGTTTCTCAAATTATTTCTTTCATTTTATTATTGCAAAAATATGCCGATCAGAAATGATCAAATTTTGAACTTTTAATAAATTAGAATTTATTTAATTCGTTTATTAATTTTTAATCTTTTTTTCGTATTTACTTTACAGGTACGTTAGATGATATTACCCAGCGCAGGTAACAAGAATTATTATAAATTAAAATATCTTTGCATATGTGCTTTTCAAATCATCTACAATAGCCTTCTTCTCCCACATCTTTAAAGAAAAATTTTTAAACTTATCACCGCAGGATGAAGGGGTGTATTGAGAAGAGGCGTACAAAAAGAAGCCTCAGGGACCTCATGAAGTATGTAATCAACATCAGATTTTAAACCGATTTAGCGTGTCCGTCTGTCAGTCTGACTGTGTAATGTCTGTGGGAAGCATTCTCCTGGTCGCAAAAGCGCAGCAATCGGCTTCAAATTTGCACATTCATGCAGATTGGCTTTAAAACTGAGTCAGTTAACTTGCTGAAGTCTATCTTGTTTTATCATGGGCTTGAGCCCAGGCCCTAACGCAGCTTAACAATCATTGTAGCAGATTTAGTAAGTAATTGAATATTCTGGGAAAGAATAGGTTTTAATTGTCAAAAATGCCTGCATCAAATCAAATGCTACCTACCGCTCGTAAGCCTACTTTTTTTCAACTTTCTGCCAGCATATATATAAATATCACGTAGAAAGTTCAACTCCTCCTTTGAGTGCATCGCCAGCAAGCCCCTTCCTGGATGTATTCATAAGAGTGCAAAGTCTGCTCAGAAAGGCTATGACTCGTATGAACATTGATAACCAGTAGGAGCAATGCTTGCTGAATACAACGATTGTCTCGGCGTATCCAACTGCAATATTACTAACATTTTCAATTTATACTCGGCAACATGCGCAAGGGATTTGCTATGTTGAAAAGTATCTTTATCGTCTTAGAATGGGATGAATTTGCAAATTGCATTGGTTGTTACCGTTACCTTTGCCAAGTTATGCTTTTGTTGAATTTGAGAAGCTTATGGAAGCCGCACTCTCCTCTTATCGTTTCGGTTATAAACAGCACGAGTTTGAGATAATTGGTGTTGGATTTTAGTGTTGATTTCATATCTCCGTTCGGCTTACCATAGTGTGTTCATTTTTTGATCAATCAGTTTCTTCTCTTGTTTTTGAGGCAGCTGCTTGGATATGGAAAATAACCTTTTCACTTCTCCTGACTATAATTGGCAAGCTATCCGATTTCCGTTATTTCCGAATGGTTTCGTTGGCTTATAAATTTCTGTATTTTGTTTTCATTGATTTTGCAAGTAATTCCACGTTTTGCTTGAATTTTTAACGCGCGATATAAATTAGTATTCGCCTCATCGAGTACACTGGAAAAGTGACGCATTGTGCTTAGCACATAATATGACGTATTCATACTTTTTGGCGAGGACATATAAGCTAAAGCCAGTGCTGTAAGCTGCAATGATAACTGTAATCTTTAATACTGTGAACAGTTTAATGCTTTAACGAATTATGAGAACTGTGCTGGTGCCAGTGTTCCTCTTGAAAATACCTTCCAAGGGATGAAGAAAAGTTCGTCGATGGTGCCAGTAAGCGAAAAAGCATACTGCTCTTGTGATCAAAAAATAAGGTGAATTTTTTCTTGATATGAAAACTTTCTTTTACGTATCCAAATTGATGTTGTATCTCTTATAGCCTAGTTTTCGCAACACTCCTTATTAGTAGTCCAGCTTGAAAGTATTCGCAGTGTTCGAGTGTTTCGCGGTCATTATCACTTATAACTCAGGTGAAGGCTTGCAGATATGTGTAGATTTTTGAAGGTGTATATTTGAATAATACTGGAAAATATTGATATATGTAATAAGTTCATTATGTCCGACACAACTTATGTATTTTAAGTTTATGTAGATGTATGCAACACCCGGTAGAATTTGGGATAGACCCACCTTTTATTGTATAGATCGAGTCAAAACCTCTTTCTTAATTTGTTTAAGCTTGGCTGGCCGTCTGTCCGTATTGTCCATTTATATTCAATCTACAGGCCGCAATTTTTAAGATATTTTGATTAAGTTTGGTATACCGACGCGGTTTGCCACAGGGAGGAACGCTATTGCGAATGTTTCGGAGCAAACCACTTTCCACTTTGAAGGCCTCGTTCTGGAAATGGTTATCGATCAAAAGAAGCTCATAATAGATTGTACTCATTGTGACCATTAACAACATTTTATCCAGAAATACCAACAAAGACACCAACTTCAAAGACAATAGCTCTTTGTTCTCTTTTTTTTTATTTACCGATCCACAAAGCAAAGTGCAAAAGGCGACGCAGTTCGTTGCCAGGTAGGTGCGTAGGTTCGCAAAAAAATAAAAAAAATTTCAATATGTTATTCTTATTAATATCGTTACGAAATTCGCTATTCTCGATACGGTTCGAATCACTAGATCGTGGATATTCTTTTTAAGAGAAATACGCACGTTTTCACTTCAAGATTTTTTATTTACAATCAATTTCTTTAAAGGTAGGATTCTTTACATTTTACTTTGGCAATACTCTCCACTTCTCTACTCCAATATTCTTTTTTGTCTCTCTGTCGACTCTGCCTTCCCAAATAGTCTATTTATATACATATTTACAAGCATATTACTATGACCTAAGGTCATGGCTTCATTTTTAAACCGTTAACCTGCTTTTTCGTTAATCGTTGTCCTCGCCCGGCAGCTGCATGACGCGCCGCGAATGTGCGATTGTGTTTTCCCTCTCTAGGGAATTTGTTGTTTGGGAAAATCAATTAATTGGAATGAACTGGATTTGCGATTTCCATAACAATATTATTTTTTTAATCCTTGTTTGCTCAACGGATGTCCCCTATTCGCCGTCAGAAAGCAATGAGCAAAGAGAAAGAGATAGCGAGATGGTGATCGCAACGTGGTGAGTGTGTACCCACTCGGTGAATGTCATGTCTTTGCGGACAATATCAATATTACGCGAGTTCCAGAAATTATTGAACACAAGTTCTATACGAATGGAGAGAAGGCCTGCGGGAGAGTTTGTTGGACGATTAGCCATTAGATAGGTTTCCGATTTTCATCATATTCGTTTATTGGAATAAATTTAGAATTCGTTTAAAGCTTTCTTCAAAGTTTCAAGTCCAGTCTTAAGTAACTTACTACAAGTCTACTAATTTATAAATTTTTCTTTGTGAGTCCTATTTCACGGGAATTTTTAAAAGCATTCTCGTGTTGTGTTTCTTTAAAAACTTTAAAAAACTATTTTTCTTTCAATTTCTGCATAAAACTAAATTCGTTTTCTTTTTTGTCAGCAACATATTTTCCTTTCCTTTGTTCCTTATTTTAAACTTAAAAGTAAACTGGGTCTGGTATACTTTAAACTTACTCTAGTAAATAGACGTACGTATATACGTACCTACTTACGTATGTATATACAGATTCACTAGCGAATGCTTTGTCATGTCTATCATTAATGCCAAACACGCGCCACATACAACAACAATTCTCGCGAAACATTAAGCTAACAATAAAATTGCGCCCGTACCCGAAAACAACCTCTATAGCAGAAAAAAAGTTTTTCTTCTACATATACATATATATATATATATATATATATATATATATATATATGAACATATATTCATTGTATATATTGTATATATATATATATATTCATTGTAGATATACATTAGATATAAACAAGAATATGTTAGAAAGCAGAGGGCGGGGTGATATTTTTTGAGATTTTTTTTCTCCATAAGGCTTATTGTCGTCATAGCAGTCGACGGTATGATTTTGTTGCCATAGTTGAAGTTAAATGTCTGTGTGTTGTTGTACTTTGACAGTTTACAATTATAAATAACTGTATATGTGTTAAGCATATATACATAATAAAGTTTATGCAAAAATTTTTCTAAAATATACTCACATATTTACATACGTACATACATATATATATGTATCGAATATAGATAAGGATGTGTGTATGTACATTTTGTGAATACAACTAACACTGACAAGAATTAACTAAAGAAGTGAAAAATGTATGTGTGTGAGAACTCATACATGTTATATATGCGCTTTCATGGCTACATATCCACACGATTTAGTATATAACGTATACATACACGTATATGTGCTACATATAGATGAAGACTGGAACGAGACGACAACAAGCACGACGACGACAACGACGACGACATCAACGAAGACTAATAAAATTGCTAGACAGGCAGACAGCAAGTAATTGTGATGGTGGTCGTCGTTATCGTATTGACGGTGATGGTGTATGTTGATGTCCGTAACGATGACGGCACGGCAATGTAGTAGAAAGCAAAAACAAAAACGTAATATATATTCATACATATATATATGTGTATATGTAGTCTCTGTAAACTTCCTCGCAACTTAAATTTCTTTTTCTTTTCTGTACTTTATATCAACAACTCATACACACGTATATACGTAAAATAACAAACACATGAACCCCACTCTTCTGCCTTCGTATTTATGCATTTTATATATATGTATATATATATATAGATATATGTATTTACAGAACGTTAAGCGCTAGTAATTTTGTTGTTGTTATTTTTTCTACTTAGCCCACCGCAACCTACAGCAACAAAGTTTGAATGAAACGTTTCTCTATATATTTTTCCCTCATTTCAAGCCAAGTCTAAAGAGATTTTCATTTATTGCTAACTTAGGTTGGAATTCGGGGGCAATTTCACATCATCCCCTAGCCAGCAGCATGAAGAGGGGTTGAAAAGTTTTTTTGCTTCTTTTTATATTTACGTATGTATGTGTTGATTTTGTGTAAGTGTTCGTATGTGTGTTTGTGAGCTTGTAAGTGTATGCGTGTATATTTTATCTCTTTTATTTACTTTGGCAAACTTTTTCAGTTGCTTGTTTGTGCTTCTTCTGCATTTTGCAGTCTTTCCGGTTTCCGTTTCTTTTGCTACTCTTCACTATTACTTAGTGTCGTTCTTCTTTCTTTCTTTTTACCCATTTGTGTGCCGGGTGTGCCATTTACACATCCAACCGAAGAAGACAGGATATGACACAAGCAAACTGGAAAAACGAATAAAGTAAGAAAAGAGGAAAGCGCAAGGAAATCAGAAAGAGAAAAAAATGTAACCTTTTCTTCAGTTTCAGTTGAAAGTTTTCGCGACATATTCACCATCTTACTATTGCCTCTTACTTTTCTGCTTGTCTCAAGGGTGCTTACATGTGCTATTACTACTACTGATACTCATTCTTAGTCAGTTTTCCTTTTCTTTTCTCCTCTTCAATCCTAGACCTCTCAAGCACACACATATTAGTTCACTAAAAAAAAAAGAAAAAACAAAAACTAGAACTAGAACTTAAACCCCACTCGGTATATATATATTGTATACCTTACCTAAAGATTTTTGGGTTGATGACGGGAGTGAGAGAGATTTTATTGATTTTTTTTCTCTCTACTACTGCAAAAAGAAAAGGAATCTGGAAAAAAATAAAAGCAGGAGGAAAATCAAAATAAAATTAAACAACACAGCATAGCATCGTCATCGTCACCGTCAACAAAAGTGTTCAGTTTTTGCTTCTTTTTTCCCGCTCGAACAAACCACCCACACACCCACCATGCCGTCGGTAAGCTTTTAAATGCATTTTTTGTATATACGTATATATGTACATGTATAGAATATATAAAATTTTGTTCAGAGGTTTAACATTAACTGTTGGCAAACTGTCAGTCTGTCAGTTTGTTGTGTAAATAATCAGCAATATAAAGCCTGGCTCAGCTGTTTGTTGCCTCTTCGTTGGTGACAGTTGTCGTTATTATTTTTTGTTGTATCATGCTTCATGTATATAAATATGTATATGCATGAATGTATTTTGTATTTTTTGTTATACTTGTGTTTTTTTAACGTTTTTATTACATTTAAGTCTGAAAGCATTTTATATATTCTACTGCGCCTTAACGATAATGATTTTGTGTTTACTGGCGCAACCGAAATGGCTTACAAATAAGTTTAATTATCACCACCACAATCCAAACTAAATCATTATTTTGTTTTATTTATTCATTTGCATTAAAAAGTAATGACAGCGCTACTGAAAAAATTTTTAAATGAAAAGTTGTTTTCTTTTAATTTTTTTTTTTTGCTTCGAACCCTATGGAGAGAGTTAGAAGGGACTATCAATAAAATATTTAATTTCAATAAAACAATTAGATAACCCATTTAGTCTGGTCTATCTTCTTTAAGAAAATAAAGTCAATAATTTTAGTCGATGCTGCTCATATTCTACTTTACTACAAATAAATTCTCTTTGTCGAAATTTGGTTGCTTTAGAAACTCTCTGTGGCGCGTTCAGTTCTTGCGATATAACAGGTATTTAGATAACTTTACTACTTGCGTTTGTAGATTATAAGTCTTAGCCATTTTCGAAATATCGGAATGAATGTTCGTATGCGTTCGTCTATCTTCAGCAAAAGCAAACTGGGAAATGATCTTCATTTTGGATTGCGAATTTCTCCTGATTACTCGACTTTTCTCGACTCTTCTATCCTTCTGATTAGCACTGTTTCAGGTCGATGCAGTTATATTTAGCAGATAAGTAGCTTTAAAACGTCAAAGACGTCTGTAAATGGGTCGATGACTACTTTGCCTCGAAACTTGCTATCGCGGTGGATTACAAGCCTGTGTCGATTTAACCAATGTCCGTTTCATTCATTGGTGCTCTCATGAGCAAAAACCTTTAAAACTGTAGTTAATATTTAACCATTGGTAGAACGACTGTAGATTTCTTACATCTTTTAGTATCGAACGGTTTATGTTAATATAGGAAAATTTTGAAACCTCTGTGCGTTTTCAGGTGTTCTGCTTGAAGAATATTTAGCTAAGCTGAGTTCATGACCGATGATAGGGGCTGTTTTTTCTTCAGAACACGAGATTTGGAAAACATTTTTTGGAAAAAGTGCCCGTGCGTTTCTCTTTTATGTTAATATGGGAAAATCTGTTTTTTTTCACAATCATTGCACGGACTTTTTATCTGATTTCTTACATGTATGTATTAAGCCTAAGATTCGTCTCCACATCTTCGATTTTGTGAACGTTTTTCAAACGCGATTACTGTCCATGTTCTGTTGGCTTTTAAAGCATAACGTATGTAAAGAAATCCATGTCAGAAAATTGTATCCTCTTGATGGCGAATATTTAAACTTTACTCCTCACATCAAACCAATGAATTTTATTGAAAATTAGAGAGAATATTAGAGAATAATTATTTTAATTTTGTTATTAATTAATTAAATATCTTATTACAATATAATCATTTCATCACTGTATTTAAATATAGTATATACACTTAAATAATTATTATATTAATTAATTGCTTTTATTAATTATTATTTCATTACTCAATTATTTGAACTTAACCTTAATTAATTAATTAATTAATTACTTTTAATATGATTCCTATTATTTTAATTAACATTATTATTATTATTATTAATTAGTTAATTAACTAATATCGATTTATAAAGAAAGATTATAGATAGAACTTAATTGATCTGTTGGTTTCAATCCGTTGCATATCGTGGGGTTGGCCAGAGCGAATCCCAACCACTTTCAGGCTTGACCGTGGTTATCAATTATTCGTTTGCCAATGGGTCATATTGTTGTTTTCTACCACGATTACTCTGCGCAAATCCCATATAGAAGCGCAAATGCAAAATGGCTCGGGGTGAAGTTAATCAAGAATTGCTTGTAGGGATTTTAATGTCAGAGACGGAAGAACAAATCCAGTGTATTCCAGTTCATGCATTCATCTTAAATTTCTATATTTTGATCTCTCAGGTCACATATTTCTCTGAACTTCATTTAGAAAACAAATGAGAAAAATAACGAGAAAATTCAATTTAATTCTCAAGTCAATTTCTTACGTTAATCACCAGTTTGTAGGCGATTGCAACGTTTATACATTTACTTAACGGTTTATAATTAAAGCATGTTCAAGTTTAATAGAGTTGGTGGCTGTCAATCAATTACACTTTCCGCACACTATTCTGTATTATGGTGCTAATGTTCTTGTCGCTGCTGGTGTTGTTGCTCTTTTATATCGAAAATGACCGAGAACTAAAGTAAATCTTTTAAGAGCAAAGTAGTAGTAAAAAGCGAAAAGTAGGTTAAAACCAGGCAACCATTTGCCGAATAGACATCAAAGAAATCTTAACAAACTTCGCGCAGAGTAAAGTAGAACTCAATCCCAACAAACAATCAATTAAATTTTTAATCATGTATCTAACAAAAAAAAAAAAATATATATATATATATATATATATATATATAAAAACAAAAATTTAAAAGAAAAGGAAAAACATGTTGTTTAACAAATTTATGATACATTGTGTTAAGTTAATGTCTCTTTGCAGAAAGCAATAAGAAGAACAGTAATTTAGCCAATACTGTTGTTGTTGTTGTTGTTGTATTAATCTAACTAAAAAACCCAAGCGTGAGCTTTAAACAATTGCCAGTCAAAGAGTAATAGTAATAAACATTGACAGTAGGCAAAATATAAATGCACGGAAGCCGCGCTAAAAACATTATAAAAGTAATTTATGAAAAAAGCTACAACAATAACAACTATTACAATGTTGGCAATAACAACACATGATCAGAAAAATGATTAAGAAAAAAAATAGAGAAAAGAAGAACCACCAGCACCGCCAACACACCAACACCAAACATTTTACCATGAATTTACTGAGCATTAAGAAGAAGAAAAAGAAGAAGAAAAGTATATTTGTATGTAATATATGTTTGTTATGTTTGTTTTTAGAACCGTCACCGTCACCGCCGCCGCCGCCGCTTTGATAACTTTCAAGGTGCTAGTTGGTGCTGGAAATTATAACTACTCATACTCATACTCATGCTTACGTATATATATATATGTACATCGGTTTAGTGCTGTAAACTGTCAGTTTTCTGTATTTTTAATGCCTTGCTACTGTTAGTTAATGGTGTTAGCCAAAGATCGTTACGGCCAATATCATGATCATAAACTTCATTATCATAACATTTGTATTTAGGAGCAGTTAAATCTGTTCGTGTTCTTCTTGTTCAGTTGTTGTAACGTTAATAATGATAATGACGACGATGAGGTTAAGATTGCAAACAACATCTCTAACAGTCAAACCATTTATAAATTTTTATTTACTTGTATGAGCTGCCAATTGTAGACAACGTTTTTATTTTATTTTACTATCGTTGTTATTGTTGTTGTTTTTGTTGTTGGTGCTTTTGTAGTTACCTTCATGATTTAGCCAGCAGTAGCGGTAAATGCGATTCAAATACTCATAAATACAAACAAGCAAAGAAACAAACTGCTAACAGACAGACAGACCAAAAGATATTTATATATATGTACAAATCATTTATGGTTTCTAGGTTGACTATGCATGTACTATACACGTACGTATGTACGTGAATAAACAAAGGCCGCGTCATTTGAGTTTTCGGTTAAAAAAGAAAAAATGAAGAGAAAAAAGGAGGCGGCATTTTGTCTAATTTTCACAATCAACTCAAACCGAAGTATAAAATTAATCACACACACACACGCGCGCGTATATACCCACATTCATATACGTTTATATTTATTACATACAACGCATCAACAACCACAGCTACAGACAGCTGTAATAATATTTTCTTTTAACTTTGTTAAATTAACCCAAAGATAGTCGAAGATTTCTTATTAAATATGGTCGCCGTCGTCATCATCATCGTCGTCATGTTTTTTATTTTTCTAGCGCGCAGCATTTCGTTTATTCGGTTTTCATCCATTAAAGTTGTTTACACTTGGTCGTTGTTATTGTTGTTCGGTTGACTGCTTAAGCTTTTAAAATTGTGTATGAGTTGGCAAATTTGCTGTTAATGTAGTTGTAGTTGTTATCTATTGTTATTGCTTTTTTTTTTATTTTTGTTTTTGTTTTCTAATGCTATGCGTGCTTATCTTGATAGTTTCTGACAAGCGGCAATCCGTAAATCGGCTAAGTCTACAGGAAGTTCATTAATGAATTTATGCTTTTTCATGTTTTAACATACAATACAATGTATTCATAACTGTGTAGACATGTATACGTGAAAGTTATACCAGAACGCAACAAAAAAAAAATATATATATATTTTTTAAAATCTAGTTAAATACCAGATTTCACCGTTCATCTTTCGTTAATGTGCAATTAGCCGGGCAATGGTTTGGACTTTTTCATAAGATTATTATGAGAATTTCTTCTCCAACTGTTGGAAAAGCATTCAAAAAAATTTATTTCAAAAATTTGCAAAAATATAAAATATGTGTTCGTGAGCGGATCAGACAAAGCCTCCTTTTCATTCGCCTTTGATATAATGGTTGCTACTTTCTTTGCCGATTTGCTTCCAACATTCGGATTTGTCAAAGTCATTCAACCATAGAAGAATGCTCGCAAGGTTGCTATAATTGTTGTGGACATGAAACGAGTTGTATTCGCCTTAAACGTCTATCCGTTCAAAGTAATTAAAATAGTTAGCAAAATATTTTTTAAATACACGTAAACTCAGTCAACTAGAGTTGGCGCATGGGAATGTTCCCATCCCGTTTTAGATCAGCATCGGCTATAAGTTGCAATTCGGAGTTGTTTGCTTATTGGGCAGACGTTGGTCGAAGCACTTTTTTCAATTAACTTTTATATGGTATTTGCAAGTATTTTATTTATGTCCGCTACGGATTGTAAGTTCGTTTTTCGCATAAGTGGCTGGGGGTTAACGATGCCAACTTTCAAAACTGAGAACATGTACCATATGTTAGTTCAAGATTCAACTTTACATTTCAATTTTAACAGTCTTGAGTCGCGCTCAGTATGTAATGTAATGTAAACCTGTCCTTTGGCTGATTTGATCCATTTTCAGTACCAATCTGTGCGTTGGAGCTTCTAATGTTTGTACCAAATTTGAATTCGTTATCTTCCTTTTTAAAAATCAGGCGGAAGTTTACCATGGCCCGTCATATCGACAAACGGACAGGTGGACGAACGGACAAAGTATCTACATTAATCATTTTTTCAATTTCTGCAACTCTTGATTTATTGGCGTACTTTCCAAGCCAGCTTCCAAGCTAGTTGAGGTCGTTTTACAATTTTTGAGGCTATTATTATAAGGAAATACAAGTTTTTACTTCAATTAGGAATTGAAATTGAAAAAGCAAAACCTACGGCAAAGTTTGAATTTTATCCAATAAAAGTGACCTTTCTGTGTCTGATGGTAACGGAGAGCAATAATTTCTTATACATTTTTTCAGCGTAGCAAATCTCATCCTGGAAAACAAGCAAATAATCAAATTTTTTCAAACGGGCACACATCATCTTTTACTCTGGTTACACAAAATGTACATTTAGCTTATCAGGCAGTGGAAATATTTAGGCATTTAAAATAAGAAATTCACTAGCACCTGCCCAATTCCGTACTCTGAAGAAAGTACGTCAAGTTGTTTATTTTTAGGTTGTTTGCAAAATGACTGCAAAATAATACGAATAGGGAAATGGTTTATGCTATAGGAGGAGTCGAAAACTATCCAAGGTTTTCTTTGTTTTTTTTGTTGAGAGCCTGTGTGTACGCTTGCATCTACAAAAGAGAAAATCACGATGTTGTGAAAAGTAGAGAAACATGACAAAATCAAGGCTGAGCAACATTATTGATGAGTACTTATGTCAAAAGGGTCTTCATTGGTTGGGACGTTTGTATTCCTTTCCTTGAATTGTATCTGTCTTCCATTAAATGGTTTTTTTCTTTCGAAGTTAGTGTTTATTAACAGTCAGTTTTCAGAATCTTTTGCACCTTTATACCCTACACCAGTGGTGATACAGTATATACTGAGTTTGTACGAACCTATCTAGCACGCAGAGGGGCTTAAGGTAGATCCATCTTCGATTATGCCGATCTATTCAGAATCATTTTCTGAAGAGGTCTAAGTCTGTCTGTCCGCGTGATGTCTGCCCATATAAAATTGTGTTCAGGGTACTGGTCGCAATTTTTGTAATGACGTACTTCGTCGACTCAAGGGCGAACGTTATTAAAAATGGTTTGGTAATGATGTAATGATTCATTTTGAAATTTCGTTATATGAATAACTGCGTTGAACGAATGGAATGCTGGATCATTTACTTGTTTAGGTAAGAAAATGATATTAAACAAGCGAAAAAATAAGGAGATTAAACTTTCCTTGTTCTCTATACGGTTTTGAACAAAATTCTATCTTCTAAACATTCCGGTCAATAATATATTGTTTTTATTTTGCTTTTTTTTCTTATTTCTCTAAAACGTCCAAGCGAAACCGTAGAAATATAAATAAATACAAATACATCGCCATTGTTATAAAAGGACATAACACTAACGGTTACGAGGGATATGAAAACGAGCGAGAAAAATGTCGTAAAAATATCAAAGTTCATGTCAGCTATTTTGCCCCTCTATCACAGCAACGATGACAACGCATTACAGTTAGGCCGAAATAAAATAAAAATTTATGAAAAAAGAAGAAGAAAAAACAGACACAGGATAGACAATGTAGTGGCAGACAGAGGGACAGACATTGTGCTAAAAAGCCAACCATTGTAAAATTGACTGTACTGTTCGTTTGCTAATAAACAAAAGTGAATTATATGATGGCATACGCAAGCTTCTCTCTATCTCTGTTTCTCTGTGTGCTTGTGCCTCTGTATGCATTAGTATATGCCCATACATTTTGGCAAGCGTATACGTACACACGCAAATAGTTTTGAATTCTATGTATAGAAAATACCAGTAGTACGGTGCAGCGAATAAATGAAAAGCTTACGGGCTTGACTCACCAACACTATCATCGTTACCGCCGCCCATAACGTTACCGTTTGCCAGTTTTCTTTTATATCCAACGCTTATGTTCGTTCGCCTTACTTGTTATTACTTTTCTGAAGGCCATACAATGAACCTTTCAAAGTGCACATAAGGATATGAACACAGTTAAAGCCTAGAAATATATATATATATATATATATATGTGTGCGTGTGTGTATATACGTAAAAAGACAAAAAAAAAACGATGTACAAGTTGCTATAAATGCTTCGCTATTCAAAATAATGAACCAAACCGTTAGTCAGTCAGTCAGTACACGAGCAAGCTTTCACTGCTAATGGCATAAAGCCCAGGATTATATTTACACTGTTATATATATCTACCTATATAAACGTACCTACATATTCACAAAATGTGTTGTGCATACTCTCAAACAAAAAGCCTACTGTTCAAGTGTATGTATTTTTATATCTTTGTATATATATTACCTAACAATCTCTGCAGCAAGTCGTTTTTCTTTTTTTTTCGTTTTCCACATATATGCTTTGGTGTCATTGTTGGTGACGACAACAATGCTGGTGATGATGGAGATGATCATAATGATATATAATGACGATGATGATGATGATGATGATGATAATAATGATGATGATGTCCCATCAAGGACACTTAGCTAAGCTGTATATATTCACAGCACGCTTTTAAATGTATTCTTATTTTATCTTCAAGTGGCGTAAACAAAAATATTCATGTGTTTTTCTTTTGTTTCTCCTTTTTTCTCTGTGTTAGTAAAATGCTGCGTGTGGTGTGCATGTTTCGCTCGGTATAGCCTTTTCAGTCTCTTTGTCCAGTTGTCAAGAGGATACTGACGTTGTCGTACAGAATTAGATAGAAATTTACACGTGCCGACATTTCATTGCTTTTTGTTGAAAAGCACTTTTATAATTGTACTTAACTAGAAAAGAAGAGACTGAGTTGACAAGCGAGAAAACTTTTAAAAATATTTAAATTTTATTTAGTAAAAAAAGACGCACAGAGGATATTTGAGACGAAAACTTTTAATGTTCGTCATTAAATGAATCTTGCGGAAGCGTCTTGATAAACAAGTTAGTGTCTGTATATTTTCTATTTCTTGATATTAGAAATACTGTAGATAAGTTATTCTGAGTGGGTTCTTATTCGTTGCGCTCTGCAATAGGAAGAATGCAACAGCGCACTGTGATTGAATTCAGATCTTAGAACCGAAAACATGGTGGAAAGCTTTATTGAGACTTCATTTCTATTTCTACCTTCAATGATTGTCATCACGTAAATGAATTTCAAAATGATCTGTCAATCAGTCCTGTAATTGAAGTAGTCATAACAAACTGCCTGTCTGTTCCCGAATAGTTTTCGTCTGCCTTGCCTAGAAGAGTGAAGGTTCCCTAGGGCCCTTTTTGGCTTTTCAAATTGATGTGGTCTTCTACAGATCTTATACATGTGAAGAAAGTACTTTTTTTAAGTTGGTTAATAAGTTATGTCTGCTAATGGGCAGAGTGATTGTAATCATTTTTAAAGTGAAGCAGAAAGATTACGCTAACAATAGGCAAGGGAAATACGTCTGGTATTTTTCTTCTGTGACAGATGTCTTCTCGTTGCAACACCAACTTGGAAAGATTCTTATGTGAGAATCATTCAAACCACTGTTAATTAAAACAGAACACTGCAAAGCAACAAGCAAGGCGGCAACAAAGCTGTTATTATTATTGATAAATATGTTAAGGAATTTTTATTATCTGCATTAAAAATTAATAATTTTAATAGGAAACTATAAAATAAGTGAGTCAGTGTCGTATTAGCAGCCCGCTTGTAGACATGGCCGGGTTGCGACAAAGGCTTAATTCACACTAGCTTTCCTAATACCCAAACTATCAAGCCACATGAAACGCGCGTCCCCAGGTGGTTAAAAGCAAAACATTGTGACATATGTGATATAATTCAGACAACAATTACATTTTAACAACCAGCCGAAATTCTGAAAGGGCGACTCCAATACTATATCATTTCTATCAAGGCGATAAAGCTTAGCAGGACTGTGAAAAAATTATTTCTATATGTATGGTTCTATAAAAGGTAGCGGCAAGCTACCTAGATGGGGATGGAAAGATTCATTCTTGAAATTACTTGAAGGACGATCTATGCCCTATATAGCTCTTAAAAAAAATATATATATAAAATGGTCTACGTTTTCCATCTTACAACATAGCTACGGAACTAAACATTGACCAAAGGGCAGTTTAGAATCATGTCCCGACACCTGGATGCAATGCTCATCTTGCCACGTGCGAATTGCCAATGAAGTGCCATGTAATCAGCCCATTATTGGAGAGATTGATTAAGGCCGATGGCGAGTAGGTTTTATATCATAATAGCGTGTGAAAAGATCGCAGTCCACAAACACTAGTGTAACTCGAAGGCTACGTAAGTTAATGATTCGCCTTTAGTGGCATGGAATGAGAATCGTCCATCGCGAGTCAAATGGATAATTGCAGTTTCTATTGTTAACAACTTATGCGATGAAAGTGCACGTATCAGTTTTGAATTGGACGATAGGAAAGCCATTGTGTTTTATCATGACAACGTCGGACCACATTCTTTACAATGCAACATAAATACGGAAAAGCGTGGCTGAGACAAGACGTGAATCGTATATCCCGGATCTGTCGTACGCCAACTAAACTTTGTCTCGCGATCTGCAGAACTCTCTCTCTCTCTCTCTCTCTCTCTCTCGAAAAGACAGCAGCGAAAATCATTGCCTTCAGTCTTTCGCCACAGAAACCTCAGAACTTTTACAATATTATCAACACCAACTCGTACAACTGGCACGGAAATCCGACACAACGTGCCAAGGATCACGAAACTCGGCTCCGTATGGCAAAAGTCGCCAAACAACCCTTCACAGTACTAATCTGGAATGTGCTATGCTCCTCGCTGTTACCAGTGGGCATTACGTCTTCTGATTACAACCGCTGTTAACCTGTAACTTAGTGTCTAATCGCACGATCCGAAAACGTCACTTGTCTTTTCGTCACTGAATTCATATTTTATCTAAAAGTGATGGCTAGTGACGGACAACATTTTGACTAGGAAATGTGTGATGATCAGCTCTTTACAATAAAGCCGCGACTGTTGAATGTCGCTATATTCACATAAAAATTGTCCTAAATATGTTTTCGGACAAATGATGCCCGCTAAAGGTTCAAAAAAAACGGACGTAACTTATATTTGTAGCTAAGCTATTTTTATTATTATTTATATTATTTTCAATAAAGCTGTGCTTATATGCGCAAATTTTTCTATCGATACCAGATAAAAAAAACCAAAAAGATAGAAAAAAAAATAGAAAAATAACACCATCTTATCGGTGCGATCGGCAAAACATCAAACGAATTCGCATTAAGTAACTCACAATCTCACTGTTTGTCTATACATAATGTGCCAGTTGCTGTTGTTGTTATTATTGTTTTTACTATTAATGCTGTTGTTGCTGTTGTTATTGTCCATTTGGTCGCCCATCCGTCTGCGTTTATTTTTGCATGTTTATGCGTTTTTTTCTTTCAATATTTTCTATGCACATGAGTCGCATACAATCACGCTTAAGTATATATACACATCTGTGTTGCCCGTAGATTATAGAAGAAGAAAAAAGTGTTTTAACTCACATTATAGAAAATGTACTTTGATCACGAATACAAAGTGTTGTGCATTTAATTTTCCTTATTCTTATTATTATCTTTTCTCACATTCCATGGGTTTTTGATCTGTTTGAAAAATTTCCGACATGGAATAGTATATTAATGTAAAGTGTAGATTGTGTTTGTGTGCATGTGTAGAGTATATTTTTTTTTTTTTACGTTTTGATTCTTTGACAAAGTATTTATTTCATTGCGTTCTATTGTACGTGCGTGTGTGTGTGTGTGTGCGTATGTTTGCGCATGTGTGTGAATATGCGAGTTCATGTGCTTTTTGCGTCTAAGCATGACAAATGATATATTACAACAATATTGTGTTAGCTCCGATTCTGCCAGAAGACATAATAATGTGTTAATTCATATTTCTACTCTAGAGATACGATAAGAAGTCATCAGAAAATGTGTAGAATAGAATTCTTAAGGCAAAGACAACGCAGTAGCAAAATCGATTGATTTTCTTATAACTCGTTTACTTGTCGTTATGATTAGGAAAAGTTTCTTTATTATTATTAAAATAATTTTTTTAAATTTTGCAAATGAAATAAATAAATTTGTAACGTACGCCATATTTCATCTTATCACGCATTGTAGAAGTGGGCATTGATCACAAAACAGTTTTGCGAATCATTCGCTTAAAGTTTTATTCAAAAAAAAAGATTCACTTTTGGGTACTTGTTGTTCAGTTGATATTGAAAAACTTAATAGACAGAATTTACACCTTCGTATCGGTCCTGAAGCGAAACCAATATTTCGAAAAATTGGAACAAGGCAGAAGAAAAGTGGAATAAATAGAACAATAATGTTGAGCTAAGACGAGTGTAACCGTATAAACATCGGCAAAATGTAGATTAATGCCACGCAAGGGCTGGGAAGAAATAGTCCATAGTGAGTTGCAACAATCTCACAAGATGAATAAATTCACTTCCTACTATATGAGTGACGCGATTAAAGCCTGCCCGCGTCTCCAATTAATCAATGCGATAGGCCTTTTTCACCTTTTATGCCTACAATGCCAGATCTCCATGCAGGCAAAAAGTGAGAGAGCTTCGCGGAGATGCATGTTTCATGTGTATCCATAGTACAAACCTCTCATGCAATGGAGAACTGGAGAACTCTCTTAACAGTGCAAAGTTGACTCCAATCGAGGCTTGGGATCACTTAGCTTATTTTTTGTCCAAATAATCCAGAAGTTCTACAACGATACAATAATGGTTTTAGCAGACAACTGTCAAAAGATTATCAATCACAGTGATACGCACGTAGTTTAATAAAAGACAAAGAATACAAACGGTTTTCCCTTGCCCTCAGGGCAAGCCTAGAGCCTAGAAGTTCCTGCTAAAACAAAAGGCCGCACTGTAAATCTTCATTTTACATCTACAACTACAATCATATTCCTACCTTTCTTTCCCAGAACCTGATGGAATTAAATTAGCGAGAAAATTCGTTGCAAAGCAAACAAAGTTCGTCCTTGGATGCGGAGAGGAATACAAAGTTAATATATTATGTATGCATTCTTCGTTATCGAAATGAAAAATGTATCTCTGACAAGTTGTCTTCACGCCGAAAGCAAAAAATGAAAAAAAAACCAAAGAGTGGTTCTATCTTATCTTGATGGGGACAAAGTAGGGACTTACAAAATCCCCTTCAATCTTCTTCTATGAAATGCGAAAAGGGTTTCTATGTCGAATAAGACCCAATGTCTAATTTAAGAGTGTTGAGCATAAGAAATTATGCTTACCGTGCTTTCATTTCCATTATCCATTTCACTGCAAGGAAAGACAATATTTAATAGAAAATTTTAAAACTTTAACGGGGCGCATATGACTTATGCAGGGCAAAATCGAACGTGGGTGGCAAAAGCTTACTATCGCGCCTACGAATTTTCTAAATTGACTACGAATCTCAAGTTGATTATTTACCAACCATTCGTACCGAGGTTAACAGCAAATTATTTGCTTCATGTGGAAAAACCTTAGTATTCATCGTTTATGTCGCTTCAAGGAGAAAGCACATTTCTTAGCTCATTGTTGGTTGGAGCACAATCCGAATCGATTTTTCTTTTTTTTTTGTGGGCAATGAAAAAACAAACCAACGAATTTTTCTGACATTTTTTGCTTTCACTTACGAGATAATTCTTTAAAAACAACTTTAGGATCTTCAGCAGCCAAGCAACACACAGTAACGTGGCATATACTGCAGTTAAAAGTGGTATATAAATAGAATTTTGGTTTCGTCTATTTACTACTGAGCTTGAATTTCAATGACAAAGGAAAGACTTATCAGTATACTAGCAACATAAAACTGAACTACATTTCTAAAAAAAAAAAAGAGAAAAAAAAATTAGGCTAACAACGAAATGAATTCTAACAATTAAAAAATTTGTGTTTCTTTCAGAACGAAACCTAGATACCCCTCGCATAGCAAAAAACGTATCATATCCTTGTTAATTATGAACCACTTACCTTACCAATGTCCAATTACATATAATGCCAGAAGATGCTCATGATAATTTTAAGACCTATATTTGTAATCAATTGAACACCGCAGATACAAAATTTGGATGTGTTTAATATATTTTGAAATTGGGGTCATTTTTTTCCAGCAGGTAGCAAGTTCATTCTCAAACGTGAACTACGGCTTACAACTAAGATATTTATTTATAAAATAGACAATACGCATAGAGTATAGACGGACAAATGGATATCCAGGCCTGCTTATGTGCACATAGGCGGAATCTACAACTGTGCTTAGACGGTTTCGATTTAATCTGCTTCGAAGTAAAATTAATTACCCTTTTTACACGGTCATATTCAATTTAGTACGGTTAAAAAATTCTCGTATTCTCGTATTCAATATTCCTCTTCTCTTTGTTAGCATGCT
Source organism: Glossina pallidipes (assembly GCA_000688715.1). NCBI lineage: Eukaryota > Metazoa > Arthropoda > Insecta > Diptera > Glossinidae > Glossina > Glossina pallidipes. Next base: position 2,221,190 of record KK499779.1, read on the forward strand.
TAGGCACAATCTTCGTCTCCTGAAGGCGAAGGAAGAGATCGAAATCCTTTTAGTATTGCACTATACTATGTAACATTACTTTTGCTACTTCTATACCGTTTCTTCTGTGAAGACGGAACTGGATGAACCTTCAAGGCAAATGAGTTTGCAAAATGAATATACCTTCTTGCCATTATAGGCAGGCAAATCTGCCAGCCTCAATAGTGAAACCATTAGTTTTGCTATTACGTGAAAAGAATGAATGAGTGAATAACCTAGATTTTAGGGTGGCACCGGCACCATAAAACGGAAACCAATGCATATGACTAAAAAAGGATGCAATGAAATGCCAGTAGCAACATAAACCAGCAGAAGCAGAAACAGCATGCCATGCATTCTATGACTGCTGCGTTGGAGAATGGAATAACAAGGAAAACAAGAATAAATAACAAAAAGTACAATAAAAAAGACTTAATAGCAGAAATGAATGAGTGAAAAAGACAAATTACATATATCCAACAAACTTATAGCGGTCAACAGTAGTACAAATCCAGCAAACACATTAAGAGTTTTAGTGTTTAATCAATTCAGACAGGAAAATATATATATATATATATATGTATATAGATATATAAATATAGAGAGATAAAGAAAGAGAAATAGGGAAAGATCAGAAGGATATAAAAAATATGAGCAAGCAAAAACTGGAATGAAAATAAATGGATATTAAAATAACGGTTTACGCATACGGACTCAGCTAGCGTAGAGATTTCCCATTTGGAACTTTTAAATTATGATGCAATTGTTTGTTGCTCATGGTTGTAGTGAAACTTTACACAAGACTGTTTTCTTGTTTCCATGGTATAAAGCAACAAGCACATAAATACTTATATATCTGTGTCCAGTCTGAACTCTATTCTCTGAGCAAGACCAGCAAGGATTGTGGCATTGATCGATGACATAGTCATGCAATTGAAGCAGAAAATCTGCACTAGTAACAATGAACAAAAAAGAAAAAAAAAAAAGGAAGAAAAATTGTTATGGTCACTATTGCAAGCACACATTACACAGTTATGGGTACAGTAAATGCTTTTGATTCTTTCCTCTACATATATGATATATATAAATGGTCATCCTTTATACAAGACCAACCGCAGCAACGACCGGGTGTTTGCTTATAACGTCACTTGTAATTTATTACAGACGGTGGTCGCTCGGCTTTCAATGGTTTGTTATTTTGGTTAAGCTTTTGGTCTGTTCAACGTCATCACCATTGCTAACAGAAACAAATAAATGGTTATGTTGCTGCACTCTACATAACTGGCACAGAATGTATTCACTTCTCAAACACATAAAAAAAGAGGTCAAAGGAACAGGTATGGAAAGGAAAATGATGTTAATATGTCTTTATGCTTGAAAAAATTTATTGAGAGAAATTTTGTTGGATTTTTTTCACACGCGTTACATAAAAAATATTCAGGAAATACAAAGAGAATTTTTCTTCTTAAATCTGGGCACTGATTAAAAACTCTTATGCATAAGAGAAATTTAAATGCGACATATATATATATATACCGTGAGAATAATGTTCTAAGAATAAAATCTGGCTATCACATAATTAATCTCAAAATTCTTCAGAAGTAAATACGTTGTACGCTTATAAGTACATATGCTAATTGGTTGCCGAAGAAGGAGAGCATTGATGATCAGCTCACTTTGAGAGAAACTTTGAATCCTCTTTATTAATGCCATGTTGGTGCAATACCTTAGAAAAGAAACTTAAGCCGAGAAATGGGTTAATACTTTTTGGTGATGATTAGAAAGGAAAGCGCCTTCAAAGCTTGTATGCTGTCGAGAAGCAACTTACTTATACATGTTTCACTCAGATGTTGGCGATAGCTTATGACAACTCGATATTGAAAAATGTAAGCAAAAGGAAAAAAAATGTTGCCCTCAGATTGACGTCCAAGTAACAAAATAGTTCTTCAATAAGACATACATGATATACCTAACTGATGTGAATGCTGGAGAATTGTCGTAATTATTGCGTGGACAATCCGCACCGCGACCTGGGAGATCTATTGTACTCGCTCATGTCCCAGTTTTCTTTTGTTCGGAGCGTCGTACCGTGTTTAACGTTATAAAGTGTTCGTCAAACACTCGGTGTCTGATTCTTCCATGTTTTTCAGGTGGTGCCTCAGGAAATTACAACCCGTATAGAAACTGGTAACCAATCGTAGGCCGCTCCCTTTTAGTTCCAGTAACTTATGTGCTGTATCGGAATGTTTCATAATTCTTTTCGCTTGTCGTCGTCCTGCGCTTTGCTTTCAATAGAAGTTCGGTTTTTCCGTGCCCATTGAAATGCCAGCCTATTAAAAGAAAGGTTTCGCACCTTCACGGTTGCTCAGGTTCCCCTGTTAGCTAGACAATCACCTTTTTCACTGCCTTCAATGCCCATATGGACAATACTTGCCCTTTCAGAACCTTTACGGCGACTCGGCTGTCGGAATGAATGCAGATCAACTCCCCCTTGCAATGAGTGGAGTGGAGTGAATCCCTGTGAGATCGTCTAGCAGGAACTGGGACCACATACATCAACGCCAGTTTTGAATCGATAATATCTTAAATTTAGGTAAAACATGTATGGAAAGAGAATATGAACCAGCAATCAGCACGTCACTATGTTAGGATAGCTATGGCTACAGAAGCGGAATTTTCTATTGCAGTATGCGGACATGTTGTGAGAAGCAATGATATGACTATTAGTTAGTTTCGCTACGTGAGCAATTTGTTTAAAAAGTAAATTAACTTCAGTTAACCTCAATAAACAGAAATATTCAATTGCATTAGGCTTACTTCCGACTCCGGTACCTCATATTCGCGAATAAATGATTGCATAATGAAGGCAGCATCTGGTCTTGAAAGTATAAACAACGATGTTCTTCCCTAAAAAGAAGTGGTCTAGTTTGTACAACGTTTGCAATTTTAGATCAATTTTGGATCAATTTTGCCTCGAAAGTATTTATCAAATATTCTGAATTAAATTTGATTCTTGCGAAAGATCATGACGCGCGAATTAAAATTTTTCTTCAATAGTAAGAAATAATAAGTAAGAAGTGGTAGAACAATCCTTGTTAGAAGAGATGCGAAAGGCAGGAACCTTAGTAAGAAGACGAAAAAGCCATTCACCTAAACTTACCTAACGAATCTCTAACGCTTAATAGCATGAGAAGGTCGAGCGTATTCCTTTTTAGGGGTTTCATTACCATTCCCAGGATTTCTGGTTTCTACTGACGGAGGGGAAAAGGTAAGAATAAAAAAAGAGATTTCGAGGAGAGAGAGAGAGATGGAGAGAAACTTGTAACCAAATTTTAACGTTCGTCAATACATGATTTATAAGAAAAAAGGGTTTAACCTACAAGATGTACTCCGTCTTTATTGATAAAGAATAGCAGAGACTACTGTCTACTTCGTTTATACTAATACGTGCGAGTATTTTAACGACATTGGATAGCTTTTGGTTATATAAAGAGATCTTTAAGGGGTACCAATGTATTCGTCTTTTTTCTATCCGTTGGAAAATATCTCTGGGAAAATGTAAATTTTTGACGAAAATAAGAAAAAATTGTGCTTTTTTTTCCGAGATAGCTTCAGGCTGTTGTGTGTTGCAGATGTGCTTGTACTCAAATCAATTTTCTTTTTCCATTTCATCCTTTTAATCGATTGAGGAGTGTATGTTCAACATTTCAATTTCCTGACTTAGTTACAATCACACATTTACGACGATAACGTCGCAGATTCTGACGTTAATTATAAACGCAATGGTTCTCTTCTCCGTTTAAAAACTCTCACACTCGTTTCTGAGTTTAATTTTGTTCAAAAAGAATAAGAAAACGTTACTTTGCTTACTTAGTTATTCTCTTCATTCCAAATTTAAGAAAATTAATTATACTCCATTACCCACCGATTCTTTAACCTACTTTTAATTTTAAGTACGAATTCTTTAAAAGAAAAAGTTTCAGGTTTAATGTTTCAGACGTTATACGAGTGCATATGTAGATATGTTAGTTCTACTTGCTGGTTTGTGCTTAATAAAGAGATTCAATTAATCTGCTTCTGTAATGCCGGTCTGAAAACGCAATGTTCTAAAATAGCGCTAATGTGTTATGTACAAGCACAGCCAGCGCAGATGAACAAAAATGATATTTACCAAATAAAAAAAAAACAAAAAAAAAAACAACAAAATTTATATGTACATTTATTTACGTATGCTGTGTGTACATAATGAATAGAATAGAAAGAGCAACAAAATATATAAAAGGAAAATATGCAGAAATATTGTTAGTGTGCATGTGTATATGTATATGTATATGGTTTACACATTGTCTCTAGAGCAGACACTCCTTTTTCGGTACACATATACGTATATACCCACATATACATGCGACTTGTATATAATGGAATCGATTATTTACAGGATATTTTTTTCTCCCACAAGTCAGTGTATTTTGTTGTTTAGTGTGTATGTATGTATATATACATATGTGTGTGTGCGCGTATATAACACACATTTGAGTATATAGACAGTAACGAGATTGTACTGATGCCGAAAATACATTTATATATGTACGTACGAATACTTATGCAACCTCACGCTGTGACATACTCAAACATTTAAGTTGCACAGTCGAGAAAATATGTGTCTGTGATTTTAGGTCGAAGTCTGTCTGGCAGCTTAAGCCAGACAGACTGACCGACTTATTGACTAGCCCTGCAGCGAAACGCAAAACATGCAAGCACGCACGCACATGTTTTTATTGTCATTTTAGCCGTTATTTAACGACTCGCCCAGCCACCCACAACTCGGCACAACATCAAACCTCACACTCATACAAATATACCAACGACATCTGAAATGTACTTCCGACCCGGCATGACTGGTAGACAATTTATCCAGCTTTTACATTACGCGCATATGCACACAAACGTGGGCATTGTAAAGAGAGTGAGAAAAAAGAAGAAGAAGAAGAGGAAGAAAACTAACGGAACATCCGACTAACGAGCGAACGAACGAACAAAACAACCAACTGACTTAACGAGTGCGCAACAACCATATAAACAATACAACGTCCATCCATGCCACCATACGAACTACGTAACGGCAGAATACAAACCATTATGTTCGTGCAGACGTTAGCCTGAGCTGTCGTTTGTACTCGTTTCCTTCTGTTGCCTTTTCTATGTTTTGTTTTCTCTTCTTTTTTTTTTGTTTTTTTTTTGTTTAATATGTGTGTGTGGCAAATATATATTTTGTAACAATGTTTTGGTTATAAACTTGAGTTTATGTTATGTGCTTTTCTCGTTCTATATTGTGTTTCTGTGCATATGTATATTTGAGTGTGTGTATGCGCTCAATTTATCATTACGTTGGTTAAATGATGTGAGTCGTTGTGTACGTGTGTGTCTACTCGCATCAGCTGGCGTTTGATGATCGCTGGGTCTGGGTTGTTTTGTTCCTCCCACGCCCACTTGGAAATTTTGCACAAAACATTAATATGTGTATGGTGACCTCCTCTGCTTCTTCTTCTTCCACTTGGAGTTTAATATGTTTTTGTTATTTTGCTTGTTCTTTTTTTCTGCTGTTACATTTGTTGTTGTTTGCTCCGGTTAGACGTAAACTATAGACTTTTTTTTTTGCAAATTTTGTTGTTGACGCCACTTGACGCGCCTGTGAGCCATGTGTTATAGTTGTTGTTGCTATGATTGTTTTATATGCCTACACATGTATAAATTATATGTTGTATAAAACATCGCAGCCGGGATTGGGCTCGTCTGTGATGTTTAAATTCACGAATATTTAAGTTCATAAACAATGCCAGTGTGTGGATATGTTTGGTTGGCACAGCTCAATTGTCGAACGTTATGACGACGGTATTTCGACGCCATGCGGTTTTAAATGGAAAGTGAGTTTTGACACATGCTCCAGCTGCTGCTGCTGTTGTTGATTGCGTGTACAGTAAGTACACTTTTGTTATTGTTAGTGTTGGCTTCTGCTTGGTAAGTGCTACCCATCTTCTTTTTGTTTGTTTTTTTTTTTTTTATTTTTCTTTTTAGCTAAACAATTCGGATCGAGTTGTAGTTATTGTTGCGTTGTCCATAAACCAGCAGTAGTCATTGTGTACGTGTTGGAAATAAAACTCATAGGATACTTGAATGTTGAGCCACTCTTGCTAGAGTTGCGGGTGTGTGTACAAGGAAAGAACAAAAAATTCTATTTTCTTCTGGTTAGAGAAAACTTATGCAGTTGATGTTATTTTAATATCCTATTTCAAGGAATCTAAGGCACTTCCCCAACAGTTTCAACTCAATTTGCCAAACATTTTTATGAAGAAATTCATGTTGAAAGTTGTAAACTTATTTTTAAAATTTTTTATTTTTTATTACCGAATATATTTTCTGTGGCCAAATACATATAAGGAACAAAAAAGAAATTCCCTTCTAAATCGGGACACTATGCAGGAAGCACTCACTTACTAAAAAACCGTCAAATCAAATCAGTGACCTTATTTTCGATATGTAATACGGTCGTCTTTTCCCATAAAACAAAAGATATTCTAGCGAATCGGTCTAGTAGTCCCCTTTTTAGTGAAAGTTATCTGAGCAGAATCAGTATAAGCGGGCTTTACATAATCGTTGATTATATGCTTGAAAATGTGCCTGTTTACACTATGTTTGCTACGCAAATTGGCGGAAAGGGCACACTAAAGGATGTGCGATTTGAAGCAGACCCAACATTTATTATGCCAATCGATTTAGAATTGTTCTACCAGGTTCTTATTTTTCTTCTATTAGATTGATTCGGACCATTTTTACAACCTCCCCACATATTAACGACTTTTTTCAAATAGGCCGTTGTCTAGGAAGAAAATCCTGTCATATTAAATGAGTAGCGACAATTTCAAGAATTTCTGGAAAATTGGTCCAGAATAATTATATAACATGTAAATTTATTGTTGGACTATGTCGGTCTATTTTTCTCATGAAATATAAGGCTTTATATGGCAACAACGTCTAATTTGTGGGCAAAACTAGCTAACGATTAACCAGCTTTTTGAGAAAAAAAGTTAACTAAGCCAAATTTTGGCAACGTGGATTTCTGTTTAGAAAAACTAGCCACACCTTGTGAAAGCAAATCTTTAGATGAATAAAAGGTCTAATTTTTCACAAAAAGAACATTTATGCTTCGTGTAAAAACCATTAAAAAAAAAAACTGTAGTACCAAGTTTATCAAGTCCTTGGCTTTTTATGACCTTAGTTTCATATAAATATGCAAGTTCTTAATGTTTCGAAACTAGATGTCTACTATGTTTTATTGATTTTGGTAGCACCCTTATACCGACTTTTGTGCCCACAAATACTACGCCCTTACCTCTAGCAAGATATGGCTTGCATTTTATGAATCGTTTAATTTTTATACCCATCACCGAAGGATGAGGAAGGAAAGAAGGAAGCTTCAACACCGCACAAAGCATTTCTATTCTTGATCAACATCAAATTCTAAATCGATTGTTCTTCTGTCCATCTGTCTGTTTGTCCGTGGGTGTAATGTCTGTTGTAACCAGTCTCCTGGCCGCGAAATTGAAGCTATCGACGTCAAATTTATCAAAAACATTGGGAATTCTTGCATGCATGAAGGACACACCTACATACGTAAAGTAAGAGCACCTCTATTTTAGATTAATAAAAATTTGCTTTTTTTCTCATCACTCATAAACTACCGCATATAAATGTGCGGGAATTTTAAAAGTATATTCTATGGTCGACGGTGTAGTGTCTGTAGTCAAATGGAAGAAATCGGACGCACATAAGCAAGGCTTAAAAATGTCATAAAGTGTATAAATTGTTGGCCGGTTTCAGATTCGGAACGCACTTAAGCATGCTCGTCCATTCGTCTGTCCATCTCTTCGTCTGCGCAACTGTGCAGTAAGTGTGGTTAACATTTTCCCGTTCGCAAAAGTGAAGATATTGCAAAAGAATTTACAAATCACAACGTCCCTACGTCTGTATAACAAAAACTGTGATCACTTTTGCCTTCCGCGCATTTTGCTTATTATTCGTAAAGTACAGCACATTCACTTTAAAAAATTTACTTTTTTCCCTTTTTCTAGGATCTCGGTGATGGGTACACAAAATTCATCAACGACCGAATATAATTTTCTTACTTGTTTTTTTTTTTTTCCATTCGTTACGTTTAAGGCAAAAAAATAAAACATCGAGCTTTTCGCTTGCGAGATGTTATCTATAATGCTTGCAAGACAAAATTCCCTTTCGTTAACCATCCGTAACTCATTAATTGTGGCGACATCCTTGCTTATGAAATTAAATCTTAGTACATTTTATTGAGAAACTACACATTCAGAGCAATTATCTAAAAAACTGTAAACTGTTTTTTAAACTGTAATTACTTTCATCCCCTTGTGGTAATTGATGTACACTTACAGATGCTACATTATAGCCGTAGTTAGTAAGGAAATATATGACATTGAATTTTGAATATTGCTTTTCGCATGCTAGCGTAGTAATAGCTTTCAATAGTATCTGCTGCATACCCTGCAGCATTTTGCAGTGCACAAGGTTGTCAAAGGCCGTAATATCATAAAGTAACAAGGTTTGAGCCGAAGAGCAATAAAAGTGAAGTGCAAACATTACAGAGATTACGTAACCCAAAATCTTTCTCCCCTCCTCTCCAAGATGGAGAGAAAAGAAGAAATTCTAACCTGCTTACAGCGAACATCTGGCTAAATATTTTGCAATGCTTGGGGCATATTTTGTAGCTGGAACTTTATTTTTGCCTATTATTAGCTTACTCAGGGATGAAATCACTACAATTGGTATCGAGGTTCTCGGTTCAGAATCACTTTCTGAATCGCTCTAAGCTTTCCTGTCCATCTGTCCGTCTAATTTTTGAGATATTTTAATGAAATTTGGTACACTGAACGTTTTTTAAGCACATTTTTTAATAGGGAAGCACTTGATAGTAAATTATCTGCATGTGCACAGGATTTGGGTATTGCGTCTCATTGGTTACATTCTTTTATAGCTCTAAATAAAGGAAAAATGGAAAAGCCCAAATCTCTGATGAGCTCTTCTGCACTGAGCCCGCGACTAGTTCTCTTTCTTATTGCAACTGAAAATTTCTTTCGTTAAAATATTACTTTGCTGCCGCGAAACTATTCCCGAACAGTTCGAGATCAATTCAATTCAGTGACAATAAGTCGAAAAAATATCTTTTCGTGTTATGAACAGAATTATATATACATTTATTTAGATTGTGGCCAATTGACGCAGGCAAACAAAATTGGTGCGATTCATAAATGCGAGTCGCTATTAGCGAAGCGTCTTGCGTGTAAATATTAAAAAATCAAGTATAAAGCAACATTGTACATATATATCAATATATATACACATATATACATATACCTATACATAAATATAATACACATAACAGGATGAGGAAAGACACACGCAAACAACCGCACTATGAAGACTATGAAAAACTGTGGAAAATCACGGAAACGGAAACCTTTTGTTGAAAAGCAAAATAAAAGCAAAGATAGTCTGTCATGTCATAAACAGCAGACCTTCTAAAGCATAAAGAGATATAGCAATCAAAAAATTTATACTCAGCTGGTCTGGAAACTTGTATACCTACTACCACTATTTTTAATGTCTTATTCGTGGTCGTCCGTTTCCCTATTTAGGATGAAAAATGTAGATAACGTAACTTACGAATAATGAGTGAGAAAACATGAAAAACTAAACCAACTAAATTTTCGGTATTTCATAATAATGAGCGGACATGTTTAATCTTTCTAATTAAAGAGTGTGGCCTTTCATATGTAAAACGTGCATAATAGTTTTTAGCAAGCTGTCTCGTTTCCCTTACGGATAGTAAGTACAAAACCTACAAAAATTATGCGTGGGATGAGGCCACATCTCATTTTCAGCTTTCTCTCTTCCACAATCTATGCGTAATGATTGAAAGCCCACAAGTTTTTGCTTTGGACGTTTCGTTTCACCTACTTCGCCCATTTTCGATACCCAACAAGAACCTTCGATGTTTTTGCCCAATATGAAGTCGACAACTTCATTTTTGCCACCAGGAGCGTGTCAACAGTATACATCCAGACGCACCGATCGACAGACATGGTTAGATTGATTCAGAAGTTGGTGTTGATCAACAATACGCATATTTTATTTTATGTTGTCTCTGAACCTTCTCTTTGGCTATGGCAAACGTAGTGGCTAAACGAATAGGCCCTCATCCTTCGGTAGCGGCTATAAAAATTGGTTTCGACATCAACATATGAGGGAGTTTGCGAAACTATGTTTGTGACATACTTTTTAATGATTGTTATTGTGTTGAAAAAAGAAAATAGGATAAATAATAATAAATAAATAAATCGTGCACATGAGCGTCAATGTCATAACATTTCACGATTGTTAAAAAGTCTGTGCGCAAATAAATTTATGTTTTGTGCGTGTATGCACACGTATACAGCACTATGTAAACTTGACAATACATACGTGCACAGGAAAAACTAAATGGTCTAACATGATTTCATGCTATGTGACATATTCGAGTCAAAGCAAATATTTATTTGTAATAAAATCTCCACCTTTTTTACCACTAAGCCGATGTGACAATTCCACCATCATACCGTTTAATCATATCAGACCGCCGTTCTGTTTGTAGTATTTTTCACATTTCGCATTTACCACAAATGACAAACCCGATCCGCAATGCGGTACCAACGGACAGACACGTGCATTTGTACGCGCTCTTCCTCATCATCATGCATTAATTCCGTTGGTCCGAGTTGTTTAGCTGGATGGTTTGGTCGATCGGTTGCTTGGTTGATTATTTTACACATATTCAAATGTTGTCGGTGTCACTCATTCTCTCATCCTTATGCTTGCGCGCTGCTTATGACCGCATGTAATGAAATGTTATTAGTTTTGATACTTGAACATTAAGTTGAGCTTAGGTGACAAGCCTACATTGCTTACACAGTTTCACATATACCAATGCAGACGTTATGTGCTCTCTTATGGTATGGTGCAAAAATACGCCGTAAGTTTATTAGACAGGAACATAAAGCTAAAGAAACATATAGAAAAAAATGTTAGCATGAGCTTGCCTATGTCTGTCTGCCTGCCTTTTAAATTTCATTTTGCTCTTGGGCTATATATATAAATATATATGCACACACACATATATATATATATACATATATATATATAATCAAATATATACATTCGCATGTGTGTGCGTCGCTTGCATGTTCTATGTCGTCATGGATTAATGTCACTTTGCAGCAAGCGTTTGTACCAACAAGTTGAAGGCATATAATGATTCACCTTCACAAACACACACAGGCACACACACACACGTACAGACACACACACACACACACATTCATACATGAATTTACGAGCATATCGTATTTGCATATAATTTATTTAATGCGCATTTAAAGATTATAGTACATAGTATATAGCGTATAGTATGTAATATATGCAATTAAACCACAGAGCAAAAAAAGGAAACTCAACAAAGATCAAAGCCTATGATTATATATATATGTATATATACGTGATCTACATTTGGCATATCTTTCTCGCGCATTTCCGAAAGAAGTTCATATACGAAAGAGCAAGAGGCAATAATATTGCATATAATTAAATTTATTGCATGTCTTCCCGTGCAACTTATGAAAATTGCTTAGTAGCTTGCAAATTGTCGGATTCATTATTACAAAAAAAAAAAAAACTTTCATTCGAACCTATTGAAATCTTGTTTCGTGCCGAATTTAGCGGCTCTTATGCGAGTTGTAAAGTAATTTATTAATAAAGAGATTATCAGATCGGTTGAGAAAGTTTTAATCATTTAGTTATTGCGAACGGTTTGTTCATAAGCTAATTAAGGTTTATTATTTTCACTTTTACACTCACACACACCGAAAACGTCTCACACTTGTAAAATGTTTGAAAATTCTATATTTGTATAAATATTGTACGTGAGGCCTTTATTATAAAAGTGGGGCAAGTCTATTTTTGAAAAAACGAAGATAATGATAATTATAAGTAATATTTAATATGATGTTGTTATCTGTAAACGAATTATAGTCAACAGTGAAGTGAAACTCACCGAACTGAGTAGAGAAATGTTTGCAGGAAAACAAGGATTTGACTGTAAATAATCTGGAGTAATATTCTTCTTTGATGTACAAAAGGTACCATCTTATATGTATATAATGAATGAGGGCGTCCACAATTTTCATAATGATCAACAAATTAATATGTATGTTTAGAATGAAAATGTAGCATCCAGAGGATGGCAAGGAGCAGCGTCTTGCTGTTTGAATCACTTACAGAATGCGACAACCCAAGACCATATCATAGCTTGTAGGGATATATCCACTTGGCAAAGTAGAAACATAAAGATGGACTCTTCACTCCACTTTTTATTGCCAAGGCATTCAATCTCACCAAGCGTTCGCCATTTTCAAGTGGGACAAATGGAAATCCGGAAAACCAATTCCTTGCATGTCCTTCAAGTAAATGCTTATACAAAATTGGGCAGCATTTTGTTTGTATTATTAAAACTAGTAAGAACATTATAGTGGACTTGGTCCACTTTACCCTTTTTTCATATAAAGATTTCTCAAAATAAGCCTTTGTACGGAAAGTCGTCGGAAAAGTGCGTCGACCGTTTTCAATAGCTTTCGTTCTTGAGCCAAAACATGTCGATGTAACAAATTCCATCAAAATATCTTATCTCGCAATAACAAAAAACGGAGTCGTCAAACTATTCAAATTAATGGCTTGAGTACATTCATATGTACATATGAACGCGTAATCTTTTTGTAGAAAATACACATTTGTTGTATAAAATGATCAAAAATATTTCATTCGAAATATTCCCCATCGCTATTGTGCTATCACTGAATGAGTGAACGTATGCCGCATAAAAAAATTACTTCAGTCTGCCTTTATTGACGTTTCAAATCGGTTTATAGCAGACCGCATTGGTCCGATCCCACTAAAGACAGGATATCGTCTTTCTGCCAAAGGGGTGCTGCCTCGCTTTGCACGTTCCAGTATTTGAAAAAACGAAAGCAACGTCACTAAAACACTTGTAACTTGCAAACTTCTCAATAAATCGTTGTCTCCCTTTAACTCGTTGGTGCAGTTGCGAAGCCCGAAGCAAGCAGAGTCACTACCTCTATATTTTCTCCGTCTCAAAATTCCCAACCTTTGACTCTTAACCTTCAAATGCTAATGGTTCCAATACGGGTGGGTCTCCTTGACAGCAGCCCCGTCTCGGAAAGCAGTACTAGTGTCAAGATTAGCACCGTACTCCTCAAGTGATGGGCATGGTTAGATTAGGTTAAAGTTAACAATATTCATTTCAGCAGCAACATTGTCGCTGTGGTACAGACTAGTCATCGTTAAGTGAACTGAGATGAATAAAAAGGAACTCATGATATTTCTTACATCACCTTTCTAAATATCATAGTGAGTTTGCTGACCTGTATAGCATCGATCTGGGCATGCTTTCTAATACCATAAAAACTGAATCGCTAATTTCTGGGTGACATAATCTTTTCCGGGAATTAGTAGTTCACAAAAAAGTCTCGCTTAAAGGTGGTTCAACCTTTTTGGCATGTCAGTTAAATGTACACTGCCTTAGGGTGAGAGCTGCTGTTTCGCTCCCATGCGAAGCTTAAAAGTTGTCGCCGTATAAGTCAAAGATTCCCGAATAGGTACTGAATGAGAGTTTGCTGTAAACGTGGGCACCCGCGATCTACGTCTTTCCATTACCTTTCCAAATTCATTTGTGCTGACCATGGATTAATACTGCGTTGACATTTTCCTGCTTGTTCGGAATGACGGATAAGGTAAAATCGGTTTTTACTTCGGATGAAGGAGGCATTGTTTTTGAGAGCTTTCTGCGTATTTTTGTTCCTGACCAAGGGAATAATAAAATTAGTATACACCCTTTTTTCGACTACCCACTACTTACTATATGTGGTAGAAAGTTAGATTAGTTGAACAAAATAATATTAAAACTCACAACTCACATCGAGGCTGGAAGGAGAGGTGGGCGAATCTGAATTAGCTCAGAATCAAAGTTAAGACAACCTTGTGTGGTGGTTATAAAAACCAAAAAGGTAATAAAGCGAAATGGGCTAAGAGTACAGTGATTTAGTTCACATGATAATTTCCAATTATTTTGGTTACCGGCAATATTTTCTTATTAAGCTAGTGTGTTTTATGGGTTTTTTAAAATACCTCTAATTTTGTGGTTACTCTCTGTTCTAACAGATGACGTTCACTCATCAAAATACGTTAGATAATCAATCCAGAGAATAGAAGAAAAAAGAAAGAGAACTTTTCAAAATTCTTCTCTTGAAAACAATCCGCCATAATTTAAAAGATGGACAGGTTGTCTGCATGTCATTTATAAACCTAACTGTCTGTCTGTCTGTCTATCAATCATTTTCTAGTGTACCAAGACTGTTATTATCTTTGTACCACAAAATGTCTATCAATTTTATTTCTAGTCGTTTCCTCTTTCTTTCGCTCTTCTCATTTACCATTTTTTCTATTTTTTTTTTTTTTTTTTTTTTTTTTTTTTCCCCTTTTTTTTTTTTTTTTTTTTTTTTTTTTTTTTCGTTTACACACCTTGCTTTCATATTTTGTTGTTTCCATGTCTAATAACACAAAGAATTTGTTTCGTTTATTTGTGCACTGAATGTATGTTTTTGAAAGACATCTATATGTTATGTGTGTGTAAAAGTTTAGGTTGCAACAAGACCAGCACGTGTTTTATATTCCTTAGCAATTAGTAAATTTTCTGCATTAGATGAAAATACGATTTCTTTTCTTAGCAAGGAAAGACAATTTCATGTGAAAATTAAAGTTCACCATGAAACGTTCTTGAACTTTTTCTTTCGTTTTTATTGTCCTCCTTTTTATGCTCTACACTACTTGTGGCCCGGAGCTGTTAAGTTTATCCGCATGCGTGGAAAACCCAGAAAGTCTTAAGTTGGACTTAGCTTTTATTATTACATCGAGCATTTAAGAATCATTTTTGAAATCGATTCAAGCTTGTCTATCCGTCTGTCCCACTAAAGTCTGTTCATATATTTTTGCATTCAACTCACAAATCGAAAGTTTTCGACTACTTCTCGCTTTACCTTAATTTCAAAAAGTCATTATAAGAAAACGAAAATTTCGTTGTCCAAAATTTCTCGACACAAATCGCTGAATAATAGAATCGTGAAAAATTTGATTTAGATTTGCCCCTTTTTATATAGCCGTTCCTACGGAAATTAAATCTTTATGTGTAATAAAATAATCTAAGAACATCTAATAGTTCATGGTGGAGGTTGGTCCATAAAAGTAATTTAGAGTAAAACGTAACCCTTCCGAATTTGGATTAGATAAACCTACTTTTTATATCCGTCCACTTGCAAGGCTACCCATGAAAACTACAGCCGCTAAATGACAACAAAGCCTAAATTCTTAATACTTTGTGACGGAAAGAAATGAAGAATGATAGGATTTTTGGGTAAAAACATTATGTTTGCCAAACTTTGATCGTGTCAGTTGTCCCTCGCTCGCATGTAAAAGCTGCAATCGAAAGTAAACTTTCACATGAAAATAAGATAAAATATTTTGCATTTTATCAGCAAACTAAATAAAATTGTGCCAAGCGAAATGGCATAAGGTATTTACAGGTCGAGCTTGCCCGAGTGTAATGTTTTTACCTGTTCATGTCTACTTACCTTGAAGTATTATAATAACAAGGACAAAGAATGAAACATGTAAACTGAAACTGTGGTATTTGTTAAGGATTTACACTTTTTTGCTTTGCAACATAGCTGACATCAGCAAGGACTTGTTCGGAATGAATTGGTCTGTAAGGGTAAAGTGAGTTTTGGTAAATGAAAGGTCAGCACTGCATGGGGCTCTTTGATCCGCCAGTTGTCAGTTGACAAGAGGTTTTCCTTATATTGTATTGTGCATAAAACCACAACAAAAGGTAACCGCAGTTTTCACTTAAAGTTAGTAACATAACGATTAAGCAAAAGATTGAAAAGTTGCCTTAAGATTAAATTCATATATATATGTATATGTAAGTTCGTGGGAATTGTATACGAGGGTATTTTGCGAGTCGAGAGTTAAAAAATCATTTCTTTATGAACAGGTCTTCGTAACTAACTAATGCTATGCAATTCGCTAGTAAGTAAATAGCAAGCTATGGGCAACTACTATATTAAATTTATTGCTTGCAATGCTTACCTTATCTTATAACTTTTCATAGCGCTTTAAATAGTGCGTTTCGTGCGATCATATATACATTTATCTTCCACCCAAACTCGTTCACTTTTTTCATAAAAGAAAAAAGTTAAAAGGGATGAAATTCTAATACTCCATAATATAGGATGGGCGTGCCAAATTTTTATCTTCATTTTTGCGGACAGGGCAAACTTTACCACAGGCATTACACAGATGGACAGACATTCATGCTTATATCCATTTAAAATTATATCGAGGACCTATATAGCTCCCTTCTGGATGTTGGAAACATTTTGACAACATGAATAAATTCCCACCCTTCGGTAGTGGTGATGGGTATAAAGATGGGTATGAGAATGTCCAGAGTAACTAGTAACAAAGGCCAGAACGAAAAGAAATTGTATTCTACTTTTGACAAAGCGTTGCGAGCTACAACAGACATTAAGGGCCTGAAATTTGTTTGAAAACGAACATACATTAAATGAAAAATCTATGCGAAAGCTTACACGGCCCCTACGAAAATATTTCAAATCAAAACCGAAGAACTAAAATACTTTCATGCGTTTGTTTATGACAATGGATAAAAGAAATTTACTCAACGAGAAATAAGATGCTCTTAACTGTTTCCTTTGTTGATTCTATTAATTCATAAATTCTAGGCATGTAAGCGTCCACTCTGCACAAAAAATACTTTGTGCAAATGTGTTTTGCAAATTATGCAATACTTAGTATTTTTGATAGGAAAGGACCGAAAACTTTAACCTAGTTACATAGATATGCGTACATTCAAATGTTCCGAGTGAAAAGAAGGAAATCGAAGAACTGTATTGACTTTAAGTCGCACCTTGATCACCCATCATTGGCAAGCAAACTTTTAGCAAACCCTAGCAGTTGTAAAACTGAACTTTCAGAAGCGTCTCACTACACGCATTGGCTGATCAGAATCGTGTTTAAACTAAATTTTTAAACTGCTATCTTGAACAGTCGCAAAGTTGTGCCTCGAAGAGAAGTGTGATTTCGCACTACATTCAGTTTCGAAATTAATTAATTAGATTAAATCAGGTTTAATTCATGACTTCAACAATTTTCAGTCGGACACACGGACGGACAGCCGGGTGCAATACACATTTTGTGGCATCTGTACAGGGCAAGAGAAGGTTACGTATATTTCGTAGTGTAGCGAAGAGAATCAAAAATTAATAAAAATGTCTCTGTTGTAGAGTGATATAGAAGTTAAATATTTTCCTTTGTGTTGCACAAAAACTTTTTCTTTGATGTCAACGAATAATGAAGTGTAGCATAAGTTCAGAAAAAATGCAATCAAAAGCAAACATAAAACAAAACCGAAAAAAAAAAAAAATATACTCGACTTAGAACGAATCTTTTGACATTCATTACTGGCTTTTTATGTTGTTCTGTAATAACGACATTTTAAAAGTAAAAAAAAAGCTGGTCAGTTTTTTGCATTTGTGACATAATGCTTCGAGTGAGACCCAAATGCTCTTTTTGTTAACTTTTCCTAATCACACATAACCTCAATGTTTCTACGTTCTGTGACCTCAAAAATGTTACCGATTGACTAATAGAAAAATTATTAAAAAATTTATTTTCAAATCTTTGCACATTCTTTTCATGAAAGAATTCTGAACGATAAGTAAACAAACACTAAAGTATTATCAGCGCAGACTGACAAAACAACTAGATTTCTGAGATATCTAGAACTTTTTTGGTAGAAAAAAAAGTAAGCATTAAAAGTAAGAATTTTCCGATCTTTTTCTTTAGCTTAGCATAACTTTAATTTCTTCAGCTCATCAAAAAGGAATAACGTGGGGGTCCTGGAAGGATTGAAACGCGCAATATTGGAACAGCCTCGTTTTTAGTATCACATCTCGAAGGCGCTGTAAAGGAACTTCGCTTTTAATAAATCGATTTTTTTCCTAAATAGGTAGCATGCTGTGTGGTCTGCTCGAAATCGCTGACCGAAGCAGCCCAAAAATTTCCAAATTGGAAAATTTCTCGACAAAAATTGCTTAGCAAAAGAACACTCTAAATGTATGTTAAAGCTTTGGATCGGATAGGCCAATTTTTTAAACCTCCTCCCCTATAACTTTTCCTACGAAAACTAAATTTTCATATTCCACAATATTTCTTGATGACAAGGGGCCTTATTGAAAGTAGATATTAATCTGATCGTATTTGGCCCATGTAAGTCTGCCTCGTTTTGATCTCACCGCACAGCGGCGTTTTCCTGAAAAGTAAGCCTTTATGTGGCAAAAATGTCCACTTCATGATATTTTATGAAGAAAATTCGCCCATAATGGTAATATGAGATAAGAATTAAGCAAACCAAAATGGATTTAAGTTTTGACCTTCTTTCCATATAAGGGTATTCATGAGTAATAAGTCCTTTAGCAAAAAGCTTTAATTTTTAATATTTAAAGATAAAAACTGGGTATAGATCTAGTTTTTATATCCTACGACAGAGCCTAGTTTGTGCCTTTTTGTGGCGAAAACGGATGAAAAATGCAAAAATCTTGAATAAGTAACTTAAGTTTCCCATCTTTGGATCACATCAGTTGACTTTTTGGGCACTCCGTATGTTTAGGGCTTTCATAAAGGATCTGCCTTTACATGAAAATGATGTATAATTTATGGTGCATTATAATGGAAATGCATTAGGCGAAGCGGTGTAAGGTATTTATTTGCCGGCCTTACCCGACTATAAAGTGTTTAATCGTTTTTTATTCGAAATAAGGCGTCATGTGGGTGTTATTTACAAGAATGATTCGATTCTACCCATTTTCAATGCGGCGCATCGCTGGGCCGAAAGACGCCAACCAAAATTCTCAGACTTTGTCAAAATATCTCTAACACTGCCCCTTGTAGATTGCATACAAAAACATGCGAACAGACATGAGACGGACAGGCAAGCTTAAATCGATTCCAAAAATGATTTTGGATCAAACGCAATAACGAAAGACTTAAGACATAAGACTTTCTGAGTGTACAATACATCCATCCGTACAAACTTAACATCCTCCTGTATCATCAATGGTGTAAAGTATACTTAAGTATTACACAGTGTTATTAAAATAAAAAATAAAACCCATGATACTATGTTTAGTTTAAGGAGTCTTTATTCGTCTTTTGTTCCTCTCTTTTTGTTTGTTTTCAAGCAAAAAAAAAATAAATAAATAAATAAAGAAGGAAAAGCGTAATGAATTACTAATCTCATAAGACATTACGGCAATCATACAAAAAATTGTCCTTTACAACATGCATCCGTAAACTATTAAGAATGAATATGAAGAAAAGAAAAACGTTCAAAAGACAACAACAAACGAACAGCCTTGTGAAGGTTTCGTTCATTCACAATAATGTTAATTTTTTACACGAAAAACCGTTATCAAGTTGTTTTTTAGGCTATCAATTTGCTGGTCAAAACATTACCAATTTAGCTGAAACTTGGTTTATTTGAAATATATTAACAACAACAACAACAACAACAATAGTAAAGTAATAAACATTTAACTGGTGGACACGATGCGAACAATGTGCTAAAAACAGAAAAAAAGAAAAATAAATAGAAATAGAAAAACACATGTATGTATAAAAGAGTTGTACGTCCCGTCGTATCGTTATGTATCGCTAGGTATACCTGTGTACATCCAGTTAACCCACAATAGCAATAATCATGGCACGTTATCTTAAGCGGATGCTAATTTAATTGATTATTATGTTTATATTTTTTTTAAGTATGTGTATGCGCCTATGCGTGTGTGTGTGCACAACATGCTTGGACTTGTATTTGTGTGTGAAATGGTGGATTTTAATAACTGCAACCACTAACAACCAACCACTGAGACTATTACTACTGCTTCTGCTGCCTTCATAGTCACTTCTTCTTACTATTTTGACTTTAAATATGTTTGTGCGGATTTTCTTGCATTGCTGGCTAGTCAACCACATCATTAGTATCACAACATAAAATCAAACAAAGTTGTTGCTGCTGCTGTTGTTATTGTTTTTCGTTTCAGTTTGTTTCTAGCTTTTCTTTTCGTAAACTGGTAACCAAGCCTCTATGGAAGAAATGAAAGAAGAGACATCCAATCAGTTGAAACATCTGCCTGCGGCTGCATTGCTAGTTGTTGTAGTAGTAGTAGATGCTAAAACGGTCGCTTAAAAAACATCTTACATTTTCCAAGAGTCGAGTTCCTTTTTTTTTCTTGCATTGCGGTGTCGGCGGCTTTTGCGCACGTTCACACACGTACGTACGTATATTGATAAACATACATATACATAACGAAATATAGTAAATAAATACAAGACGCATGTCTTTGCCACCGCCTCCTTTATAAACAATACATACGACGTACTACTATAAGTTCATATAAGCCAGTTAGCGGTTCCAGTATTACACTAACACTGTTTGCTGCTGGTATTGCAAACTACAGTAGCAAAGTTATCAAATTCACATTCAAGATTTTTTTTATTTATTTATTTATTCTTTTTTACTTCCAAAGTGTTTCTATATTGTAGGCTTCACCCACAGACACGCAATGTGAGCACTGCCGTCGCGCTACTCTATAGTCATCGTTCGAACATTCGCGTATGCTATTATTTGCCACTACTGTTACTCTACCACAATTGTTACAGATTTGTTATACAAGTACTTGAGACTTAATTCCTTTGGCATTAAGCAGACGACGGTTTGTTTATTCTATTTTTCTTTTCTTCTCATTTCATACCGATCTCTGATCAATTTCAGTACACATTCGCATACATTGTCATCATTTATTATAGTCATCAGTGGTATAAGAAATGAACAACGAAATAGCAATTTAGATAAATCGACGTTTTCTTCTTTAATGATAGGTTACAAATATTCTCTTTTTTTTTTGCATCTTAAGGCCGAAGAAAAAAATACAAACGATAATTACGTAGACTTATACTCTTTATGGCGATTTGATTTGCATGAGCACTATAGTAGCGTACTTTTAAAAAATATTTTCGAATTACAATATGTTTCCTTTTCTTTCACTGTTTCAAGCCAATATTTAGTCCACTTTGGAAGAAACGATTGATGTTTCTTTCCGTTCTTTCGAAAAATCATTGACCTGATCTTCAACTGCAACACAAAGATGTCATGAATCACAAAACATTTCTTCGTTCGATGTTTATTGGTCACGGTACTTACGCCGACTGTGCTTAGCCCTTTTATCACACCTTCCGATGTCATTAAGGAAATTTTGTAACCCATTTTTTTTTTTTTTTGTTTTGGAGGCAACATAGAAACAAAGCGAAAGCAGACGTGAGCGAAAGTAATGTGAGAGAATCCCCTGTTGCAATCAATACTCCTTCCCTTTTCCGCCTTCCGCGCGTTTGAAGAAATTGCATCAGAAACTTCATTGGAGATACAAAAGGTTCACAAGGATGCAGAAGGAATACACCGCAAGTGATGAACGATAATAGTAAGAACGTGTCTACAAAACGGTTGCAATTCGTGGTTATTCTCCAATATATTTGTCGTTGCAATCGTATTTTTATCCTTGAAACTTGTATTCGATTTAATCGAAGACGAAAGTTTTGTTTGAGAAGAGAGTGTTAGTGGGTTAAAAAGTGCCAGCAGACCAATGAAGGCTACTTTTCCAAAAAACTTAAATTTTTTACTAACCAACAGCTATAATAGTAATAGTAACAATTGCAAAAGACAGATGGTGAGTTGGGAAAAGCAAGACAAGCTCTTACAAGGTCTTATACCTCGATTTCATGCTTCCCACATATTGTGTATGAAGTCGAAAATTGCAAGAAAAGCATTGTCGAGAATATCTCGCTGCGTATGAGATCGTCGAAAAGCAAAAGCGTCATCGTATCCGTCCAATGTATCAGCAATAAATGTGTTCGCTAAAATCGTAGTGGTGAAAGGACGCTTATCGAATGGCTGCCTTTAAAATCCGCTACACAAATTGCAAAAAAAAAAAACATTTAAAAACCAAAAAAAAAAAGTTTTCGGACTCCTAGAATCAAAGGTTCCACTTTCATTGCAATTTTGATTGCAGTAAACCATCATATGCTTTCGATAAATCGTTTATTAGACAGACAGTCCTTAGTTAACAGAAAAAAGTCAGGCTTGAACCAAAGTAGAGTGAGTTCCTTATCTTTTGGGCTTTTTCTGAGAAATTTTTCAAACCCCTTTTTTTTTCTGAAAGTGCAAAATGAATACGTAACACTTGCGTTGCCCAGCTAATCATTACTGCAACGTGCAGCAACAATATCTGTAACACAATTGTATGTATGAAGGATTTATATTAGTTTGTAGCTGTAAGGGCTATTTAATATTATTTACTGCAATTTTTGTTGTAATTTGAAAGCCGTTAACCCAGCAACGGCTACCAATTCTCTTTTAAAGACAAAGTTGTAAACTTATTTTCGTTATTTATTTTTATTTTTATTTTTCATTTTTATTTTTTGCTCTTTTTGCTTTATTGCACTGCACTAAGGAGGAAACATTGCATATAAAAGAAAAGAAAGTTATAATGACGATAAATTGATGATGACGGTGAATATGAAATTGTTGTTTTAATAGGACAGAGTGCTGTTTATGTACGTGTGTATATGTGCTTTTAAATGTGCGTTAGATAGATGCCCCTATACACAATAATACTAATTATATGCTTTGCACACTCACTTCTAATTGTATTAATACCTGAAAGATCTATTGTTATGTTTCATACACAATAAGCGCATTTATGCATACATGTGTGCGAGCGTATAGATGAATGTACATAAAAATGCAATATAATGCGGTAGCAAAACATAGTCAATAATAATGCGGCCATACAATCCGGCCAAACCAAACAATATATAACCGAAGGTATATTTCTGATAATAATAATAATGTTTTTCAGTCATTTTTTTCTTCTTGTTTTTTTTTGCTTCCATAGTTTGTTTTGTTTTTTTTTTTTTGTTCGATTCTTACAGCTTTCGCTGGCTGCTGTTATAACAACAATGGCACTTGATTATACGGATGCCTGTATTTTGCTGCTGAGACCGTTTGTTATATTCTAAGCACTGTATTTTGTATAAAATGCACTCACACACATACATATATATACATATACACGCAAGCATCTATAAAGTATACATTAAGGATAACAGTTCATTCACTCACAATCTCTAGCACTCCTATCATTTTCGCTTCTGTAAAACTCTGTGAAAGGTGGAGAGCAAAAGATAGAAAATATAAAAAACAAAGACCTACTTAACTTGCTGAGTTGTGTTAAGTTGTATATATTTTCTCCATTTGGATGTATTACGACCGTGTGTATATCTCGTCTTCGTCAGATTTGCCGTTCTCTTCCATTAATATTTTTGCCTGCTATGGCTTAAGGTTAAAAACTGTTTCTGTCTTATTTCGCCAACCTACGTATGACCGCGTGCATGAGTGTGTGTTTGCGACTTAATGCAATATTATCGCTAAGTTGCTTTTAAGCGTGCTTCATTATCTGGTACTTGAACTTTTTTTCGTTTTCCTTTCTTCTTCTTTTTTCTTTTTTTTCCTTCTTTCTTACAAATGCGTTCATTTTTGGTTGATTGGTAAAAGGAGTGCGTTATTGCTCGTTGTGTGTTGTTTGTATATATTAGTTATTGCATTGCTGTTGTTGTTGTTGTTGTTGTTGTTGTTGTTAAACACTATATAGGGTATTCGCATTAGATTTATAATTAAGGAATCGATAATTTATCGTTGATTGTAGCACACAATTATCCTTAACTTCACTGATTACATAACTTGACGTTTTTCCTACCTTACGTCGTAGCCCTCCCTTCGGTACTTATTGACAAATCATTAAATAAAACAATTTAAATAAATTATTATAACAATGCATTTTTTCGCACGTTCAGCGTATTTGCCATACCCAGGACCCTATCGTTTTAAACAAAAAAACAGGTGAAGATGTTGTAGTCGGGTAAGGCCGACCTTGTAATGTTCTACCACACAAAGTTCACAAGAATAAACAAAAATTATGGACTTCGAGCGCATAAAAATAGGCTTTGGAAAAAATGCAATTTATAGGTTTGTGTTATTATACCTTACATCATCGATTCAGAAACTGGTTCTGTCGTACGCTTGTCGGTTTGGCTGTTCGCCTTGCTTTCTTCTGCTCTACCTACAGGTCGCAATTTGTAAGACATTTTGATGAAATTTGGTGCAGCGACGTGTTTTGGCCCACAAATGAAAATAGTTCGGATCGGACCATTCTTTCAAACGCTTCTCACATTATGTTGAAAAGTCTTTATATGAATTAAATGAGTGTTAAGTGAAGAATATTTTCACTTGCTTTTTTCTTTTCTCCTTTTTTTTAATTAAGAATGAAGAATTTATCATTCTCAAGGACACCCTTGCATGTTAACGGTATCCACGAAACAGACCAATGTCCTCCCAATTTATATAATAGATCGCTTTTCTGGACCAATCGTCATCGTAAAATAAAGTATTTTAGGAAACGAATACCTTAAAGTTACATTCAATTCAAAGAAATTTTTTGATATCGCAATGAATTGGAGAAAATGAATTGGACTTTATGCCCACCTCGCGCGTTTGCACATTTGGGATGATTTTATTTAACATTAAACATATATTGAAAGCACAGAAACATATTACTTATCAAATAGACTCATCGACGCTACAAGACTAGAAAGATGCGGAATCAAGTCTATAAAGAAACATGCCCTTAGGGATAAAGCAACCAATGGGCTACAACATAACCAATATGTTACGACTCGCGACTGTCTAGCCGGATTCTTTGAAACAATTCCGGAATACATGTGTTTTAACTATATTTTAACTTAAATCCTTCCAGGACTTGGTTTAAAAGTACTCTATTAATAATTTGGCTTGTGCAAAGGTTTGTGTCTTTGCCAGTTTAAATTTAACATCACACCATTCGCCCTCACTCTCTATTCCCACTTTTCCCTTATCTTCAGCGTGCTGCACATACAGGGAACATTTCTTGCGTGGTTGGTCCAGAATTTCATCCTGGCTGGCCTGAATGTCCGTTCATACGGACATTTCTTTTTCGACGACATAACGAAAATGCTGTAAGCGTTGTTTTGAACACCTTTCAGCTATCGGACAAATTCGGTTTTCTCTCCATCAGCTGTTGTTTTATCTTGGCCTCTTGCCTCTCTTTTTAGGTCTCGCTTCTAGAAATATAACGATACAAGTCCCCAGAATCTTGCTATTATGTCGGGCGTTCGGCAGAAGTTATGAAAGAAATAGAGCATATGATTTTAGTCAGATCGTAATCTTGAAACAATTTCCTGTGCAGACATCATATCATGCCATTCACGATCGTAGGTGCTACGGGCCATACAACAACCTCGTACTAAGTATACAAAATGTCTGCGGTATTCTAATGAACCAATGACGAACTTGTAATACGCACAAAAAATAACTTTGTATCAATATTTCGAGGATAATAAGCGCATAAATTTAAAGTACAAGATATTCAGTTTTAACCGATTATAGTGTTTCCTGTTCTTTTTTTATTAATTTTAATATATGCGTGCGTTGATATAATAATTTTTTCTTCTTTCCAGGTAACAATATGTTTTGATTTACAAACAAAATTATAATTTCTATAATGCTTGGTTTTCGTAACTACATTTCGTCGAGCCGCAACTGTAAGTAAAATGAAAATACATTGATTGAATAATTTTCTTGCAATAGTATCGCTTCAATCACTTATAAAAGAGTGCGAAATGCTTTCAGCAAATTTGGCGCCAAGTGAACAAAATCGTTTTAACAAACATCAAGAAATCACTTGGAGTAAGAGAAACGTTAACGTTTCTATCTATCTATCTATGTGCATAACACAACACATCACAGAATACGCAATCAGGCTAAATGCTAGGAAGTAAAATTCCCTATTATGTAAATTATTATGAACGTATTACTTGAAGGTTTCATTTGTTCATTCATTCATTCATTCAGTCAGTCAGTTAGTCAGTCAGTCGCAAGACGTACATAATTTTGACGGCATTGAATATAGAAAGAAAGGGCTTTTTCTATTACATAGTAGACAGTCAGACAGACATTCAGAGATGCGAAGGCCTTGAAATTTAGAAAACTGCACTGTTTACAACTGTTGCCTTGTTTAGGTACGCTTATATATACATATATACGTATATACGTATGTAAGTTAATGAATAAAAAATGACGCCACTAGAACTTAAGCTGCCATATATGTAGCTTTCGGTATAGAAATGTTGACGCCGTTCATTATATGAGAGGAAGAAGCTGCAAGCAACATTCAAGCGTTCCTAAATGGCGTCTATAGTTGTGTGTAATAATCTATGCTATACGTACGAAGTAAGCTTAAGTTATAACAACAAGTCAAACGAACAACAACACAAATGATGTTCAGACGGCGGGCATCATAACATAACTACTCTAAATGGCTTTTGAATATGATTTGTTTGTTTGTATGTATTTGAGTGCTTTTAAGTGCACGTGCGTGCGTGCCTGTTATATGTTTGTATAATGAAAAGCCCCTTTAGGTCTACACAGAACTAAGTATCAATGAATGTGCTGGCATGCTATGTCAATGCACGCACCACATTCTCTCTCCGAAAAATAAGTTATCAAACCCACCATGCACATGTGTCAGTCTAAACAACTATCACAAAAAACAAACGTGGCATCATCATCATCATCATCATCATCAACAACAACAGCAGCAGCAGCAGCAGCGAGCAACGAGAACAACAACAATATAATACGTATATTAGAAAGATTTTTCTTTTGGAGATAATAATATGTCGCATCACACACTCGCACAGACCTGCTCATCGCATATACTGCGTGCGTGCTCGGCATGTGCAACACTTGCAACATTTCCCAAAGGCAGTCATTGAAACATAATAACAGTAACGACAACAACAACAACGACAACAGCAGCAGCATCGGCAGGTGATTTTAATGTCTAAAATGTTTTGCATTGCATTGCAATGGATTGCTGTTAGCTGGTCGCCGTTATCGTTGTTATGGTTGGCAATGCATTAGTGTTGCCTTAACATATAAAATTAAAAAAAAAAAAAAAAAGGAAAAATTAATATGTGTTTGCTAGGTTAGTTAGTTAGTTAGTTAGTTAGTTAGATTGGTTACTTGGTTACTATACATATATATATATATGTATAGATAGCTCGCATGGATAAATTGGTAGATAGATAAATCGTTTCGTGTAGATCGTTGTTACAAACGCAGGTATGACGTTTTGCAATTATCAGTATGCGTCTCTTTTACTGATTACTGCTGGTGTTTGCCATTACTGCTTTATTATCTCATCTCTTAAAGGGAATTACTTTGCCGACAATAACAACGACCGAAGTCTATAAATCAGCTTAACCGCTCGACTGGGCTGTTTAAATGTTTCTCGCGGCCTTGAGGCAATTGCTTGGTTAGTTGGCAACGTATAAATCAGGCGGCTTATTAAAGTCAACAATTGCTTATAGAAACACAGGGACGCGCATACACTCTTTCTCAATTGCAGCGCATACTACATTGCTCTCATCTAATGCTTGGTGATAACTGAACGATTATGATCACCACCAGTTTGGCGACAGGGCGCCTTAATTAATTGATACTTTCATTTTGCTCACTTGGCTAACGTGCACAAAACTCGCGCGATTCTTTCATTTGTTTTAGCTGACTTCCTCCCGATTAGATACAAATATTCGCCGCACTTTTTTTGATACCGTACTGTACATACTATTGCCTACGAAGAAAGCAATTTTCTTAAGCGTAACGTCTAATGCTTATAAAGTTTCTCACTTCATGTATTTCATGTATTTCTCTATGAAATGTTGACTATTTTTGTTATCTAAATTGTGGTGACATGACTCTGGAGCTTGTTAACATTCTCTTCACGTATTCTTATAATTAACTAAAAACATTCAATTATCTATTATTACTTCATTAACTGTTCTTTGTTCTATGGCGGTAATCTCGAGTGATTAACAAAAGTTATGATGATATACCAGTTTTTTGTACATCTCCGAGGTATTGTGTTAGACGATCACGGTAGCGTGAATGAATGTGCAGTAAATAAGCTAAATAGAAGTCGAACTTATAAAGAATCGTGATAATCGACTGGAATCCCGTGCAAAAGAAATGAATTAACCAGTGTTGTTGAAATTCATAGTAATCGCGATAAAGTGGACCACCTGGCACACTCGGATGGTCCACCAGAAGAAAGTTAAATTCCACTCCACGCACCATTCGAACTCCATCACTAAGACAATAAAAGGAAGGCAAACTTCTTTTTCGAACGGCAAGAGCCACGTACGTGCACGCCATACGCACGTTGGTGGACCAGGCAACAAAGAAAAGTAAACCATATAAATAGTCAGCCAAAACGATGTAAATTAATAAAATAGTCCTTCGTATTTTGCTTAAAGTTTTGTTACTGATCCTAGCAATGTATCGATTACCGACCAAATGTGATTAGATTCAGTTGCAGCCTCTTGAACATAATGCTGCTACTCAAACCACAACTCTTTCTTCCTTTCTTCGCAAGCCTACCATTCTCAGTCAATTTCTTTTTTCTCTCTAAATAAGTTGCATTTTACTGAAGCAAGGTTACCTATAACTGATGGCAGAATTTTATCTTTCAGATTTAAGTCGGACGCGCTTCTTGTTTTCTGCGTATTCAGCACGTATTCTATGTCTGCTGAATATGTTCCGACTGTAGGTTATTGAACTGAACACACTGAAGATCGCCGACAAAATGCAGTTCCGTTGTTGGGATTGGTCTTTGTCCACCAATAAAATGCACACATAAGAGAAGAACGGAAACGAACATCGTCCGACAAAATAAAGCATAAAGCATAGGCCCTTTTTTCTGTCCACCGATGAACATTATCATTATATATACTCTATATACTCCTCCTGCGGAGAACATAATTCCTTTCTCCACCTATTGCATCCATGTCCATTGAAAGGCGTAAAGTCTTGTAGTTGTAGCCTTCATGCGCCTTTCTTCAGTTTATAACTTTAATTGTGAGTTAATTGCATGTATAGACAGACATGCAGATATACCTGGCAATTCGGAACTCCATCTTGGTTTTAGTCAACTTTACCTTCAAATCTGGCAACCGCAAATCCTAACACTCGCTATTAAAAAGTTGCATGACAAGTGTAATAATAAAAACTATTTCCGCTTTGCCTCTTTCTGACGGGACATCGTCGCAATCACCTGTTGAAGCGAATCTTGTTTGATCTTCATAATTGACACTGTTTTTTGTAAAGTCTTTTTGCCGGCGAAGCTTGTCACTGTTCAGTAAACTCTACTTCAGCTGATATTAAGAAAAATAAAGAAAATGTAAAAAGCTAATCGCTAATCAGTTGCTTGCTAGTACAACTTTGATTTGTTTACTACGGAAGCATGACACATATACATTATATTTTTTTCTAGAATATCTACGCACATATAAATGATAAACAAAAACAGCGTAAGCAATTTTATCATGTCGACCCACTTGTTTGCCCCTCTCCTAAATTTGCAATTGCGACCTCAAAACTTTCTCTCGAGGCGTAAGGTGCGTCTTCAGTTTTTCCATATCATCCCCATCAAGTTAAATTCAAAAGCTTACTTACAAGCTCACAGATAATTTTCTCTTTTATAAATAAAGCTACCGATTTTCCCCCAAACTTTGAAACATATAGTAAGACTTGCTGCTTTCGATCTGTGTCTTCAATGAGACGGCACAATATGCGTTGTATGCATGAAGCGAAACCGTGCTGGTAACAGACGTAATCCGCTTTTCTTTCATTAACTTATCGAAATAATCTCGTCTGCAGTCGTTATCGAGTACAGCAACACAATATTAATGAGACAGTAAGGTATTTTAAATTTATCATAAACATTGTTTTTTCTTTTGTTTTTTTTTTTTATGTTCGCTTACATATTTATAGTTTCCAATTTTCTCTCTTTTGTTTTGCGGAATTTTGCCTTGATGATCTTCACCTTAAAGCCTATCGAATAATGCTAAATCTTTCAGTGTTTATGACCGTGAATATCGTGTAACTTTTGCCAGCTTTTCAAGCTGAACTCAAACGGTAAATAAATTATATTCAAATACACTTGAAGAGAAAAAAAATAAAAATAGTAAATAAATAATAAAATCAACGACTTTACATCAACTTGACCTATTGGCCTAACAAAATTTTAATAATACATTCAAGACAATAGTAACAACAACAAGAAACAATATCAACACTAACTGCTGCAAGTAATAAAGTGTATTGAAGCGTAAAACCTTTTTCTGCCAAATTCAAGACAGCGAGAGAGGCCGGCTTCAAGTTAAGTGGATGTAGTTTGTGCTTAAAAGCGAATCGCGTCTAAAGCGAATTTTGGTCACGCAACGTACTACTTAGATATATTTTCTCAACTGTAGGCTCGCTCGATTGGAACTCAATCGGAGCAACACATTTGATAAAATGCCTTGTTTTGACTTTTGATGAATTGAAAAAGTTATCTGATTATCTGATTAAGAAATGTAATAAAAGAAAAGCTTATTATGCGCGATTTGCGAAAATTTTGAAATTTCAAGAAACTCTACAATAAGCGCAAAGTAAATGAGCCTCAATAACAATGTACGCGTACAGCGGAGAAAGTCTATAAGCCATCAGAATGGCTTGGTTATATTTATTTATAATCATTACGATATAATGAAATAAATATAAGAGATTTGAAGTCGTAAAGGATTCTATGGCTGTTAACGGAACGTTAATGTATAATTTGAAAAACGTTACAAGCCGAATAAGACAATCAGTGTACGTTTATTTACTTTCGGCTAGTGAATGTAAAATTAAATAAAATACACAAACTCGTTTTACTAAAATCATTCAAATGAATAAGTTTTAAGAAAAACAAAGAAAAAGAAGAAGAAAAAAGTTTAATTTATGTATTTGCATGGCATTGACTTTTAGCAAATGTTAAAATCAGAAGGTGGCCAAGCTAACTAATATTTAAAGGTATTTGAGACCGGATTGTTATTACTCTGCCCAGACCGCCTAACAAATTTTTGAAAAAATTCAAGTGGGGTGAGTTTGTTATATTCAAAGTTTTTGTATAGATGTGTGTGCGCGCGCGCGTGTATATTGTTAAGTGTGTGCGTGTGCATTCATTTAAGACAAGTTTATTGTATTTTATATATATATTTATGCGAGTATGTGTGTGTGTGTGTGTGTGCGTGTATATGTAGATATGCATAGCTCGTTAATTGCGTACTTATAAACATTAGATACGGTCGTTGATTTCGTTGAAACAAAAAAATATACGTCTATACGTATGCCTGTGACAAGATTTATGTCTAACGGGTAGTAAAGGTATAACGAATGGTTAAAAACAATAAAATCATTAATGTTTAACTTGGCCTAAACAAGAATTACTATTATTTCTCAAATCAATCGTATGGGAGATCGATTTGATTGCATAGACATATCTCTATATAATTTATAGTATGAAATATTACAAGAATGCATAAATAAATTAATTCATTAATTTTTTTTTTTTTTTTTTGTTTATTTCTCTCACCATAACGCTTAAGCTATTGATCTGAGAATTTTCCTAAACGCAATTATAGCGCCCCAGAACGATTTCGTTAGCAATTATTTACAATAACAGCAACAATATTCGCGACATAGGCGGTAGGAAATCCAGCTCATTAAAAATTTAGAAAATTTCTTTATGATTACTTTATGAATATCTATGAATGTAAGTTAGCATTAGAAGTACTGCTGATTGGGACTGTATTTCTTTTGTATTTTGCTACATATTTTATTTCTTTTTCCCTTTTGATTAGAAAGCCAATCCCGTTCGCTAGATTTGTACTTCGATTATTAATAAGTTCACGTGTATATATATATACTAAGGAAATTAGTATCTAATATATATTTATATTTTGCCACAGATGTCTTTGTGCTACTATAAAAGGAAATTCGCATACAAGCTTAGTGACAATACAAATCTATTCACCGAATTTTGTTAATATTTGGTTCGGTTTTAAAGAGTTCGATACTCCGTCACATTCGCGTTTTTCCTTTCCCCGTCATTTCTTAAAGTTCGAATTACTTGTGCCGATTGTAAGAATTATGTAAAGATACGGAAGCAAATTTGCAAAATATAAATCGAGATCATTGTGCGATGGACAGACATTGGAAAAAATATACTTCATTAAATATTTTATATTAGGTGGTCTCTCTCTTTGACTCGCAGGTTTGTTTGCCCTATTGAGGTTTCAGGTATTAATGTTGACTGGCTTCCTATTTATAAAAGCCATGTACACTTCCATATTATTTGTCTTGGATAATTTGAGATCAGCTCTTGACTTACCTCCTCCATCATACGAAAATAGGATGAAACGCATTGGTTTTTACCTATCGTAGAGAAAAGATGTGAAAGGACATTAGCCGATGAAGAATGATGTTTACTCGCCTGCTTTATTGGGACATATGGATATTAATATTTCTACTAGGGCCTCGAAGAAATTTTGTTCCTTTGATAATACTTTATCTACGGGTTGTTCAATCCGTTTCAGTGTGTATGTACAATGGCCAACGAGTGTTACTTGATTTCTCAATTCCGTGCGCTAGGATGGATGGAAAAGCATTATGTTACGCAACTAATTGCCTAATTACTCGTACTTTGTTCAAACAGAGATAAATCCCGCCATAACAATATTTCCAACTTAGTTACGTCTTAGGTGTGTGTTTAAAAAACTAACTATTAGTTCTTTTTTACTAATTTTTATCCCTCTAGTACTGACGGAAACGTGACCAAATACTTTTGCATTTCGGTATTCTGGCATTTGCATAGATACCTTATGGTGTTTGCTCGTGTTATAAGTAGTGATTGTAACAATGTGCACATTCACATATTCACACTTCAGCATATGTACCTGTATCTTAACGACTTTGCAAAATAAAGCGTTATATGGGAAGTGATCGAACCATTTCCAATAGCGTTCGTCCTTGGCCCAAAACACGTCATGTTACTAAATTTCACCAAAACAAGGCGGACAGACATGCTTAAATGAAATCAGAAAGTAATTCGGCATACATCCGCACAAACTTAACGTACCTTTTTACATAAATAGTGTCTATTCTAAAGTAAATCAAATAAACTTGAACTTCAAATTGGCAAATGTATTTTACTTGTGGAAGTTGTGGGCAAATTCTTCTTTCTTAGGAAACATACACAATTTTTTAAAAATTATACATTAATTGCTAGGTCGATGTAGCTGTTTTGTAAGCTTAAGCTTAGCATTTCACGTAGGCCACCGTTTACATATTGAGCCTTGGCCGCACTAAGCGCTTTATTTGCTGTTTGAAGTTTACACTGGGATGTTTAACCATTTTTCTCCGTAAGCTTCCTTAGTACAACACGTCGTTTGAACGCGATTTTTGTGTTGTTTGCAGTCACTTGAAAATTATGGCTCAGCAAAAATATTGAATAAATTCGCGAAAATTTTCGTACGATGACTTTCAACGCGAATTAACAAGACACGAGTGCACCAATCAAGTTACTTCCGCTTTGTCGATAAAACCCCATCGTTTGCCAATGTGAAATACTGCCGTCGTTCGCTCGATGATAAATGCCGTGAAATTCGTCCAAAATAGGCTGTTGCGCCTTAGAGCGTCTGTGCTCTGTGAAGACTGAAGGTGTGACATATTGCGAAATTAAGGTATTAAAGCAAGGTATATATATATATATATTCTATAATCATTTAACTGTGAAAAAGATTTGTTAACACTAGATCCAGTACAACTTGACAAAATCTATAGAGGATGCTTGATACAAATGAGAGCGTAAGCAAGACGTACATAACGTGGTTCCTCATATCTGTATAGGACTCCAACAATTGAGGAATCACGGATCTGTGCCTACGAGCTTGAAAGTAAAGAGTAGCTAAGTGTACGCGTATTTCAAGATGAACCCAATCCTACACTTCGAAACACATGGTCACTCTTTTCTTTTTTTTAAAGTGACCTTTGCAGGAACATAAAAGGGTAAATGCTGAATGGTACAAAACCATTTGTTGGCCGAAAGACATTGAGGAAATAAGAAAAACGCACAAAGGCTTTCGAATCATTCTTGCTCCAACATCTCTTCTAACAATCGCGGATAAAAATCGAATTATTAGAATATCCGTCGCACAGTCCTAATATGGCAAGAAATTATGTCCTTTTTTCCTGAACGTCAAGAATAAATAGCATGGACGTCCATTTTCGTCGACAAGAGGAGCCGTTGAAGCGTTCAAAAACCATGTTTTAGAAGCGTCCCAACCGGAACGTAAAAAATGCTAAGACCAATCATTGAAACGAATAAAAAAGACTAAAGCAATTTTTAAACACGAATTTCCTCTTTTTTTTTTGTTAAAATTTACATAGTGTTAGTATACATACACAGTAGTTAAAATTTACGACGTAATTATAACAAATTAAAAAACAATCTGAGGCAAGATTTGGGATGTGATTGAAATATGACCAAGTATCCTCATTTTTGTTAGTCTTTTACATCTTTTTAGCCGAGGAAGTAGGAATGTCTGTAAGTGGAAAAAATACAGTATAGGGCTTTAAAAGGAAATCTAGATATTCAAAAGATCTGCAGTATGTGAAGCTTATTGCCGCCAATTCTAATACCTTTTTAAAAACACAACTTCCTTGGGTCCTTCTTTCGTAAAAAAACGAAATCAAAATTATTGATTAATTTTTACTAATTGCTAGAAGATCTGGTTTCTGAATCATTTTTAACTGACCCGTGCGCAGTCACAAGGTAATTGAAGATCGATACTTAAGATCCTGATTAGCATTCACGACAAACAAAGATGAAGGTATGTTATTGTATCAGTTCAGTGTGTCGTAGTTAACCTCTACCAAAGGTAATAAAACCCGTGTGATTATTATAACAAATTTTTTCAACAATTTTTGAATCAAAGTCTATCTCTCTCTGCTCCACTTTTTATTTCTTTTACAAAGAGTACATAATTTATTATATTGTTTGTAATGTGTCAAGTGTGCGGTTATCGTAGGTGTTAAACAAAACTGCAACAGCAATAGCAAGAAAAAATAAGTAAGAAAATTATCGTGGTCGTGGTCGAATCTTATTTACTCATCACCGTTATCGTAACAAAGACGAAAAAAGTAAAAGAACTAAATTTTCATCCTCTATAACATGGAATTCGCGCGGCTGGTTTTTTCTATTTTCAAAATAACAGTTCTCGTCGCCTAAGCGTGTAGGTGTTGTAGGCACGTCCTTTGAAGAACTTTGGGCCACTTCTAAATTCTTTTTCAAATTTGTGGGCGATATCTTCATTTTCACTAACGGGAGAATGTTTACCAAAGAGACTAAATAGTTGGACAGACGGGCTGACATGCTGAGGTGCATTTCAAATTTGAAACTCGCCAAGTATTTATCTACTTTATAAGGCTTTTGCAGTTTGTTTCTGCGCGTTATAAAGGTATTGAAAGAAAATCAAATTTTAATACACTATAATATCGGATGGGCATGGCCAATTTTTGTACTGGTACTGCAGCATCGCTCAGAGAACATGTGTTCAAATTTTCGTACATTTATTTGCGACAGTTTATGAATGATTCTCAAAAAACCACTTTTTCACTTCTTTTGAACAACAGAAGTATACTCGCTTTACGTAGCAGTGTACGCGTGTCCTTCGAGGGATTTCGACCATTTTCAATGCCAACCTGCGTGCAAGAACCTCCAATGTTTCTGCCAAATTTCAAATTGATAGTTTCATTTTTGCGACGAGGTGAAGGTTTACAACAGGCATTACACAGATGGATAACCGGAAACGCGCACAGATGGACATCCTTAAATCGATTCAGAATTTGATACTGATAAAGAATATATACAATTTGCGGGGTCTCTGAAGCTTCTTTTCGGGCGTTACAAACGTTTTGATAGAATGAATACACCCCCCATCCCTCGCTGATGGATATGAAAAAATAGTGAAAAGAATGTCATAGCAAAACCAATCAGCTGACAAATTGAGACCTTATAACGGTTATACTTGATGTGCTCGATGCAAGAGACCGCAGGGTTGCCAATGGTGCAATATGACAATGACATATTGCGGTAGCGGTTTTGTAGCAGGTACAAACATGCATAAGCACACATAAAAGTAATCAAATTCATATTAACGATACGTTAAATATTTGAAATGAAAACCAAAATAAATGGAAAGTAAATTGAAATAAAAATCAAAAAATTTGATATAATTGATTAAAAAAAAAAAAAAAAAAAAAATAGGGAGGTAAATATTTCAATTCGCATTTTCTTATTTTATTTAAAACGCAAACACGGAAGTTGTGCATTTTACGGTTTAATAATAATTTATCTTCATGTCCCTGTCAACAATTACGCATGAAAATCATACTTACATTTGTATGCATGCATGAACATGAGGTCGACCAAGTTTTGTATGTGTATCTGCATTATCTCTGCATTCTACTTGTATGTATGTGACGATGATGCTGCATTCACAACAGCGTTTTTGCCTAATTTCATGTAAAAATTTTTCTTTAGTTTACTTATTTTTCTTTTTTTTTTTTTTTTATTTATTTCGTACACACAAGTAAATGTAAAACCATATTCATGTGTCTGCAAAAAAAAAAAAAAAAAATCACAAACAGAAAATGCAATATTTTATTTTTGTCAATAGCAGCGCGTACAGTGAAATTTGAAAGCACACATTTTGAATGGAACTCAAACAACACTTTTTTAGATACGTATTCTTTAGCAAAAGAACACAACGTGCATTTTTTTTTTTTTGCATTCATCATCATCATCAGCCTGATTCTTAGCAAAACAAATTATCTCTCTTTTCGTGCAATTGTATCCCTGAGCGTGTGTGCGCGCGCCTGCTTGTATTTGCATGCCGTAGAAAATTGTAATATTTTTAGAGTTAAAGGTTTGGCCAAAGGCCAACAACAAAACATCATTTATGTGTTTCTCTCAATATATTTATCAATGGTTTTGTTTGTGCAAATTATACATGTACATAAATGGAAATCATTTTCATAAAGAAATTAATAAAACCTAACAACATGCATATGAAATTCTGCTGTGTGTGTTGTTCTGTTGTACTTAATTTATCTTTTCATCTTTACGATATTAAGAAGATCTTTGATACTTCTTAGCGCAAGGGACCAATCATCGCACTATTGGATGCAAATCTATTTAAATATCTTAATAAAATTTAACGATTACTTTCGAGAAAGAGATCGTTGTAGTACTCAAGCCCGGCTAGTTCATCGGTAGAGCTGGCTAGCTTTTTATGCGATTTTCATTTTTGATTTGAAATATATTTGGAGTACGACCGATCTCATGTAGATTAGAATGAATAGAATCTATGCCCATTTTAAAAAGAAGTTGCATTTAGCTTGAGTCAAACTTCGCTGGTACTATGGCATCATGAGATAGTTATTTTATTTATTTATTTACTTCTTTTTTCTTTTTTTGTTATGGATAGGTAGACAGTACTGCGGTTGATATCTGAGAAAAGTTTCACATCGTTTCATATCCAATTGCTGCAAAGTTAGAAATGTTTTTTCAAAATATGCAAAAGTGCATTTTTCGATTTTTATTATCTGAAACAACGATTTCTGAACGTCATGAAAGATGTCATAAAGAGACTATACATACGATCGGCAAACACTCGAGCTAGCACCATAATCTTTCGAAAATCAAAGTCAAGTTAACAGTTTTCTTCGATCATGACTGGCTATGTTAACAAGTAAGCATCATTTGAATGAATGAGGTTCATTTTTATTTAGACAAAGCTCCGTGGCACACAGCACTTATGCTCGTTGTATGATTGCTTGCCTAAAATTCGCTCCTACTGTATAGACTTCGTTGGCGTCTATACCGTCTCTATACCCAATATTTACGCCATTTCCGTATATAACATATCACTCCAAGTTCTGCATGTATGACATCACGTTGGACAGACTCATATGTTTTTTGAGTAGTAGCATCCTTCAAATGATACGTGCCATAGTTTCATGACATTGTGACAGTTAGTTTGCAAGTTATAATAGTGTTAACGACGTCACATTTTTGGTCGCCTTGGACGGTTACTGTCCATCCGGGCGACTACCGATTTGACTTGGAGTGCAGTGATGAAGCCATGCTTCATCAATTCTAACAATCTCGGAAACATATTACTGGGTCTTACAAACAATCAAGCGGTTGGCCAATCTAATATCAATCTGTATCTGCTGTGGGTAGAAAAGTGCAAATTTAAAATAAATTCCCTCAAGAAACATACACAGCGCACTTGACAATACCTGAAAATAAAGACTTCCTCTTTTTTGCTTTGTATTTTTTTTTTTTTGTGCCCAAAGTTCGAAGAAGTCAGCGGCAATGCCAACAAAAAAAGAAGAAATAAGTGCAAGTAGAACAAGAATACAACCTTTTTCCGAGTAAAGACCTTGTAAAGGTTATTAAAAGTGTGCTCTTTAGGTCTGTTGATCACAAACAGTCGTAGTTTTCTAGAAAATTTTCTTACGTAAGCAAGGATTTTACTTAACGCCATATACGAAAGCACAAAAATCCACAGCAGTCAAAAGAAGCATCTGAAAGTACGCTGGAGTGCAATAAGAGAAAAACAGATACATAGAACTCTTTGGGATAAGCTGTCGGTTTTTTATCCCTTATCGAGAGCTGCCGTGTTAGCATAGCATTATAAATATCTCGTAACAAGTAATTTGTTTATGACACCAACTCTTATGCATTAATTTTGAGTTCATTTTCCATCATTTTATATAACTGCTTTTTAATTAATTTTTTAAAATTTTCAATCAAAAGTCAACAATAGTTCGCTATAACGTACGTATATAATAATAAGGAGAACATGAACCATGTTTTACAATCTTCTATAAAAGAAAATTAGCGAATAAATGCTGAATTTAATTGAATTCTTCTTCCCATTATTTCCCTCTACATAAACGACGACTTACCTTATATAACCATAATTGTCATTGCATATGAACGCTTCGGAAGCATTTTGCAGCTTCTGCTATTAGTTGATTTTTCCGACAAACCATAAATGGCGTTCGTGTTCATATCAACGCATCTTGAATTAAAATGGATGGTTTCACTTCCAATTGTAATGGCTTTATAAACTCTGCAAATAATGTGTTTTTCTATACTTTTGCCGATAGTCAACTCAACAGCATGTCTAGCTTGCACTCGCGTGCTTATTTCATTTACAAACTCATACTTTTTTAATTGACGTTTAATTTGCACATTTTTAAAATTTTCAAAAGTCTGTGCAAAGTGCTTAAGTCTTTATATCATTACTTGCAGAGTTGCTCTAAAACTTCTAAAATTCCTTGCACGCTGATGGTTATTTCGATCCATTTATGCAACTAAGATATATTATCTGAAAAGTGTTGGTTTCCGAATAAATTAGCAAATATTTTATGTTCATGCTAGAAGCGTGCAAGATCCCTTTCAAGGATATGTAAAAAAAAAGTTCGTTACCTAAAAGAAGTTTTTTTCTTGAAACGCTCCGAAAAAACTGCCAGTGTTGTGGGGAATGTTTGCTGGGAAGTTATAACCCAACGTCTTAGGTGTTGATTACCAACTTGTCTTTAGAATTCACCTTTGTTTTGTTGCATGATCATCACTGAGGGAATATCGCCTTTAGGTGTAATAGGGGACCTTGGGAAAGAAATGTGGAAAGAGAAGGAGATAGGAAAATGGAGCGGAAAACGGCTAAGCCCTGGGTATCAAAATAAACTCTACCGGAATGAAATTCGAGCACGTGAACACAGACTTGACAGCCTCGGCTACCCATGCGGAATCTAAAAGCATTGCCAGGCAAAACTACATAAGACGTACCTTTGGAATGATCCGGTAAATGTCAATGCTTCATTTAAAAGATTAATCCCAATTATGAATTCTATGATAGAAGAATAAATTTTCTTGTCAAGTCTCAATGCGTAAGATATAAAACTTTCTGACCATATGTTTTATAAAAGTGAAACATTCGGGCTAAAAATCTTCCAGGAGAGAAAATTAGGGGAAATATTCGATCATGAGAATGCGTTTCTATGACCCTGCTTTTGGATACTCGTGCTAAAAACGAATAAAAAAAATTTTTACCAAAAAAAGAAGACTATAAGATGTTTGCAAACTTGAAACGGTTTTTTCCCAATTTTTCAAAACATGCATAAGGTTGCTCCACTCAGAAGAAAGCTTCATACACCCCATAAAGCACGTATATACTTGATCAAAATTAAATCCTCAATCGATCAAGTACGTCCCTCTGTCGCAAACATTCTCCTGATAGCAAAAATAGTGAAATCGCCTATAAATATGCAAAAGAATGTGAAAATTACCCAAACCAGTCGAAGGACACGCCCACACTGCAACAAAGACTGAGAACCCTTTTGCTTTCCGTGTGCTTTCCGCGTTGCTCTACTACTACACTGCAACTAGAATAGACACAAAAATAAATAAATTTCAATTGTTTTCCCCAAAAATAGAAAAAGTTACCGACGCCCACCCAATAATATGCAGTACAAAAAAGAAATTTGTCTCTTTTTTTAGCCCTTTTTACGATAACGATGGTGGGTATTAAAAAATTTCGGTCTCAACTGAATTAAATTTTCTTACTTGTTTTCATTTTACTCATTTCTCCCCAATTCTTTACCATGCCTTTAAAGTATCTTTTTCTGATGAAGCAAATCATCGGCTTTTTCGATAAATTGATTCGAAACCGAAAAGTGACTTTGATCCGAGGACTGTAAACAAGAAAGATGACTGTGGCATATGTCAGAACATTGAACGCCATTTTACTCAAAACACAATTTTTCAAAAGGACCTATAAAACACTTTCCACAATTGTCATTTTCCCACTCGACTTTTTTTTTTAGAAATTAAATTCAATTTTCAATATTTTAAAAATTATTTTTAAGCAAAAAAATGCCGTTTTTTTTTTGAAAATTGAATTTTTTGATTCAAGTACTCACCGATCGATCACACAAATAGTAAATGAACACTTGTTGCCCATTTATTTTGATGTATATAGATGAAGAAGATTAAAAGCTTTGGTGATTTTTGGAACATTTTAACCCCTTGAATTAAAGACTCCGATGCTACCATTTTTTAATATTTTTCGAAAATGTTTGATTGTTTTTATTATTAATACTTAAATATAAACTTATTACAACATTATTTTTATACCCACCACTATAAGAAGGGAGAATACTCATCTTGGTTTTTTCCATAATGTACTTGCAATACCCAAAAGGAAGCTTCAGAGACCCTATAAAGTATATATATTCTTGATCAACGTGAAATTCTGAATAGATTTAGCCATGTCTGTCCATCTGTGCGTGTGTGTGGTGCATGTTGCTGACACTCTCATGGCCGCAGAAATAAAGATATCGACTTCAAATTTGGTAGAAACACTGGAAGTTGATATTAAAAATGGGCCAAATCGGTCAGAGCAGAAGCGTGCGGTGGAACTGAAAGCAACTCAGTTTTTTTCAACAACAATTTTCGAATTTTTGCTCGTTACTCGGATATTATTAAAGTTAGAAGGCTGAAATTTTCCACATTTTTTGTTACGAAACACTCTACTCTATAGGTCCAACCAATCGACCATGCCCACACAAAGTTACGACTAATTAAATTAAATTAAATTTTTCACTTTTTTGAGGTTTTATGCTTAATTATCATAAGGCAAACAAGAGAGAATGTTTAAAACTATTTTATGCACTCCTCAGATGAAAATATATTATCCGCCTGAAAATGGGTTGATTTTAAAATGAATATGGTAGATACCCGATTAATTTTTTCTTAATAATTCCAGCGATATGGGTATCAAATAAAAGAACTTGGAGAATAGAATGCGAAAAGCATAGTGGTGTGTATGCGAGATTCGGCCCCCTCCGAATATACCTTTCTTGCTTGTTCTATTAACGTTCGTTCCCCCTGCCTTTGCAGGATTGCCCTTTTTAAGCTGATACTTGATGGTGTTACCCCTTCCAATTAAGTAGCGCAATGGAAGGAAAGACTTTACATCATTATACTTACACTGCTTTAATAATTCTTTTAAAGTGACTCCCAGATAGATATCTTTCTGTTTTTTTCTTCATATTAAAGAATTTTAATTGATGTGTTATTATGTTAATGTAGGCTTGCTTCTCTGATTGTAGTGATTGCAAGAATTTGATTTCATAATTGTGTAATTGTAGTTGTCATTTAGTATTGACACCCACTTTAAACTGAACTGGAAGCGAACAATCTAAAAAAACTGTAGTTTATTAAAACAAACGGCTGAAGACGCATTTTAGATGAACGTCATTTATGTATGAGGATCGTGCAGTTTTCAATAAATTATTGAATAAAAAATCTTTAAAAAAACTATTAAATATTATTGCAAATTATTGCAAAGTTTTTGAAGACTTGTTCTTAAAATATTTTTCAATTCTCAACTTACCATAGTGGAGTTTGCAAGATTATGGTATACCAAGGTCGTACAAACACATAAATTGGTTAAGTGTAGATTTTCATAAAATCAGTGCCTTTTGAAATTTGCTTTAAACGAACTGGAATCGTACGTTGATTAACAATTGTGGCATTTCTATGGATGTTACAAACGGAATCGTAAATTCACTTTGCTCTCTTATTGTGTTTAAGAAAATTGAATTAAGATATCAGTTTGGTGGAACAGTAAGTAAATGCGGGTTTTAGTGGAAAATTGAACGCTTTTTATGGAGTTAGTGTAAGCGACTTTCTGCTGCCTGGCTCATCAGATTTGCTCTGCTTAGTAGAAACAAAACAAAGAAAGCTGCAAAAGGTGTTAAAAGTGTGAGAAGAAAATTCCAACCATTCATGCGTAGACTTTGCTGACGGAAGTTGCGGTAATCTTTACCCACTCAACAGAGAAAACTGAGAGAAGGCATCAATTGTACTTGTAGGGAGGAGCAGATATCCTTTCTAAAAGAATGTGCTGTGTAGTAACAGTTTACAATTCTAGTAAACTCGATCGTAGTTTAAATCTGTTACTCGGCAGCAAATTTTACGATTGAAAGAGTTTTCATTCCCCAGTAATGAAAATGCATACTTTGTCGACAATTGTAAAATCTCTACGCATTACAAAGGGGTCCATAATCCGCAGCCATCCAGTTTACTCAATAACAAACACCACAAACCGACGCCTGCCTCCTTCAAAGCGAACCAAGAGCCTTTCCACTGACTACTGCTAAGCAGAAAACTATTCAACGATCGAACTATGTTGAAGTTGGCTCGTTCAGTGCATGCTTGATTAAGAATAATATTAATGTCGGTGCTTATAGCCTAAAATCGATTTCCTTGCGCTTATTTCACTATAATAGAAAAAGTGTTAAAAATAAATTATTGTTTGCGATTTGTAAGAAAGTTATGCAAGAATTTTCATCACGAGAACCATTGGTTTCTGTTCTCTTAATTGATAAACCATAACGGTAATTATTGTCAGGTAAAATCATGAACTTTGTAAACATCAAGAGAAGTTCCAGTAGATTTTCTTTTCTTTGGCGAATCCTATTAAAACAATGCCTTTTGTGTATGTTAAAGAATAGTAAATCCATCTTTCTGCAAAAAGCGAAAATATTTTCTTGCCAACCCATTATTAAAAGTCAGTAAATGCATGGACATGCCTTTGCATGATGCATAGGTAATATATGTTAGATAAATATTTGTGTGGCCCGTACATGTGTACTTTTTGTTTATATTTGCAACAACTTGTTTAATAATTTGAAAACTTTGTCGGCATTTATTGTTTAGTCTTTTTATATATACTTTTATATATATGCATCTGTAATTGTGTTTTTTCTTCTTTTGTCTTTTTTGCTTGCTATGTACAGATTAATTAAAATGCATAGCACGCTTATGTAAATTATTACTTACTAAATAAAATAGGGTTGTTTT
Source organism: Glossina pallidipes (assembly GCA_000688715.1). NCBI lineage: Eukaryota > Metazoa > Arthropoda > Insecta > Diptera > Glossinidae > Glossina > Glossina pallidipes. Next base: position 2,265,550 of record KK499779.1, read on the forward strand.
CCGTCCTCTTCTCTGCCCGCCTTCTTCTTCATACATATACATATATATATATATATATATATATATATGTACATATATATAGATCTATAGGATGCATTCATAACAATATAAAAATTGGCATTGAAAGCTTTACTTTTATGTGTTTTTTTTTTTTTTAATATTATTATTAACTTTTTACTTTGTGTCTTCCTACACATTCAAGTGTTTTAACTTTTTTTGCTTAACCGATCATTTACTTCGTATTACTACAGCAGTAAGATTGTTTCTACATTTCCAGTATTTAGTGCTCTTTTCAGTTTTTTTTTTTTTTCTTATTCAAACATGTCTATGCATATCAGCTTTACACTTACGAGTATGGAGTTGGCGTTTGTACATGTTCTATAAGCGTTGTTAACATTAATTAACTGCTTTTTGACATGTTTTCAAAAATGTTGACTTCTTTTCAAACTTTTGAGTTGAACAGATTTTTTTAATGCATATACATGTAATTACAAATGTGCCAAAATCGTATGAGTATGCAATTGGAAAATTTACAATCATTTGCACGCCTACTGTAAACGAAATAGTTTCGACTTTAAAACGAGATACATTAGTAATCGTTCGAAGAAGTTTACGTGCGAGTTCTGCCTAAAAAGTATTCAGGTTTAAATCCGACTTTTTGTGTGTTGACAGCAATTACTCATGCTGGCTGTGTTCGAGGGGTTTTTCTTCGAACAAAACTTTCGACAAAATTTTTCTCTTACATTCCGAATTTTTAATAGAATTTATTGCGTATATAGGTGATATAGTGATGGTATCTATATACAAAACATTCAATGAAGTCTTTGTATATAAAGGCACCCCCCGTCTTAATTTCAATGACAAAGTAATAAAATATTAAGTGGAAAGTGGGAAGATCACCACCTAATCATTTGAAAGCGAAAGCTGAGAATGCTGACATATCGTCGTCCAGCGTCATTTTGGTCAATGCTTTAAGCAAAAGGCTGACCATTCTGATTTTCTTGAAACAGACGTCTTCTGATCAAAACGGTCGTACATATTATAGCAGTATATACAAAAATAAGGATGTAATGTTATTTTCTAAAACTTTTCCTCATATTTTTCCGCGCCTTAAATGATTGTGAAATATTCAAGAGCAACATCCAAAAGGTTTAATGGCAAATTGAATTCTTTGAGAGGCTTAACGTACCCTTTGGTTTAACTTCACCAAAATAAGAAGTGCTTACTATACCTAAATTGGTCGATTGAAAAAAATATACGACTATGAAGTCCTCTCTGGGGAATGTGCGAGACCAATCTGCCACCTCATTATCTGTACTTCCCAGATTTTTAAGATTACCACAGTCAACACGTTATTTCCTGATGCGACATGTCCAGCGGTCAGGTCTCATCGTCGCTTCTGCGTCGGCATCCCTCAAACAATAAAACAAGAGTTTCTTCTTAGCATATGCAACTTAAACGTGAATTCTTCTGATTTTGGATCTTCTATACAATCTCTGAACACCATTCTCGCTATATTTTTCTACAAATATACACATTGGCGGACAAGCGCTAACGCTGCCTCAAATAAGTTTTAGAGCAACGAAGTAATTTTTTATAAAGAAAAGAACAATTTTTCCTGTGTATCATCTTGTAATCTAATGAGAAAACCCCGTTGCCTAGTTAGAGTCTTTGAGATTTCTTAACTCGTAGTAGTTTGTTTAGAGGGGGTCACGAAAAGGCGAGGTTTTCGGTACATGCATGTTCCCCATGCCATTGTTTTCACTATTTTGCTTGAACTAATTGTCGCAGACTTTTCGGACACAAGAAGGTACCTACAATGAACGGTGCTTGTTATATCTCAAACACTTTATGGTACACGAGTATACAAAGTTTGCGCGCATGCTTGCATTACAAAGAAGAACTGAAACTGGTCGCTACAATAAAGTAAAGTTCAGAATCATTTTTCGATAAAATTTGCTGCACTCACTTGTTTTGGCCCAAGGGCAAATGCAACTCAATCTGATTCTGATCGGACCATTTTTTCGGCAACGTCCCATATAACGACTTATTAAGAAAAGGCATTGTTTGAATCAGTGTGAGGGATGTTGAGCACATAACAGTGGGCCGACGCGCTATAGTGTTTTCACTTGCTTGCAAATTATTGCTTTTTCCAAATCTAGCTGGGACTCGTAGGACTAAAGGCAAGGAAGTGCTGCAAAAACTTTGAAGAGTTTTTTTAATCTATTTTTAAGTCCCTCAACAAATATAAAAACACATAAAAGAAAAGTTCGTTTCAATAAATTGATAGACTTTTTCCAAACAACTTCGATAACATGATTTTTAATCTTCTGCTCTGAAATGTACTCTAGAATTTATTGCCTTAAAACTTCCCATATAATGTTAATGAAAAAAAGTAAATAAAAATTGGTTTGCGTTTCACAATTCCCGTTACTTTTTGGACACAATGCAGGTGAAACTTTAAAGTGAAATTTTCTAAACAGTGGAAAAACAAGAAAATTAAAGAAAAGTACCAAATATTTTCATATATAAGTTTGTTTGGGTAAATTTCATTTGTATTTTTTTTTTTTTTTTTTGTAAATAAAACTCAATTGCTTTATATAAGAGAAACATTGTCAACGTACGTATGTTGACTGTGTCAATTGAACACGCCCCAACAATCATAGCCAATTAACCGTTATTATTGTTGTTGCCTTTGAGCCACAAAGCAATTTGACAATTTTGCAATTGACTACAGACAACCATAAACCACAGTGATGGGCATACATACATAGATATATACATACACATACACATACACATACATATAAGGAGATATAAACAGAAAAAGCAAACAGCAAACCATTCACTTACTTATTCAGTCAGCCAGTCATTCAGTCAGTCAATCAGCCAGCCAGCCAAAGCTCATTCTCATGTTTCGCTTAACTTTATAAATGCATTTAAAAAAAACGCAAAACAAAAACAAAAAACCAGCAACAAAGACCAGAGAATCTAAGTTAACAGACAATAAGACGACATGGTCAGAGCAATTGTAGATGCTATCATGTGCTACTTTTAAGGTTTCAGCTTTCGGTTTCAGGTAAATTGTACAAGAGTACAAAAGAGTGCTTCACCACATGTACACATACATGCATACATTGTGTGTACACTTCTTCTTCTTCTTCTTCTGTAAGGGGAAGATGACGAGCGAATACAACATATTTGAACTAGCGGGAGAATCCATCAATTAAATGTTAATTAATTTCCAAATTCTCAAATCAAATTTTTTCATTTTTCCATTTTCTTCTCAAAAAAGTACTCTTGAAAGCTTTTCCAAGATAATAATTTTAAAATTTCCTTTAACTGTTTGCGAGAAACTTTCTTAGGAATTTATTATTCCTTTCTAAAATTTAAGCGCAAATTTTCATCACAATCGCTAATAAATAAACAGCCAAGATCTGAGGGTAAATTACAACCTTTCAGATCGATAATTGAATATCAAAAGGAAGCAAATTCTGTTTTCATCATCGAAGGCATTTGCAATCTAAAATTTCACCTTGAAACTTATTTGCGGTTCCTGTTCATCTGCACTGTACATAAGCGTAATATATACGTAAATGTGTCGCTATTTTCGTTAAACGTAGACGCATGAGTCTCTTTGTACAAAAGTGTGCCTGCTAATAAAATTTTGCATAATGTTTTGAGCGAAATTTTCAATTAATGTCTGCCACGTCTGCTTATAAGTTATTAACGGAAGCGTATTGACAGTTTTACCTTCTTTGCAGATTGTTCCAGTTCCTTAGCTAGTGTGAACTACCGAATTTGGTTATTCAGCTTTCGCGGTCCAAATTTTTGCCTCTTGGGAGTCCAAGCAAATGGAAATTAGATAGATATGCTTTGATCAAGAATCCTCCTTCGATTTCTCCGCCCTAAAAAAACTTGCTTTCTCTTATCTACAGAAAAATTATATGAATTTTTATCGACTTTTATAAGAAATAGTTTTACTCATCTCGAAGCAGCTGTCAAGAATGACAATTTAGAAAATTTTTTAAAAATTTAGATGCATTGCTGTCAAGTGTCAGAACCCTACATGATAGTAGGTTTAAAAATTTGTAAATGGTAGCGTGACACATACGTTTGCTTTCGAAGCCGGCCGTGCATGCTGCGCGCACTGCATTTCTCATTTAATTAAAGGGAAAAAACCGGCAGTTAGTCAATATTTTTTGGTGAAAGTTTGACGTGAGCATACTCCATACGTTGATGCATGATTTGCTCGCCGACAGCGTTATTTTTCACTCGATCGATACAAAAGAAACTCGTTGTTACATCATATTACTAATGTTACCGGCGATGAAAAGTGGGTTTTGTTTGAGAATCCCATGCGTAAAAATCTGCGAAGAAATCCCGATGTATCATTCACATCTATGTCGCGACACCGAGTCGCTGTAGCAAGAAGACACGATACTGCGTGTTTAATGAAGCCGATAGGGTCTCGTTAAAGGCTCGTAAAAGAGAGTTTTACTAACAATAATTAAAGCATGTGAAAAATGATTTCAACGTTTTCATATGTCATTATGGAAAACAAACACCGCATCGAAAAGGACTCTGAAAATGCAGAATTGCAAACAAAATCGGATGAAGGCGATGCGTAGAACAAAAAAAAGACTGATGGAAAGAATAAACGTAACCCAGTGTGATGAGGAAAATCCAAAAGTCAGGAAAACGTAGAACGTGATCGGTACGAAAGACAAATGGAGAACCGCAAATTCACAAGTGAAATAGTCCTCCAAAGATGAGAATCGTTTTTCCATCGCATCGCCACGCGAAAGAGCGACCAAAAGTGGATTTATTTTAAAAATCCAAAGAGCAAAAAATCTCTTCGACAAAACACCAGCATTTACATTTTGTTGGCACAGGATGGGGGGATGGAGTCTATTTTGGAGCTGCAAACATGTTTTGAAACTAATAATACCTTATGGTGCGGACAACAAATGATTCAATTGTCTATTGATGGAAAAACTACGAAGAATACCGCAGATCTGTTAAGGTAATCGCGAAATCAGTGGAATTCGGCCACCAATGTTCTTATAGCACGTGAAAAGCGAAAATTGCTTAAAATTTCCGATACAGCCTCAGAAGCGTGTTTTGTTAAGACGTAACAGATTGGCTGGAAGAACACATTTCTCCTTCGAACTTTAAGCATTCTTGCGGGGAGCACACCTGGTTATTAGGTCAATGTTTTGAACCGTTTTCAAGCAATATTTTGTCGCACTTGATAAAACTGGAAAACTCTACATCAAATGATTACCAAAATATCGTCATGATGGGCGTACAAAATCGCACCAGCAGCAGCAGCGACGACAACGAAACGGAAGGGATAATTTAAGTGAAAATTAGTCATATTATGACTTGTTGTACAGAGTTTTTCAATTTTGAACAAAAGGAGACTGACCGCAAATGGAAAATTGCTCAGTACACAAACTTGATTTAAGCTAAGAATAAAAATATCGAAGAAAGAAGAAGCTTCCCACCGACACGGCCCAGACTTTTCCGGTAGAGAACGATTTGCACTGATGAAGCTGTGTAAACAACAGGCCTTATGCAAATGTGTGTCAAGGATTTTACTTCGGTTCCTGCTGTGAAGCTTTAATGCGGTGATTTTTAACATCCATCACTGCAGTTAAAGCTTAATAAGACGAAAGCCTTAGGTTTGTAGGGTTGTATGCGTGGGATAACATGCGTTTAAGATACTCCTGTGTCGCTTAGAAGGCTTATAACAAGCAGGAGTGCAAGATATGAGAGATTGGGTATGGTCCGAGTGCTCCGGCCTGACCAAAGCAAGGCCTATGTCACACCTCTAATTATTTAACGCAATTTTGTAGTAACCACCACCACTTGTCAGTCGCTCCGTCATTCCCAGTCAACCCCGCCATACGCATTGAACAATGCTTTATGCATGCAATCTATTGAGTAGGACACGTTGGCACCCGTGGCCCGCATAATTCGGGCATATAGCTACTATTGCATTCGGATTGTCCGTACATTCCGGATTGCACTCTTTATCCATGGAATTTCTATGTCTAAGAAGAAGTTTCGACCCAGAAAGCACGCAATCACTTTACCAGTTCTCTGACCTCTTCAAAGTTTCACAGACAAAATGCGCAGTAGCTAATCGCTTAGTGAAGAAGCCTGCAGGGAGCCAACTAACGAATCTCTTGACAGCTACTCCTTAGAGACTTTCAATGACCGAAAGCGAACAAAGTACAGATGGAATGGTTAGCACAACTAACACCTTACTTTCAAAAGATGTTGCCTTCCCATGCAAGAAAACGCGTTGAGGAAAGCAAAGCACGTTCTCTTGGGAATTGATAGCAAGTGTGTAAATGACTGAAGCATAATTTTTCAATTTTGCAAATGAAGTAACAAACTCAGTATATCTCAGTATATCTCTCTCTCAAATGTGGAATCGCGTTTTTCTTTTATTCTTCGCGTTTAAATGCTTTTACAGAACTTAACACTAATTATTGCTATAAATGTATAGGAAATGAGTAATCAGTGATCAGCACATTATTATTAAACGCTGATCAACATTTCATTGAAGCGTTTACAGGTAACATAATAATGTGTTTTCCACATTGAGTTCAGCAGGAAAAACCAGTAACGGACCCTGAAATTTTGTAAATTTGAAGTTACAGAACTATTCCGTTCCATACGATTCCACATATGTATATATATATATATATATATCAGAACTTTGGATGTTGGCTAAACTCTCTAGTCTTTAACATTAACAATGAAAAAAAAAATTTTCTTTTTTTGTTTTTTTTGTAATGTTTTGCGCTCATGGACTATGCAATTAAGATACATTTCATTTTGTCTGGAGGCAAAGATTGATTCCATTTTCTTGATATGTGCAAGATTTGGTTCTGCGTGTGTGTAAACGTTCATGTGCACACGTATACTTAAATGGATTTCCTAATGTTGTACAGACATTAAATGCACACCGTGCACACATAATTATACAATTTAATGAAACGCACCTGTATACAAAATAAACACACATATACGCATAAACACAAAGAAATTATAATTAGTTTGCAAAAACACATTGTCTTGAATAAAGTACCGACGAACAACACATTTTATAATTTTAACAAATTTGCTATTCGTACGTATAAATGAATTGATGAACATAAATGTGTGCACTTGCGAGCAAGATATAGATTCTTGCGCGCACACACATGCACACACACACACTCATACTGACGTGCATCAAGGTAATAAAACTCCTCTGCTACTTAAGCAGAAAAAAAAAACAAATAGAAGTAAAAACTTTAATACAAATAAAAAGTTCATTTTAATGCTAATGTGTTATGTGTAACAGAAAACTAATAAACAAATAAATGTGTTCGTTAATTGAAATTTGAAATGTTTTTCAAAACACGAAAAACAATTTTTCGATTCATGCCATCGCGTATGTGAATAATAAAAAAATATTTCACATTATTTTGTTCGATCGATCAGACCACTGAACTTTTAGACAGCCGTTCCGAATTCTTGCGACTATAGATGTCCGTTAAAGGTTGAACTTAAAATCTACCAAAGTTTCTGTTTCGTTAGTAGGCCTTTTTTTAAATCCTTTAACCGTTTACGTCGAGTATATTTGTCATAAAGATAAGAGAAATTACGTTTCTATTATAAATTCAGGCAATTTTTATACGCACCCTCACAGAGAGGAAAGAATTTTTTCAGGACGTTGGCAAATCCCTGAAAGAAGGGACTCAACGATAAAATAAATATATTCATGATCAAGATCAAATTCTGAATTGATTGACAAGTCATCGGCTCGCATGTCTTTGTAATGTGTGCGGTAAACATTCCCCTGGTCGCAAAACTGAAGATATTGCACACAGGTTAGTATTGAATGGCCGCAATCAATCGAAGGTCACGCTTACAGTCTAATGGGCAATATCTCAGATTTCAAAAGTAAAAAAACAAAAAATTGTATATTTTACGCTTTACTCGTAAACCATCAACAATAAACGTTTAGATATTTTATTGTAATACAAAGTTGTTGGGTATAAACGTTTCGGCCGCAACTAAATATAACTAAATTGTCGCTTGATATTGTCTTTTTTTTTATTGGGCAGTCACTTAGAGAATTCTCACACAGGCAATACCACCATGGTGGTGCCTGTGTTCCATCGGTAGGTGTTATGCCCTGACCGGTAGAGTATTCGCTACAACTTGGCCTCACGCCAATCGTAATTAAAGTGTGATCTACTGCACTGGGGTCTGCCAACATGATACTCGCATTTCTAACTAATTAACTATTTGGCTACAGCGGTAGCCCTTGAGGAAGCTGAAGACAATAGAGATTTTTTAAAAAGTATATATTTTAGACTATCTTCTGGATATTACCTGTACGCACCCGTATTTCATATACGGATATGAATGCAATCGAATATCAAACCTATCAAAAATATTAACTGCTTTGTGGGGTATATATTGAAGACATCATTCTATTGTATATTTCGATTATTAGTCAAATACGCGCCTTAACTTGATCCTGCAGTTTTTTTTTTGTTTTATCATTCAAATTTTATGGGATTTATTTGGTCCCATAATGTCCCCGTTTTCATTTACATACCATCTTTATCTTTATATCGCATATATTCTTTTCAATGAAATAAATTTTGTTTGTTAGTTGTTCACAGACCACGCTGGTTTCTATCGCCTGCACCACTTGAGGTGAAAGGATATATTGCGTTTGTGGGGATGTACGTAGTAAAGGGATTTGAGACAGACCCACCATCAGAGTCACTTTCTGAGTTGATTTAACCTTGTATGTCCCTCTGTCCCCGTTGTGTTCTTGCGTTCAACACCAAGGTCTTTATTTTTAAGATATCCTGAAGAAATTTGGTACACTCACGTATTTCATTCCAAGGGCATGGCTCGAATTGGACTACATTTTTCTATCACTTCTCATATGACGCCTTATTTTGAAAAGTCACTATGTAAATGTTTGCAGATTAGTGCAAGATATTTAATGGTGGGCCGTGGCACACTACAGTATTTTCACTCTTTTTGCTACAATTAAAGGGTTGATTGTTTAACGATCGAGAGCTTTTTTTGCACTAAGCTTTGACTTGGATGGACTTGGAGAATATTTGAACCAAATTGTAGTCTAGTTGGTGAATAACTGGCAGCAATATTTGCAATTTTATGCTCTTTTTTTCAGTTCTCGTTTTCATTTTTTTAGAAATTATAGAGAATTCTGGTGCAAACCAAAGGCATTTTCAAACGGGAAAACCATACTGAAATCGATTGTATAAAGGTTCAAGTCTTGTCTCAAATTTTCAATATGATCAGAATTTTAACTGCAAATAGACGAGATGTTCGGCTGGTTACGGCTAATAAGTCGGTTCCAAAATGTCATATAGATTGCAAACATCTATTGGGTCTATTATTCATGCGCTACATATCGAAAACTGACGGTCAGAGATCGAAACAAGCATAATTTATTGCAAACGCAATTACAAACTTGTGTAAAAAACGCTAACACAATATTTGGAAGTAAAGTCAGTTTAAAGGAAAAGCTATAGAATTAAAAAAAAACGTACATATTTTTGTTTATTCAAAACGCTAAGGCTGACCTTCGCGCGTAATATTGAAATTCAAGAGTATTGCAAAAACCTAAATAATTCAGCAAACGTTTTGTTATGCGATTTAGTCTCGGGGAAATTCTTTTCACAAGCTTAAGAAAAGTCAGCATTTTTCGTGAATGACCGGAAATACTAAAGAGGTAAAGGTATTTATTTATTAAGTATTTCTGTTTTATTTCTTGAAGCGTAATATGAATTAAATTTCAAATTTTCGTCAATAATAATAACAACTGCGCGAATTCCAAAAAACTCCAATTACACTTGAAAATTGTATTCATTTTTTCCATATAAACGAATAAATAAGTTCTTGTGTAGCTCCGATAAAAATTCGTGCAAAATTTTACACCAATGTATGGTAATTTTGTTACCTTTCCCCATGTAAGTTGAGTCGCATAACACATTCCTTATTCCTCGTAAGATCGCTAGTTATAAGATAACGCACTCTGTCACTTGTCTGTTTTCGTATGTTATAGTTAAGGAAATAGGAAGCTGGGATTTGCCAATGAAGACCTTAGTTGTCAGTATGGTGGCGAATAAAATGAACTCATTACGCATCACATCAAGACAATGAGGCATGTGAACCATTAATTTGAACTTGTAGGTGCGCAGAGGATCAATTCCTCATAGCAACTGTCACTGTCAAGGTGTACAATGGCAAGTGACTTAGTTTTCGAAACGCTGCTATTGTACATCTAAATTTTTTCTTCCACTTGAACTGTTACTCTTTATGAACCCTTCATCGTTCAGTCATGACAAATGCAACCCGCAGGCAATATTCATGCAAGTTTCCATCTACCGACATAATTTATAATTTTTCATCGTATTCGTGTTCGTTGGTGCAATAACCGATCTTTAAAGTCGTTCACCAATTCGGAAAAGCTTGACATTGACCAAATTAAATCGAAAGCATACGTCGTGTTAGAGCAAAGGCTTTTTTTTGTCTGTGGCAATACGCCCCCGAAGGACAGTTGCGGTTTAATGTTACCAAAAGAAAACAACTTTCCGACGAGGAAGTGAAATATGGAAAATAGTTTTTCCATCAACTTACAGAGTGTTCGTACGCACTGCCCTACACTACGACAGTAGGACACTTAGACACTTAGACGCACTTGCTTTAAAAGCTATTCTTAACGCCTTCCCCTCCGTCAACAATACCTTTAAAGCATCTAATCTACCTAATGTCAATATATATTAGGTGTTGCTTACGCCTTTATTTCCAATACCCAAGGCTTTATTCCAAAACAGTGTTTATACATTTTATATTCCAAATATTGTCCATCGCTAGGTACAATATTTTAAAAGTAATATGAATTCCGCTAGGAAAGGATCTTTGAAGGGTATTCACAAAATAACTCATATTTGGATACCAGCGTAAGAGTGAACAATAAGTCATCTCTTGAAACCGGTGCTAATGGGATGGAGATAATAGCGGAGAAAGTGAGACATTTCACGTTAGAACTGGAAACACCTCTTCGGCAGCTTTTTCCATTTGGGGTCCACTCTAAATACCGATCGCATCAATTATGGTGGTAGCGTTCCACAGCGGTAGTTTCATTCACAGTGGTACAATTCGCCGGGTCGCCACAGATATTCAACTTTACGGCCTTGGAAACGGATCAACATTCGTAACGATTTATCATCACAATCTTTTGAATTAAACCGGGAAAATACACTCTCCCGCCAAAGGCGTTCGTTCGACACGAAACTATAACTATTCAAAGATTCAAGAAACTATGCTGGATACGTTGTAGTATGACAACTTACATAGTTGCATATAACGTAGAGACGACACTTTCGAATGAAGAAGTCACAGTTTTATTCAGCACCGGCTCTGTTACAAACTGGCGGAGTCATATTCCCACACCTACCACATATTAAGTCGATTGTCAAACTGTTGCCCTCACCGTATTTTCTATTCCCGCTAAATAAGAGAGAGAGAGAGAGAGAGAGAGAGAGAGAGAGAGAGAGAAATCGAAGTGCTTACGATAACCTTATCCCCAAGCTAAGATATGATTTCGCTGAAAATATTGTCTAATGCAAAAAGACCGCAACATACACTAAGGCAAGTTTATTTACATATTTGCGTGTCCGCGTACATGTGAACATAAAAACTCGCCATCTAACCGCTTATAGATACACACAGGCACGCAATGCAGTGTTAGTGTATCTTTGTTGAACTTGGTGAAATTGATTGAAGTTGTCAGTGAAGCCGACAAAGCGGCAAACTTTCAAAAAGAACCGATGAGGCTTTAACAACAACATAACAATAACAAAAAAGAGAAAACACTTTTAGTAACATAATATGTACATGCATGCATATGCAGCAAAGAATGAAAACATGAATAAATTCACTTTGACTTTGTTGTGCCAGCTACAAAAGTAAACAAAATGTAAAATGTGTTTAAAGTGGTCAACAGAACAGAAAATAAAAACAAACCTGCGCATATAAATGCAAAGTGCACATATACCTACCTATACATCTATGTTTATGGGCACATACAAATCAAAAATCATGTCCATTCACGTACGTACGTACGTACATATGCATAATGGTGTACAGATTTTTATTTTGTTCACAATAGATTTTATTAAGCTGGTCATTGTGCAGAAGTACTAGTAGTAGTAGTAGTAGTAGTAGTAGTAGTAGTAGTAGTAGCAGTAGACATCATGTGTAATGTTTAGCGGAATTTTTATACCCTCGTGAGAAGAAGGGAGGATGTAATTAAAGTACCCAGTAGTTCGCATCATCTTTGTTATGAAGACTGCACTGCAGGTTGCTGAATGAAAGTGAGACTTCTTCGCCATCTGAAAATATTGTCCTTAAACTTTACGCAATAGTGTAGGCAATAGATCTCAATTCGATTTGACCATACTTAGCTGCAATGAGTGCCGAGATGATAAAGGCATGACACTTACCGTTTGCATACACATCCACAGCATATAAAAAAAAATATACATTTATATAATAATACATAAGCTCATACATACACCAAAAAACTGATGTCTACACATGATAGTTCTTATACCTTACATCACTTGTGGTAAAAGGGTATAACAAGTTTGTGCGTATGAAACATGCCGATCGACTTTAGGTAGACCCATCTGTTAATATACCGAAAATGGCGTGTCTATCTGCCTGTCTTGTTTTTTTTTTTTATTCAACGCCGCAAGAGGCTGCAATTTTTAAAATGTTTTGGTGAAATTTGATACGCCGGCGTGTATTGGTCCAAAATGAATTTTATTGAAAATGGTTTGAATCGGATGATTTTTTTGATGAATTCTCATCGTATGGATAGCTGTATAGTGATGTAGGGTATTTAATGTTGAACTCTGCCCCACTATAGTGTTTTCACTTGCTTGTAAGCTTTTAATAGGTCACACGATCCGGACAGTAATTCTGAATCGAAAAATATAATAAAAGGGGATCTATCTCAAGTCTTTCCGTAGGTTACATGCATGAGCACAAACATAATATGCCCATGTATCACAAATGGTGTCGATTATAACAAGCCATGTTTCCCAAAACTGTTAAATATATCCCCTACACGACATGCAAATCGATTATCCTTTAAAGATGGCTTAAATCCCCACTGAAAGGTATACAGCAAAGAATTCGAGGTAAATGATGCTTTCTAACTTTGTATCTCATTTACGATCTCGTTGAAAACGTTTTTGCAATTACAACAAAATCGCTATTATAAAAACTGATTAAAAAACACACACATATAAATGCAAGAGTAAACGTCTAGCAATCAATAACATAAACATAACTAAAAAAAAAAAGCTTCAACTATAAACACGATCAACTGTGTGTACATATATGTACATTGTGACCCTACTACGTCATGTTGTTGAGATAAACCGTAAAAAAAAGAAATAAATAAATAAAAATAAAATCAACACAGACAAGCTGTCTGGCAATAAGATATAATTTATCTGCAGATCGAAGAAGTAAAGAAAACATTGAGAACACAAATAAATGGTTTACGTCATAGCGTAGAGCGAAAAACAGAGAAGCGCTATACAAGAGAGCGAACCATAGTGAGAGAGAAAGAGTGTGAGAGAGAGAGAAAGAGAAGTACAAAAAATACTTCTGCATACGTATCTCATAATTGTGTGGTGAGAGTTAATTCAGAAGTAAAAAGAGTTTAATGTTTACTTTGTATTGTCCGTTCCATTGGTCGCGTAAAATTAATGTGCGTAAATGTATGGCATTAAACGAAATAATACAAATATTTCAAATTTATTGCAATCATATAATAAATCTTTTTTTAAAAGCGTATTGAAATTTTGTAAGCATGAAGGCGAACGAATGCATGTTGCGATCATCACAAATGCTAGCCTTTCTTTCCTCTCCCCCACATATAACTACACTACTTATGAATGGCATTAATTCCCATGAACACATCATTGTTGCCGATTTACCATAGACATATATAGTCATGGTCCATAATACTATTTATTGGTGCTTTTTATCATATTATAAAAGCGTATTATATTTCAAAGCTTTTTCCTTTTATTGATTGGTTGTGGATGGCAAAATTGTCTTTTTCGTTTTGTATGCACTAACAAAGCATACAGATATACTAATTTTTTCGTTTACTTTGTAACATTCAGATATATCCAAATTTATGTGTTATTTGTAATTGGACGAGAGAAATGCTAAGATGCGTTAAAATAACTTGGATGTAAGCTGGAATTAAAACTTCATTATTAATTGTGCACATACTAGTACACTGATCGGGAGAACATTAGCATAGCATATTTTCCAACAAATCTTCAAAGATTTACACGAAAATGTGGAATAGTTATCAATGGTCTTTGAAGATTGTGTCAGTTCCTGATCTCTCGAGGGCTTCTATGTGGACACATCACAACTATTTTTTATCTTGGATTCCTAATCGATCAAGCAATGTTTGTGGTGAATTTCATCTTCTTATCCTCATTTTCGCAACTTTTGTGGCAATCCATTAAAAATGATACATCAAATTGACTCGTTTTGCATACACGAAAGGTCGATACTTTTAGTGCCAAAGCTAGCAAAATTGCCAGTGTTAGAGTAAAAAGCTGAGATGGGAATCGAACACGCCCATAACAATCGTCAAAAAGCCTAAAAAGCAAGTTCTCAAGGTATTATTGCAGTAACTTGCCTCCTCTACTAAGCTGATCTCCTTTTAAAATTTATTCAGGCTTTTTAACGGGACCATGTTGTTCAAAGCAAAAATACTTTCGATAGGTCGATTAGGAAAAAAGAAAAAAAGAAACTGTGATGAACATCTGTGATTCGTTTTGCACTCAATATAACTTCACTTTTTCTTTCCGTTTTGCGTTTTCATAGTTTGCTCTTTTCTACACAATGCCTGTATGAAGAGTAAGTTTATGGCGAAAGAAAATTTTCAATAAATTTTTTGACAAAGCGTAGCACGTTGTGTGGTCTTAATCTTCTTTACTCTGTTCATGCATAATTTCCCACCTAAACATATATACATATATGGAGTTTAAGCTACGGCTCTTCTCTTGCGTGCATACGATACATCAAATGCATGGTTGGCAAATGCTGACGTGACTTTGAAAGTGTTTGATCGCCCAGCAAATGCCGTTCAACCAAATTCTTACCATTTAGTGAATCAAACAAGGATTATCTCTCTCATTACGACAACAGTAAAATATCGGATCTTCTAATTGCAAAAGCTTGCGTACTTCCCGCTTTCAATCTAAAACTTTTCATTTTGTTCTTTTTAGTGTTCGTAATGTTGACGGCAAAAAATTAATTTTATGGAAGATATATAAAGTTTACGACCTTTTTCTTTTTGGAAAGAAACAATGTCTTCTCCCATAAGAAAAAGAATTGACAATCTTCCAAAATATTAGGAGAGAGTTATAAAAGACGCTATAAAGTGCGTCATTTATATCGATTACGTACTTAAAATATATTGTTGCGCTTGCATGAACGAAAGCAGAACACTTCCTTAAAAACTTCGGGACCAATTCCGGATTCCGGCTTAGTCTTGATTACTTTGAGAACCCTATAATGAAACCACTTTTTTAAAAAGGAATAAGTTTTGAAATCGATTTTCTTATTTTGAATGTTACTCTATATTGGAGTACAGAGTGTAGATCCGCATTATGCAAAATTTGGTTTAGTTGATTTGTATGTAGTGTGCCGAAATACGATTACTTAGCGAATGTTGTCGGGAAATTTTGAAAATTTTAATCTTTTTTCAAATAACGATTTTTTCAAAATGAGCATTGGATCGGCAATGGTCGTAAAAGTTGTTCGTCAGATTTCATGCCTCAGCCAAAACAAGTCAATGTAGCAAATTTTGTCAAAATATCTCAAAAACTGGCTCGTGGATTAAACACAGAAACACATGGACAGACCGACAGACATGCTTAAATCGATATAGCAAAAGATCAGTCTACTTTAAACCCTCCTTGGTAGTACATTCAAATCAGGACAGGAAACGCAGGCACCGATCTCACGCAGTCATGATAGGAGCACTTAAAGCATACCAAAAAGTACGGAATTTGTTGCTATCATTCTAGGCGTGCACGCGGTATGAGACATGCATGATGAAGCCTTCCATGCAACTGAAATTTACAACTTTTTCGTTAGTTAGTGTTTATAAGTGTACTCCATTGCCCACTCCATTTGCTGATCGCATGATAATTAATCGCAAGGATTTAATATTGTATTTCTATAAAAGTTTTGTTCATATTGCCTCGTACGCTCCCTATCAACTTAATTATTCCTTATACCCGTTTTAATTTCAAAAATGCACAATTAATTTATGTAACACATCACTCAATAAGTCTCCGGTCTGACAAGTACTTAGCATCTCTGAGGACAAACGCATATGATTTTTCAAAGCTACCAATCCTCAAACGATACGCGTCTAAATTTAATGGCCTTGTGACAATTTATAGTTTACAAGTTGCAGTTGTTTTAGTGACGCTAGCTCGTAAGTTTCAAAGTAATAGAATTTCGTTTGTTGATTAAATATTACTTTTTGATGAGAACAAACACAGTTAAGAAAGAGCGTTGGCTTAAAGGACGTTATGGCGACTGTTGGCCGTCAAAAAAATAAATTTGCGGATGGTTTTTCAATTTTAAACAAAATCGTATGCGTACCGACGATGTTGAGCGCTCTGATAATCCGAATTCCTACAAAGTTGTTCCAAAAAAATTACCCAAGCGCAACAAAATGGTTTTGAAAGACTAAAAAATGGACTTGCACGAGATAACTGATGCCCTAAAGATACTAAAAGTCAGCCCATTCATCATTTTCCATGAACGTATTTCAGAAGAGTGTATTCGAAGTGAGCTGAGTTTTCACCAAAAATAATAACGTGTTGGAGGTGTTTAGGCGAAATGAAAAGCATTTTTCATGCGATAAGTGACAGTGGATGGATGTAACTTGGGATCGGCAAGTAGGCGAGTGGAGAGCAACATCTGACAGCCGTCCACAGCGAACAAAAAAACCGAAAATCGACTAATAAAATCAGGGCGCCTGTATTTTGGGATGCGCATGGTCATGGGGGAAACGATCAATAGCGAATGTTAAGTAGTATTGTAAGTGTAATACCTTGACAAACACATGAACTATAAATCATTTTTCGAGAATTGCAAAAAAAAAATAAGTGCAACGTATGATGGATTAATTTCAGGCTAATAATTAACGATAGATTAAGTTTTTCACAAATTGATAAAATAAAAAGTCGAAAGCACAAGAATATTACGGTAATTTTAGGGTGAACTTATCTGTTTAACGGGTAGTTTGAACTAATTACTTAGTAAATGTAACTTTTGTTGTTCAGTCTTTCGCATAAGTAATCATGTACACATACATATGTATGTATGTAGCTTGTGTTATTTGGACTTGTTTATACAGTAAATTTCCCAAAAGAGTTATTTGAATGTTAATCCATGATACAGTTTTTACAAGCAAGCACTACTATACTCTAATTGGCATAACTTTAAATTATTTCAGTGCTTTAAGGAAAAACCACTCAGTTAAACGGTTCTTTTCTCTTTTATAGCCAGTGCCAAAAGAAATGAAAGGACACTTCTTTTGTGATACCATATGTAACATGCGCAAAAAGGTATTACAGATCCTATTAAGTGCACATGAATTCTCTTTTGAGAAATGCTTTCCTTACTCTCTTTGTTATAAACGACAGCAGACTGAATGGTTTTAATGATGGACACGGCTAATATAATTTCAAAACTCCTTGAATCGGACCGTTATAATAAAGAAGAAAAAAAAACAACTCTAAGGAGTTTTCCTTTCCTTTGATGGCGAGTATTCAAAATTCGCTTTAAAGTGAATACAATTTCGTACTTCGTGTGGTTTTTTACCATATAAGCCAAGAAAAAGCGCATGCCGCAAATTTACAACTTTATGATTTATTCACAACCAAGACATATATATGCCAGTTAGTTGTTTGAGTATAGATATGTGGCTCTTTGTAGGTAGGTGGGGTTTTTAGAGTGAAATGTTTTCTGTTTTTGAATGAATAATAAGTAAAAAAAAAAAAAACAAGAAGAAAATAAAAGACAAAAACATTAAATATAATTTATGAGTTGAGAATACATCTGGTATACATACATGTACCACATATACATATATGCATAATTTTATACATATGTATTTATACATATGTGTATATAGAAAAAAAAAAAGAAAAGAACATTGGCCTCTTTAGCTTATGAGACATAGAAACCAGTTTTCGAATTTTTTTTTTCGTCTTTTTTCTTGTTAGTAATTTTTAATGGGCCTGGGTTGGTATGGCTGGCTGCTTCATATGCTTACCATACAGTTGCAGAGTAGGAATAAAAGCATGTGCTTAATATAATAAATTATCAATATGTTAATGAAAAAGCCGGTTATTATTGACTAGACCGTTGCCTTAATGACCTTGCTTAGGATGTTCGTTTATTATTAAAAGATGAAAAATCCAGTTATAAAATTACCTAAACCTTAAGATGAACGTCGGATACTGTTTCATTAGGAGATTAACTTTGCTCTCAATAAATCGTGTTTTTTTTAACATTTTATTTAAAATATTGCGGCATCTTTTACAAACCGCGTGCCCGAGTTTTCAATTTTCCCAATCTGTCGTACAAACATTCGGTAGCATTCCTACTATTTCTTACACAATCTTTGGGTTTTATGGGCAAAGCAGAAACAAATTGTGAAACGCTTAACTACATTCATATGTTTCCCGAAGACATTCAATTGTTCGTCTTTTGGAACTGGAAATTACCGAGAGGGCATTTTAATGAGACCTTTTAATAGTTGGACGAAATAAATAAAGTTTCGAGATTACGCAAGTGATAGCAATATGAAGACATAAATACGAGTTTGGATAAACTAACGTAACATCTAACGCGCAATGCTGAGTTGCGGATGCTTTCACACCTACTACCATCTCCAATCAAATAGAACGAAGGCCATACCTCCATCTGGTTCCGAATCTTCTTTCTTTCCTCCTTCTGTTTCTGTTTTCTATCGCCAACAGCCGCAGCACCCACCGGCATTCTAGTGGGAGCTTCTCATGACCAGTTTTTTATTAATTCTTCTATGTTTTTGTACGACGCAGCACACTCCATCACCCTGCGGTGACCGATATAGGTGAATACTTTTAACTGTGGCACTTTATTACTTTATTTTTTTATCTTATTACTTTAGGTTACTGCTGCATTTTTTAAAAGGGGGTTTAGGGTGAACTTTTTTATTTACATTTGATTCTTTTTTTTTTCTTTTTTTTTGTTCTTATTATGAAACCATTGTAGAGTAAATTAAGCCTTTTAGTTTAAGTTCAACATTGTTAAGCTTATAATGTAAAAACATTAGTAATAGGGGAGTTACACGAGAGATTAAGTTAAGGCTTTTACTGTTGCAAGCGATAATACTTGAAAAAACAAAAATACTCAGTAAAGGTTATTGCATTTTCAGGTTCATATGAAAACAATCACATGCCAACCTAATACGAGGTGCTATCACGAAGCCCAAAAGGCGAGGGCATCACAATTTAAATTTCCATCGAGCTATTTAAGTATTTTGAAATGAAAATAAAAATTCAATAACCAAGAGTTTAACGTGAAATTTAAAGGCAAACTGATAGTTACGCCAAAGAACACTTGAAGGCACCACTGTGTCTTTTGCTGTATGGATGACCGAAGCGCTGATAGGTTCGATAATTTTTCATAGAATATCTTTCCGTTCCTCTCTGTTCCTTGTCAAAAGACCACAAGCACGTTTTGCTAATGGAAGTCTTGCAAATGAAGTCTATATAAATTTTGTATTCCTATCTTCACAGGAGTTTAGAGCTATTAGTTGTACTCTATCAGCCAGAAGATAGATCTAATTTTTATTATATCGATCGATTCAGAATAATTTTCTAATCAAATCAAAGATTTTTCTAAATCCCTATATTGTCTCACATCCAACATAAACGTAAATAGAAATTATTTTTTGTTGACATTCGTTTTGGATGAAAGGAAAGAACAGATCTATATGTCTGTGTGTTAACGTCTGCACCTGACATGTGCTTTAATCAGACGGGTTGCCTACAACCATTGGCAATCGAGAGATTAGTTGATTGAGGATCCCTCAGGGAGGGAGACAATTCCCATTGAAGGGGACCTCGCTACCTTGAAGTACCGCAATAGAAAATGGATGTGGGCCAATTCTCGTTCTCACGTCGAGGCCTATCTAAGCACAAAAGGAAAGAACAGAATAATAATATAGGAGGATATTAATAAGCGTACGCTTAAGTGTTAGAAAAACACGAAAGGCTTTCGTTCCAGCCACCTTCAATTTGGGGACCTACGTGTTTGTGGGCACAAATGTGAAGAAACAAACAAGTGCATTTGTCCACTTAGGTATCGCGATACGTATAGTACCTTAGAAATATTTGTTCGCTTAGCGAGTATTTGAGTAACAAAATTCCATTCGCGAGAAGAAAAGCTGGTTGTTTTGTTTAATAAAAAATATTTAAACCAACTTGTCGAAAAACTCTTGCGTATCGGGAAAGATATTGTAAAAAATTGATTATCTAAGGGGTTTCTCCCCTTAACATCTCTAAAAGCCTCATATACTAAACATCGCTTTTTGAAATTTTTTTTTTTTGCTTCTCCGATAATATTTTCTTTGAATAAACGACATAAATAATAAGTTTATTGCATAAAATTGTTCAAGATTTGGCGTTTGAACAAAAGCCAAGTATTTATTTACAAAATACTGCAAAAACGGTGAAGCATATTGTACTCGTCCTAATATTGGAGGGTTTTAAGAACAAATGCTCGTCACAAAAGACATCGTTTTATACCTGCGTATATATTTATATATAGAAACGTATACAATTTTCCAATGCAATTTCATATTCTCTTCGCCCCTTCTTGCATTGCTCCCTTATATAGCCAACAGTTTATTAAGAGAACTATTTTCAAAAACAAACTATACCTCAAACAATTGCTTTTGCTCTTCGCATGTAGAGTCTTTTGAAATATATCTTTAATAAAATATAATAGAAATTGCTTTTGCGCCCACTTTGCACCTTGGCAGCATTCAAGCATGTTATAAGGCATTGCAGAATTTTTATTCCATAAAAATTTTAATAGTTGAAAACGCAATTTTCCTCTCTATCGGTAGTAGTTTGGACTTTAGTCTTCCCGAATGTGCTTATGCACACTAAAATATGAAAATTTATATATAGAAAATAAAAGTCTTGAGTTATTAATGTTTATTGCAAATTATTTCGTGCAAACTATTGCGTTTGAAAAAATTATGAAAAAGAGTGTAAATTTTATGGCAAATTTAAGTGCTTTCTTTCGTCTTTAGAATCTACACCTTCTGGGTGGCTAATAAATGGAATGGTTTTTCACAAAACTCGATGCATACGTTTCAAATGGCCAGTGGGAAATTGTGAATTTCGTTCGGATCCCTGATAGTGCTAAACTATGCCTTAAACGGCATGTGCATTTGTATTTTGGAAAATCTTCGGATGCAAGAATGAAACGAATTAAAATTACAAATAATATTAAAGTAAAAATGAAGAGTACGCCTACGCCCCTTTGCTACGAAAAATACGAAACTCGTTCTTTTAATTATATCATATATGTGTCAGTTGACCCAAAAGGCACTTATTATCATCACACAGAATTTTTCGGGAATCGCGTTAGGTACTTATGTTAGATATTAACGCGTTAAATTTTTCTGTTCCGGCCTGTTTTAGTTAAGCTGCTAACTAGGGCCTAAGCCCTGCGCGTAAATCACATTTATTTCTTAAAAATTAAATTCTGGCTTCAATTGAAAATCGTGTGCGGCAAGGTTTAGTTGCACATCTGAAGAGAATTTGAAAAAAGGAGTAATGGGGTGTTCTCACCTTACTTGGCGAGTAATCTATTCAACTAAGGATTTTTGACGCAAGAGTTAAATGGTTTATGATTTTACATACCACTCCATGAGCACGCAACTACTTTGCTCACTTCAGAACGTCGCAATGTATGCCGGTCTCTTGTCAAGTGAAGTTGGTGTGGCTGTCTCTCTCTTTATGCCCTTGCGTTTACACTAATTTCCATCAATAGCACGCACTAGTGATCGAGTCCATGCAATTTGCTAGCATATTGTAGCTCCAAGAAGGCCCCGACAGCCTACAATTCTGTCCACCTACAGCGGAAGTATCCTCCCTAATATAGATTCATAACTGAGCTCGGGAAAACCGCAAGTTTTATTGTCGTAATTTCGATCTGGGAGCGCTGCTGAAGGTGCTAATGCTGTGTGTCCACCATCAGCAAATTTATTCAACAATTTTCTATACATTCTGAGTGTAAGTGGATATGATCAGATTGCGTGTGTGCTTAAGATTGCTGGTCCATTTATTACGATCGTACTTTAACTAAGGTCTCAAGGGTTCAAACGATTCGCTGCATTAAAATTAAAAAGGTGAAGGATTATCACGTTCCCTATTCCATTGAATATTACAGCCAAACACTGCCTTTTCCTTAATAACTAAATATTTGTGGAAACATGCATCACAGATACTATAAAATCTCACCTGAACGGTTACAATGGCGCAAGTTTACGAATTACATTGAGAGCTGCTTGACCTACACTCAGATTTAGTCCTAAACGCCTTTTTTTCGTGTTCCACAAGTAAGGCGTTGAATGTTCGACAGGCGGCAGAATGTTCGACATTCATTGCGTTCTTTGATAATTTGCAGAGATAGCCTTCAACGGGGAAATATACCGACTTACAACGAGCCCATAGAGAAAAATAAAAATAATTTTAATCTCTTAACAGTCCAGGCCACATACGTGCACGTTTAGTTTTTAAGATTACATTCACTATGATTAATGCAAAGAACAAAAATATCATAATAAATTATTCATTACAAAATCTCTCAACAGGAAAAATGCAAATCTTATCAGATTGGCTATGCTTTTGTATACATGTACGGTGCACAGTTAGCAATACGAAAATATTTAAGAAGGAAGAAAACTTTTCTGAAGAAACTAATGAAAAAATGTCTTTTCTTTCTTCTGTCGGAAACTATTCAAACATTCCTCGTACACAGATCCCAAGCCTTTATCTCGTTACTCTTTCGTTACATAACATTGAGTTTGTTGCTCCATGCCGTAGGACCGCCCGCATATTATACGTGGAGAGTTGTTTGAAAGGGTAATGAGCAAAAAATCCATTGTTTTGCTTTCAAAAGCATTGATGCACTGGGGGTTAATATGGCGTCTTTCTACATCAAAGTGCGTAAGCAAGACCGTTCAATATTTCTGAGAATTCGACAGACTCGATATCTTAATTTTTGCGGTGGACGGATAGACAGACAAGTCTAGATCAGCTCGCTATGTAATACCGATTAAGAATAGACAGCTTTTGCAGGGCAGCTGACGGCTCTTCCTTCCACATATTGCAAATGTTTTGATGAAATGTGCAAACTGTTCGCCTTTTGCTGATCGGCATGAAAAAGAAATTAATTATCAAAAGTAAGCAAAACGTAACATAATGAATTCTTCGACTATAATTTCAACTTTGATTTGTTAAACAATGACATAACATTAGTTTCGCAAGTGATTCTTTTTGATCAGATAGAAATCTTTAAAACATTGTACTCCTCTATCTTTATTCACTTCTTGGCATAATTTCAACATTTATTATGAATAAATTTTACTAAAATATGCATTCACCGCAACCATCTTGTAAATATAGTATAAAAATAAACTTCATATACGGTTGTGTAATAAAAGAAATGAAACCCTCTTCGGAAAATTGTACTTCCTATGGCTGCAGTCTGCCGTAAAGTTATGCACGCACGCAACGCATAATGCGCAAAAAAATGTGTTTTGCATTATTTTATTCTTTTCGTATACTTTCGTATACAAATATATATATATATGTATATATATATTTTTCTTGCAAAATAAGACAAAGTAGATGTTATACTAATCGACTTCAACATTTAGTAACTCTCAGAAATACGCACCAGAGATTTGAAGGTTCATGAGTACCCCTTGTCCATCTATCCATCTATTCATTCACCAATCTCTTAGCGGAGAGCGTCGAATTTCGCAAAAATAAAAATAGAAAGTAAAAAAACTGATTTTTGATTGCTGATACCCACGTTTGGTCCACGAATATTGATTCTCCTCTAGTTATGCTATTCGCCGAAGGTTGGGAGATATAACATCAAAATTGTCGTCGCCTTAAAAACCAACGCAATTTAACGATGTCCATTCGTCTTGTCCATTCGTTTTTCGAAATCTTACGATCGAAAAACTTGAGGTAGAAAATCTCTGAATTTATCATCAAAAGCCAACAGCGAGAATCCCGAAATAATCCACCGAAATTACACCGTTAATAACAAAACGTTCAACGTAAAAACTTCTTAGCGGCGTGTTTTTGTTGAAAAAAAAAACAAGGAAACCTTCATCTTTTATGGGTGTGCAAGTTTCGCCTCAAAACGCATATAATTTTCTCATCTTTTTTTTCTTTTTAATATTTTTAATACCTTGTTTTTTTTTTCTTTTTTTTTGAGAGAGAGAAAAACAAAAAGAAACACGTATTCACAAATGTTGAGTTCATAAATTCTAACGATATGTTAAGTAAGAAACCTTTCTTATTATTATTATTATTATTAATTTTTCGTCGTTGTTGTTTTTTAACTTCTTAAGCATAATGAAAAGTTATTTATTTACATGGGGATTTCAATTACACATAATTTTCCCTCATTTTCTTTGTTACAAAACTAAACGTGTATTATTACGCATATTGAATTTCACACTTTGATGTTTTCCTAACCAAAGCAAATGATGACGGTTGGCTGACCAGTCGTCAAGCCGACAAATCAACAAAAAGGCAAGGGAGCAAATGAACTTAAAAGAAACAAACAAACACTTATATGAATAAAGGTGACTTTAAAAGGCGAAAGCCGCCTATAGACGTTCAGTTATTTGGATTATATAAATTACAAGCAGTAGATTGGGGTCCACATATTGTGTGTATGTGCAAAAGAGCTCAGTTTTCGAACAATTAGTATTGTAACTGTGAAATCTCCACCCAATTGTTTTTTTATTTGTTGTTCTTGGCATTTCACTATTTATTGTTGTAATACCTGTAATATAACATTGTTGTACCCCGAAACAAGTCAAGGCTTTATTTAAATATGCTCTTTAGCAAATCATGCGGAACTTCAAAGTGTTTTAAATACTTACATACATGTATGCATTAAAAATACACGAACATATATAGTTACGTAAGTACAGTTCGTCGCAAAACATTTTCCCCCATTTTTTTTTTTTTTTTTTTTTGTTTTTCTTGCCAATGATTTCCATATTCGCACAAAATTTGAAGGTGAGTTAGGAATCATTTTCTAAAAGAAAAACTTATGAATCGGATTGCTTCAGATTCAAATTTTCTAACTGTGAATCTCTGAAAATACAAAATGAAAATTTACCTTAGAAAAGTAAATGCATTATTGTCGGACAAGGACGACCATTAAATTTCCCGCAATTCTTTACCTAATACAGTTCTGTAATAAAATAACAAAAATTATACTTCAGTTTCATGTAAAGGCACACTCTTTGTGGGAACATTTACAGGAAAGACGGCGAAAACATGAGTTGACGTAGTCCAAACAAAGGTATAGTTGTTTTTCACCCTTTTTCGTCATAAAGTACCAAAAATTACACTTCGTTGCCATGTAGAGGCTTAGTTTTCACGACAACGCTTACGTGTGAGGTGCAGTTCAAGACTACGTAGTCCAAATTCCGTGGATCGCTATTGTCGCCATGAATTATATTGAAATCTACATTTTGCCATATACAGGCGTACTTTTCATAGAGATGATTACATGCATAAGCAGATCAAAAAAACTGCTCCCTTCGATCCGATCTTTTCGTATGCATTTAGTACAGCTATGTACTAACACTCAGCTGCTTTTCCTTTATAATTTTACCGCAAATTTTTTAAATTCAAAATTTTTTATATGTAATGGCTTTTTTCAAAGAAGATGCTATACGGAAGTTGGTTGTAAAACCACCTTTCACCATTTTCAATAACGTTCATCCTTGGACCAAAAGAAATTTTGACGAAACATCTTAAAAATTGCGACGCATAGATTGAATGTACATACCTGTACATACATCAGACATACGGGCAGACGGACAGACAAGCTTAAATCAATTTAAAAAATGATATCTTATCGATCGTGTAACCAAAAATTGAATTTATCTTATGTCGTTCTGAGTGTTGCGTAGATCCGCAAGTAGCTTGCTCATCCTGTAATCTAGTTGGTGTACGAGATAAATACTATTCTGGAAAGCCCTAAGACAAACAGCAAACGAACTAGCATAATTTTTCTTCCTATGGGAAGAGATACAATCGCCAGATTACAGTTGGCTACGCCGTTCAAGGAAATCCTTAAATCCCTTGAATGGTCGGTCCTCCTTCCTTCGTTTTTGGTCCTCAGATATGGTGTTATGGTACCTCATGCGATTAGAATTTATTTCGACAGATGTAAAAGTATCAGAACTTTCGGAAAAGTCATAGAACATGAATCGTTCTTAAGCATTGCAAAAAAACTGGACTAACTTTGTGCTACATTCGAAACGTGGAATCAGAATATTCTGCTTGAGCCGAAAATTTAAAGGAGACTATATTCCGGTTTTACTTTAATGCTCACTACTACTGCTGTTTGCATTCAGAAGAGAGGGCTTCTTCTTATTCCTTAATCGTCTATGATATAATGACAGGTATATTTACGATATTAGAGCAAAGAATAATAAATGTACTCGAAGATATACGAGACCATTTCACATTTAAAGACCTTAGTAGCGACAAAGTTTAAGACTACAATATGCTCCGAAATCTCTGGTTTCAGCTTAGAAAGAGTAAAAAAATGGCTTCATCTGTTTACCAATTTTGATGAACTCTTGAAAAAAGTTTAATATTCTTTCAGATAAAAACGAAAATTTTATTGTTTTCTAAATGAAAGACTTAATGGGGTGATGTCAGTAACAACCATATTGTGACGATACGAACGGTCGCTAGTTTCAAGAAAAAACTATGTCGCTTTCTTGTCACAGCTTCTATCAAATTTGATTTTCCGGAGTAGTTGTCGCAGTTAACTGACATATCTAAACTTATGACACAAGGGTGCTCGCGAAAACACCCGAAAAACACACAAAAAACACAAAAAAATGCTTTGTGACGTGTGACATGCCGATGATGTTGCTCAGAATACGGCTGCAAGTAGACTTCCACTCACACATATTGTGCAGAGTCGCCGCTTTTGCATTTTGCAAATTTTGGTAAATTTTGAGAAAACATAAAGTTACTCCCAAAAAGTAATTTATTCGGCTTTTAACTAACTTTTACTATTAGGATTAATAATAGTTGTGAATAAAGAGCATAAGGGGCTTGTAGCGTAAAGGAAAATATTCATTGTTGTTTTTGCAGAAAAGAGTAAAGCAAGTAAACGTAAAAAAGAAAAATGTTTCGCCGAAGAAAATTTGCAATTGTTTTGTGAAGTACTGTGTGCACCAAAGTGAGGGATGTACCTTTAATAAAAAGTTAAAATTTATTTATTTTCATTGCTGTTAATTTTACTGCTTTTATTTTACTTGTTGTTGTTTTTTTTTTCTCCCAGGCTTTACTCTTAAAGGGTTATTGACCAGAATTTTTATGTAAACACACACGTTACCCTCTCGGTTCGTAGTTTTTTTTTTCTCCTACAATGTTTTTTGTTTTTGACTTGAGTTACTGCTAGTGCAGAAAATGGGCAAAAAAGGGAGTTTATAACTGAAAATAATATTAAAATTTATATATATATGTATATATATATATATATATATGCGTACAAACTTTGCAAAAGGTTTCCTTTGTACTTTTGCCGAAATGAAAGTTTCAAATTACACGAATACAAAGATGTGACTTTTATTTTATTTTTCTTATTCCAGCATATTATTGCTGGAGGCTTTCTTCTTATTGTTACTTGTAATAGAACTTTTTTCAAAAGGGTTATCGAACTTAATTTTTTAATTGTGTTATATAAAAAGTTAAAACCTGGCAATCCTACGTTAAATTTATACGCGAATTAAAAAAATTAAAGTCAAATAAACATAAAATCAAAATAAAAACAAGTAAAGACATTACAAGCGGCCAGAGGCTACCGTAAATACCCTACATCACTTTGCTCAATGCAATTATCCGTATAACGACTTTTCAAAATAAGACGTTGCATGGGAAATGGTCGAAAAATTGGGTATGATCTGACTTATTTCCTATAGCGCTCGTCCTCCCCAACATGTCGGTGTACCAAAGTTCACCAAAATTCTCAAAAATTTCCGTGTTGAACACAAAAGCACATCAGACGGACAGATGAACGGACAAGCTTAAATGAGCGCCAGAATCACTTACTGAATCGATCGATATAATAAAAAGGATGGTGGGGGGATGGGGAGCTGAAGTCCTTCTGAGTGTTAATTTACCTTTGCACCACAAATGGTGTAGGGTATAATGAAATAAAATCTATCTGTAGATTTATCTATCTTTAGATTTTATTTTCGAAAGGTAAATATTTCTGACTGTAATAGCAATGGTAGTGTGTTCCAGTAACTGCTCCAGTTTAGATCAATAATCGTCAAAAATATTCTGAGAGGTAGTAATTGCACAAAGTTTATAGCTGGCTGGCGATGACTGTTTCGCTTCTATACATAATGTTGTGATGAAATCAAAAGACATCAATGATACCGTAGTAGTGGAGTACAAAAATGAATATCAAATAGCGCTGCAGAAGAATGAGCTGCAACTCAGAGACATGATACAAGAGTTCAAAAGCGGAATTCACTCAAAGGTAAAACCTCTTAGGTAAACGCAAAAAGCATACGGGCACAATGCCTATGGTGGAAAACATGAATGAGTTGTCAGCGTGCAAGGAATGTGTGTTGCAGAATTGGACAAAGTTGAGCCTCTTAATTGATGAAATTAAGTGAAAGATTGTATGAAGTGTCGGGAGATTGGAAAAAACAACGTTGGGAAACAAAACAGAGTATCTGTATAGAAATTGCAAAGCTTCGCGTCATTAACGTAAACGTAGTTTTAATTATCAAAACTTTACGCAGGGAAAATAAAGGTGACAGAGTAATGCTGAAATCCAAAAACTATACAGATATCTAATGTCCGAAGCAAAAAAGATGTCATTAGAAATAACCTAAACGGGCCATTGAAAATATAGTGTCAAAGCATTACGTATCTCGGTATTGCAAGGACTTGTGCGGCTTGATAATTGTTACAGACAAAAAAATTAGAAACGATAGGGACTTCTATTGTTTTAGTAATTTGTGGCATAATTCTTGTAAAAACAAAATTCTATCTTCACTTTATGTGCAAGGAGAAGGGAGATATTTGTTGCACCTAAGGAAGAAGTTAAAGGCAAGATTGGTTTACCACAATCAGTACAGAGGTAACTAAACGTGGGAAAACGTGTCATGTTGTAGAAACTGAAGCGTACTTGGGGAAAGTGGGCAATGCATTGATGGACTGGGACAAATGTGCGACGTATCAGAGAGTGGATTTTATAAGTGCAGAGAGTGCAGAGGATTCGCTCTGCTATATGTTTCTAAATGCCTTGGCAATCAAAAATCGAGAGGAGGTGATAAGGAATACATTTTTATGTACATAAATTGTTTCAGGTGTAATCAGAAACTTCGGCTAAGTTTTTATATAAATTTCCCGACACTGGGTAAATCTTGCTGTGCTTATATTAATGAGTTGAAATTAGTTGAAATCAAATGTATATTAAATGATTAATCGCAACTTACACACTGCGTGTGGTAAGATGACAGAGCAACTTTGCGCACAGCTTTAACAAACCTAAAATTGATTACTTCAATCATTTCCGTACAATCATGTCGGTAGCAGCAATCTATGTTGCATATATATAACCGAAATGTGGTTTATATCTCATAATGAGAAACTAATCGATACAATGTTGTCCGCCATGACAAAACCCATAACAAGAGAGGTGGCATAATGTGGTCCCGCTTTCTGCTTTCTATATTCATTCGAATTGAAGTCATGAAATTTTGTCAAAATCTAAACACAAGAACGTTGATGAATATCTTGCTGTTGCGGTTAGTAGTAAAGTGAAAATTTGTGTCTAACCCACACAGAAATAAATCTATCGACAAGTTCTCTGTTTCCTACGAAAACATGCTATTGTGGGGCAATTTTACTTTGGCATAGGTAAAGCAAAGCAAGATATGTTCAAATTTTGCCCCCTAAAATATGCAAAATAACATACCCCAGTAATCAAAGCAGAGTCTTTTTGTAATTTTTTTTTTTAAATGTTATGCAAACACCCCTGCGAACAGGCCTCATGAATTATACACATATTTCGGATTAGCGCGAGATCTTAAGTCAGTTCGGCCAACTCGGTTCATGTGGCCATTTTTTGTTAAAAGTCGAAAAGCAATTTGCCTACAAAATTTCACGTAAAAGTGAGTAGTGATTACGTATTCAAAGTTAATGAAAAAAAAAGACAAACCTGAACGATTTACATTTTTGCCGTAGAGCATGAATATATATCCAAAGCTAACGACATGATTGTTTCTACTGGTTTAATGATATTTCGAAATCCTTTCTTCTTAGATATCAGCTTCATATAGTATACCCATAAATAATCAACAAAATGTAACAATAACAGCGTAACATTTAGAAAAAAGCTAAAACGTACATTAAAACCATTAAAAAAAATTGCATTTGCACTTTACAATGAACCTTGTGCACACTTCATCCGAATAAGACAAACTTTTGCAATCTTTAGCGAAGAAGTCTGCACGTTCTTGATAAATACTTACAAACACATATCAAAACGTAGTCTACCTCCCGAACGAAAGCATATTAATATTTTCATTATTTAAAAAGAATAACTTTTTCCTGCAATTCAAGCAAAAATATATGAATCGATTTTCAGCGTATTATCTTGTCGTAATAGTTATGACCGCAATAATTTCATTAGTAACCGGACAGCCGTACCGAAAAAAAAAAACGATAGAGGCAATAAGTCAACAACTTCGACGAACACACGCGCAAAGCGTGCAAAAGCAGAACAGAAGAATCAACGAGTGGATGAACGGATCCGCGACTTTGACCAGAATAAACGGGAATATGGCTACAAAAGTCCCATCGCCGCTTTGCTGAAGTGTGTAACAAACAGTTCTGTCAAAAAACATGACTAGCAGACAACTTAATGTGTATTTATGCCGGCTTAAGCCATGTAACGGATAAATATGTATTTGCGAATATACTTCGAAGATTTCTATCTGAATTTTCAACTACTGTTACTTTACGTACTTATCGCACGACAACTAATTTATGTATATATGTGTGTTATATGCCGGGGGCTGAAAATCATAGATCTAGTTTATGACTTCGTCTGTGTGAATATATACAGAAGAGCACTTAACAGTGCTTTTTTTTTTTGTCATAAACAAAAATCTAGACTCTATGCCATGCAGTCTTGTTCTTTTTTTATCCTTTTTTTTGCAGACATTAGCAGTTTTGATAAATTACTTTTACTGTAAATAGCAACGAGGAAGTGTACTCTGAGCTAGCTGTGGTACCTTCTCTCTATCATTTACCATTCATTCAAGGCTGGGTAGACAGATACCAGCAAACAAATAACTAATGTCTACCTGTGGGTCTGCCTGCGTTTTTGTATTTATCATATCACATCATATATATCATAAGCTATATATATATATATATATATATATATACATGTATATGTGTATGTACGTTTAAAAAAAAATTGCATTTAAAAAATTGACCACTTGCAACAATAACAAGAATGACGGCTACTACAAGCATTTTCTTCTCCGCAGCCTCTGGGCAATAGAATCTTATTGCTGGCGAAGTCGCAGTCATGTGCGCCTATATATCTGTTTACTGGCAATTGGAACTAGACAATGCTAATAACTACCATTTGTTTTTTTTCTTTCGTTTTTAGTTTCCATACTTATCCTGTTACTGTTGCGTTTGTGATTGTAGTTATTTTCAAAATGGTCCGTCATCCAAATCTAAATTTAATTTCCCATCTTTCTTCACTCTTTGACTTACAAATGTACGTGCAAGTCATACAGCGGCTTAAACATATATCATATTTATTTGTTCGTCTCCCTTGTTCTCCTCCTTGCTTTTTCTTCTCTTTTTAATTGTGGCTCTTAAATCGATTAATTGTAATTTGGAAGACGATCTTGTAAGGAGAAAACCGATCATATGAAAATTATTCATTCGCCAGTAAAATATCTCTCCCTGGTATAGTGCTGTATGGATCTTTAATTAATATATGGTTATCTGCTAACATCTGGCGATTAAAATTGTTTTATCTTCTCTTTCATACCACTTTATCTGTTCTCTTATATACTTGTGGTACAAGGATATAGGATGTAACTTTGTACGTGTGAATGCATGTAGCGTCCGGAAGGAGGTGAGGTGAACCCCATCTTTCATTATACCGATCGTTTTCTTGATCGATCTAAGTTTATCTGTCCGTTTGTCCGTCTTGCTTTCTTGTACTTAACCTACAGGCCGCAATTCGGGAGATAATTTCGTATGCGGACGTATTTTGGCCCAAGGACAAACGTTATTGGGAATGATACGGGTCAGATCAATTTTCGACCACTTCCCATATAAGACTTAATTTTGGGAAGTCGTTTTATGGGTAAGTAGGCTGTAGGGTGGTAATGGTGGACTATGGCCCATTATAGAGTGTTTGCTTGTTTTTCTTCTTCTTTTTTGGTCAGTCACACAAGATTGCATTTATTTATGTGATGAATTAACCTGATACTGCAAACGCCGAGAAAAGAATTGTAGAAGTTGTTAGAGTAAGTTGCGAGCTTTTTCTTTTCATAATCTTGAGAATATTGTTTTAAAATTTTTAATCTATAGAGTTATTGAAGTGCGCATTTCAAATGAAGCGTTATGGCTAAAATTACAACGTCAACATCCGTAGTGATCGGTTTTACTATAAAAATAATTACACTACTTTTTTATTAAGATTGAATACATTTTTATTTATCCATTTTTTTCGCGCTTGTTTATATAAATTATAAACGCAGACAACCAGAAGCTAATTCACTGCGTGTTACCCTACTTAAATTCGTAAGAGTAGATATGTAAATAAGAAACCGGAATTTGCCACTGATGGCTCTAACACACATACATGTCTGCAGTTGTGTTATTTTTTGTAGCTTAGACATCTGGCAACAATAAGTTGTCGTAATACCGTACATTTAGCAATGCGTCGACTTTTGTGCCAAATAAAGAGCATTCGAGGACAGCATTCTTTCGTTGCCCGAACGATACAGGGGAAAGGATTTGTTTATCGTATCCTGAGGATTAAAAGTGAATCTCTTTTGAATGTCCTCAGCGTAACAATTCATGGGCAGATCAAAGTCATTGATTTATATGACGTCCATCGATCTGTCCATCCTTACAGCAAACCCAATTCGCGATACTTTCAAAACAATCACCTTTTCTTTTTGTGTTTATGACCACTCAGGCAGGGCATGTCCTCTACATACGTAGGCACGGTCGTGATCGGGAACGGTTGTAGGTGGAGAGGGATGCAAAGAGAGAGAATTAGTTCGGCATGTTTGACATGGGTAAACGTCACACACGGTGGAAAAGATCACTGCTGATAGATTGTTGCAAAGACGGTTTAAACAGTGACAAGTTGCGGTAATGAGTCGTAAGATATATAGGCAATTGCAGGACGAGTAGTGGATGGAAACGCTGAGAAAGCCTTGTGATCCTGTTAAAGGACTTAATTGGTAGATAAATCTCTATTGTTTCTGTAGAAGACTTGCCCTGGATGTTCCTACAGGCACTACACATACTCATACGGATGTACTATAAGCACTATGCAGCCCACATTACGCCGACGCTCGGGGGTGTCAAGAGTTACAGACACACCATCGTCGTTCGCGAGCGCCTGAGCCTTTCGTTGTATGCGCTAAAAGATCACCAGGCAAGGTTTGGAGGCTGCCGTCCACAATTGCGAGTTATAATCTAGTTGTGTGAAATACTCGCCTATGCGGCTTGCTTGGATTCGGATCCGTCCTTCCTTTGGTTGCAACAAGTATACCTGACAAAAGACTCGTTACTTGATTGGTAAATTTTCTAACTATGAACTTATAAAATGTCATATTTACGCATTTAAAGCTTTAAAGCGCACAACAAAAATTTTTTGTGATTTTTGAGCTTAATAGTCACTCTAGTGTTAGATTGTCTCTAAGGAGAATATAACTTTTTTTGAAGGCCTTGCAGTGAGCATATTTTTTAGGCCTACCATTAGAAAACCGAATTTTTAATTATATTAAATGCAATCCACATAAAAATTCTTGTTACAAAAGTAAAACAAACAACAAAACTCAACAATAATAATGATTTAGAGAGAAGTGGTATGATTCTAAAAAGCTTAGCCGTTTTTTGAAAAAAAAAAAAAAAAAAAAAAAAGATTGAAGGAAACGCCAACGAACCGAAAGTCAAGTTTAATACTTTAATAGCAGCAAAAAAAAAAAACAACAATGCAGAATTTTTCTGTGCTTTTCCTTTCTCCGGCACTCAATCCTCCTGAACATATTCAACTTTATTATGAATTCATAACCATCATCAACTACATCAACATGTACTGCTCATTATACTAACAACAATTGTAACGCTCCACACTCATTGGGGAAATTGTTTTTATGAAACATACTACGCAGCAGGCAGTCAGGCAGTTAGGCAGTCAGGCGTTCCGTGGTGCGGCCTGGCAGAGTAAACCCTTGCACATTTTATTCAACCCTAACTACTTATACTAACGCAGGCGTAGAGAGCGAAAAAAGTGATAAAACAAAACATCATCGTTAAAAAACGTGCAATTAATACTTATGCTTACACTTAGCATAGCGGAATTTTCTTTTTCTCTTGCCTTTTTGCTATGCTGCAAGGGGGGCCATGCATGATGTATATACATGAACATCTCTATATATAGCACTTCATCAACACAATAATCGTTAGAATTTTTCTTCTCGTTTTTTGTTTTTTTTTTTTTTTTTTTTTTTGCTTTGCATTATTACGTGTATTTGCTTTAATGCTTTACAACAGCTTTTACCCTTGAATTTTCATAAAACACTTGATGCACTAACTTACCTTAGTATGTTCACGTACGTTGCCTACTTTTTACATTTCAATAACCAGTCAGAACAGTCGCTTTATGACAGATTACTTTACTGTAATGGGACTTGCTATAGTTACCAGTTACCTTCGTTTTTTTTTTTACGTTATCCTTTCAGCTTTTCCTATCTAAAGAATTGCTTCAAAAAAAAAAAAAAAAAAAAGAAATGGAGAATCATCCTAGAAATATTAATGAAATATTTGGCAAAATAATATTAATTGGTTGATATATATATATCGGTAGGTATCGATTGCACATAAAAGATACAGAATTGCGTTTCATTAAAATCATGTATGTTTGTACAATTACAGAAAACTTTATACTTTCAAAAATGGGAGTTTTCCATATGAAGCACTACACGCACTGCAACGTTCTAAATCAAAATCTTGTTATGTATCAGTTTCTCGGTTGATTTTTTTACGATTCCTTTTCGTTAACTAAGACAAAAAACGTTCGATTTCTTAGATATTCACTTCTCATAACTTGTGTGATGGGATACCCTTTCTTTTCCTAAATAATTGAACAAAATAAGATTACAGTAAAGGTAAAGTAAAGTCGGGTCCGTATATTTTGTACCCATCACCGTTTAACCCAAAAAAAGACAAAAGATGTAAATCAACAAAATTCTCATGCTCTGTAATATAAAGTGGACGCAGTTGATTTCTCCTGTTTTCAAATAAAAAGTTTTGTTGTCGTAGACGCATATGGGCGTTGTAGGCGTATCTTTTTGCAAATTTATAGGCGATATCTTTATTTTCGCTAACGGGCGAATGTTTACCACCACAATATTGCTGTCGATGTTAGAGATTGTTCTGCACCAATCCATAAATTCTTATGCTTTTCCGCCTCTCTTTAATTCGGCTTATGTGTGGATACACACTCTGCTCGGCTACATTTATTCGTTCTGTCATCGTTTGATGCGTTTGCTTGCCCATCGCCTTCATCCAGTTTTGCTTGCAATTTAGCATCTTCAGATTATTTAGCTACTCCCTGATGGAGTTTCTCCTTTCTATCGGAGCTATCACTTTTAAACTATCGAAACTAGCTTCCATGTGATACAATTTGCGACGCATGTTCAAGACAAACTTCTACAAAGGACGTTGGCGCTCTGCTGATTTTGTTTTTAATCAGAAATAGACGCATGCGGCAAATGCTCGCTTTTAAGCGCGAATTCAATCATTTTCAATAGTTAGGGCACTCTTTGCTATGTCATTAATTTTAAATTTATTGGTGTAAATGGTTTTAAAGCTTGATAACAGTGCTACTAAGTGCAATAAATATTATCCCTGACAGCTGCTCACTGACGAGTATTGGCATCTTTTAGAAAAGCTGATAACAATTTATTTGTGCGTTAAGTTGTACGGATGCTCGTTACCTTTCTGCAAATAGATGTAACAGGGCAGGTGGCGTCAAAATAGACCCGCTTTTCATTGTACCGATCAATTTAAAATTTTAATCTCGTCTTCATGTACGTCTGTCCATGTACTTTTGTGTTCAACCTAAATATAATAATTTTTTTAAATATTTTGACGAAATTTGGTACACTTGAAGGGGCTTGGCCTAAGGATTAACCCTATTGAAAATGAGTTGAGTCCGACCATTTTTGCCATCACCATGTTGTATGTAGAGATTTTCATGAAAAGTAAGCCCTTCTATGTCAGCATAAACTAGTGGTGGGATGATTTGGACATCGTCATGTTAAGTTTCGGATCCGCTCCCGTAGAAGGTCTCGTATCAAAAATATGTCTTTGCATAGGAAGAAGGTATGGTTTTTTTTGACGAAAAATTGTATTGGATGATTAGATGGGCCTAGACCCAGATATAATGTTCTTATTTGTTTTTTCAGCTGATAACGTATTACAAAATCCAAGAATGTTTTGTTCTTGTTGTTGCGTTTCCGCGCTGCGTATGAAAGTTAAAGTCACATTGATAATCAAAAACGCGGTAGTGGGACACAGTTTACCTTTAAACAGAGTAAACCGCCCTATAGTTATGTGTATAACAACTTTTCAAACTAAGGCGGTATGAGGAAAGTACTCGGAAAAGTGGTCCCATCTGAAGCTTTTTCAATAGCGTTCGTTCTTGGGCCAAAATATGTGGGTGTACCAAATTTCATCAAAATATCTCAAAAATTGCGACCTATAGGCTGAATACAAGTAAACAAGACGGGCAGATAAGATAAACTTGTAAGCATAACGTTAATATATCCTTGTACCACAAGTAAATACAACAACATATTAAAATTATAAGAACACGGGCTTTTAAGTTTTCGTTTAACTAAATTATATTTCTAAAGGATCTAAGTTTGTTGCAATGGGTAGCGAGAAAAGTGAAATAATAACATTTTCCTTACTTCCATTTTTAAAAAGAACGTCGTTAAAAGACGAATTTATTGAACAGAAAAACGACATTTTTTGTCTTCCATCATCTCTTGCGGCCTATTCTTTCATTTGCGGAATGGTAAACAAAAGAACTTCCACGGTATTCGCAGAATGTCAAACACTAACCAATAATGGACATTCACTACTTTACAAAATTGTTTGCTTTTGCAAGTTGATAAGAAAGAAGGAACCAAAGCGCACCATCCCTAGAAATGTCAATTAAAAAGGGAAAAAAATCGTTTGAAAGAATAAAAATTTCTTCCTGACACATAAGGAAAAACTCGAAAATTATTATAAAAAGTTAGAAAGGAATGTTCATTGGAGTTTTTCCAAGACATGAATATCCCGTTGAGAACCTATCCTTTGCTTAACCCTATTCAGCCAAGGCAAGAGCAACACCGACTTCTGTATGTACATTCATCACGGACTACGCAGCTGCGGTTGGAAATGCATCATTCAACCTTCTGGCAAAATCATTGCAGACATTGTAGAAGCAAATAAGGATTCCTTCAAAGAGCTTTGATAAATTTGATAAAAATGAGAATTTTCCAACTGCACATTTAGTCGCCCGCCTCTAACCATCTGTTGATCAGGATGCTTTTTTAGCGACTTTGTCCTTGGGCGATGCATAGTAAGAATTTAAATTTGTCTGTGGGGACAGAGGGAAACTAATAATATATTACACACACTACGCTATTTATACAATCGCGTTCATGTCGACGAACCTCCCGCACATTTAGATCTGCTTGTACACGTTCTTTTTTCCTTATCGGCTAACTCGCCAATTTTCGATTAATTTAAAATCTATCGAAAAATAAACAGACAAAGCAATCAAGGGTAGCAAAATAATCATTTACTAAAACACAAAATGAGGTAAAAGCACAACAATCAATGACTAAAGTTAACGCATGCACACAAATTAACAAAAACATTACAACCTCTAGTGTATTTTAATTATTTTGCCTGGAGTTCAGTGACTGCGCTTATACATAGCTACCAAATTTAAAAAAAACAAATACATACGCACGCTCGTGTAACGATACATTTGTGTGTATTTAGTTACATTACAGATACCCACTAACATTAAGTCATTGACTTTGGCCGGTAAATATTGTGAAAACTAATTGAAATCTCTTCCCTAATTGTGATTAAAATTAAACTTGAAAATATTTGCGAACACTTTTTTCTCCATTAAAAAGAAAAAGAAAAAAATGTAAACGCAGGTAAGAAGAGCAGGTATAAGCGTTCGTTCTACGACGAATTTCGGATACGCGCCTCTTTTGATGAACACGCATGACACAACACTGAGTGATTTTGTTAATCATAGAAGCGATTTGGGAAAGTTAGTCAACATTCATACATACTTTCAATATTCCGGCAGTGCTTTATTTCGCACTTGTTATTCGCTACAATCCTTGGATTGCGGCACGGACATGTAAAGACCTTAGAATGCTTAGAACGACTTCAGATTTTCATTTGTTTACATTATGTATGTACATCTAGCTGTAACTGTAAACATCATTTACAGCATACTTGCATACATACATACACAATTGAAGAAATTAAAACACATATCATGTATTATGTAAGTAACATTTCAGCGATTGGTGGAAATATTACGAGCTTGTCTTACACACTTGCACATCACATATCATCTTTAAATGGCTGTCATACACACTGCACACGTTGCTTGGATTTTAGCAAAACAGAAAAAAAAAAAAAAGCTTCAGCTTGCAGCTTATGACGTACAGTGCTATGTAAAGAGGAAAAGCTCATGTGCAAAGATAATTACGAAAAAAATACTCTTACTCTCATCTGTTGTTCTTACTCTTCTTCAAAACAAACATAAATAAATACTTAAATATGTTAAGTGTTTTCAAAGAAAAACTTACATCAATTTTTATTATTGCTTAACACTTTTACTCCATTTTTTATGAAAAGCAAAAACTATTTAAGCGGTAACACCTCTATAACGACTTAGAAAAAGGGGTTCTTTTGACAGCTTTTTTAAATGCGCGGAGAGGTAGCGCAATAATAATAACATTACTTGAGCTTGCTAGTGTACATATATAAGGTATTAAAAAATAAATCGTATTAGCAGGAAACATTACGAGGTGACATGCTCGGAGCCATTCTCCCAAGGCACTAGCAATTTAAAAAGTACTGCGGGAAGCAGCATAACTGGTCAAAATTTCAATTAAAAAAGAAAAGAAAGAAATTCATTTAATGTACTTTCTTATGTCAAGTGAAGCGCATAGGGAATTTTAAAAATACCAATTTCTGGACGATTGGCGCGTATTTCAATGAAAAAATTCAGTTCTCAAACAACAAAAAAGCGCTCTTTTGTTAATAAAAAATTTTTGAATTAATTTGTCGGAAAAGTCCTATGTCTTTCACTGTAGAATGTTGTTTTAAAGACCCTGTAAGGTATTGGAATGAAAAAAAATGAAAATTGTTGAAGTTATGATGCTTCCCTTTTCGAACTAAATGCATCTCAAGTTCAAAAACGTATTATCGACCTGCAGTACTACAATAAATTTGTTATTAACTTTTACCCTTAGTCTCGCCACCATAAAAACGCTTTTATTTGTTCCAATATTCTTCCTTCGTTCTCTTCATTCTTTTTCCTCGTTAATTTTAAGGTCGAAAATGCCGTTTTTTTTCTGCGTCTGCTAAAGATGGACAGACAGGTTTCACACCTTACGTGTTTCGAAATGATGGGGAGAAAGCGACAATAAAATTTATAATTCAATGGTCAAACAAAAAAAAGTAAAAAAACTAAATTCGTTCGGGCTCAAATCTTTTATACCCATCACTGTTTACCCCGAAAAAAACCAAAGGAAGGAATTGAACAAAATTCTTATGCCCATTTTCAATACCAACCTTCGTGCTAGAGCTTCCATTGCTTCTGCCAAATTTGAAGTCGATATCTTCATTGTTGCGGCCAAGAGAATGTTTATGACTGACATTACGCAGACGGACAGACGCCTATGCTTAAATCGATTTAGGATTGATGCTGATCAAAACTTTATATACTTTGTGGGCTTTCTGATGCTTTCTTCTGGGCGTTCCAAACGTTTTGACATTCTCATCTTTCGGTGATGGATATAACAAGATGAATATACTCCTCACCCTTCGTGACAGGTATTTATAATTTCTTTTTGTTTTAGCTATTGGCTCTTATTTCAAAATAATTTCATGCAAATAACCGCCTTTAGATCTTTGTAAAAGCTCGGTTCTGAGACACCAACTTTTAGCCAAGTGTTTATACGAATTTATGAATTTGCACCTGTTTCATCAATAATGCGAATATAGCCTTGAGTTTAAGATCATTGAGTGTTTATGGCTTATTGACTCCTAAAAAAAGAAAAAAGCTTCCATGGAGCTATATCGCATTATCTTGATGGTATCCAGTTCACATTGGCATTTATGGAAATATTTTGAACTTATCCCTTCACTCAAATTGGGCGCAACACGAAATGTATAGATGACCATCATCTTGTTGAAGCCAAAAATCTTTTAAGTCGGACCACGAAAATTCTATTATTCCCGATTTTTACACACACACTGCTTCACAGCATCGA
Source organism: Glossina pallidipes (assembly GCA_000688715.1). Classification (NCBI taxonomy): domain Eukaryota; kingdom Metazoa; phylum Arthropoda; class Insecta; order Diptera; family Glossinidae; genus Glossina; species Glossina pallidipes. Next base: position 2,306,900 of record KK499779.1, read on the forward strand.
TATTTTTGCATTTTTGACGTGTCGGATACTTAATCTTACATTTGACCGGAATTTAATTACGTTGCGAGTAGCAAGCTGTGCAAATCAGGTCGATTATTTTGAACATAAATGTGACAAATAATTCATGAGCGCGTAGTTGCGCCAGATAGATTCATTATTTGTGCAATAAATTTTAATAATTTTCACAGGCTGTGCAACTATGTATTTTTTCTTGATGGCTTGCCAAACAATACTAAGCACAAATGTCAATTCTGATGGGAATCTAAAAATAAAATTGCATGGTATGACGTTTAAGACACATATAGAACTAATTTGAGCAATCGTTAATTTTGCGCCATGTTGTTATTAATCTACTTTCTGCGACATGTACCGGAGAAGGTATAAACTATCATCCTTCGTTGGTTTCGTGTTCTTTCGCGCAAATGTCGTTTTTCATAAGCGCAATTAAGAAATATGCGGCCAGCTTTCCTCCAACTTTTTTTTTCTCTTTTTCATTCTGTACTCTCTCTCCATTAGCCCAGTTAATCTCCCTAATCAAAGATTATATAGACAATGTAATAAACGATATATAATATATATGTGTATATAATATGTAATTTTGTTCTTTTTATAAGCCGCTTAATGTGATATAAAATAAAGAATGTTTTGTTTTGTTTTGTTTTTTTTTTTTTAAAGAAATTCTAATCGAAACTATACTACGATTTCTGACCTAACGACGTATTCAAAGCCAAAGACACACAGAAATGTATGTGCGCATGCACTGATAAATCATAAATAAAAAGTAATAGTAAATGCTGATGAATGGTAGCCAAATACCATAACACTTAATCAAAGTATACAACAATACAATACGATCGTAAACATATATTACAAAAATTATACAGAACTGTTTAACTGGCTGGCCGGGCCATAGTTAAAAGCCAAGTGCACACCAAAACGGGCGACCAACCGAACATACACTATGCGACGAGGCAATGGAAAAGCTTGAAAGAGATTCTAATACTTTGTAGTAAATTACAAGTAACGTTTGTCGGTTCACATGATCATTAGCAAACATTATCATTATTGACAACAATTTGTGCAGACCTTGTTTAAAGCTGTGTAAAAGGATAGATTTTTTTATTATTTTATTCATTTTGCTTTTTTTTTCGTTTTTTCGTTGCTTTTGTAGTTTTTATATTTGGCTTTAAAAAGAGAACGAACAGCATAGCACAACTTGGCTTTGCTAACAACTCAGCACACATTGTCATTGGCCATAATGTTGGCGTATTATGATACGTCCGTCCGTACGTCCGATTACAATGTTGTTGATAATGATGTTGTTTGATGACCATATATGACATAATGATCCATAGCTTCATGATTGCCTACACATGGAAGTATATTTTTGTTGTTATTGTTGTTGTTGTTGTTTTTGTACTCTATCCTCCAAATAAACGATCATGATTTCAAAAGCATTATTGCTTGCCATTGAGTACATGAACAAAGTCTAAAGAAAAGATTATATGCTTTGTTCTTAATGTCGCTAAGAAATATTTAACAATTAAGGTGGGGTTCACGGCATGAGGAAATAATCCCAATAGGAATTGCTATAAAAATGTATTTCTTTTTTTATTGCTTTGCCAAATTTAATCACTCACCTAATTATTTTGGATAATAACTATTTTGATTATTATTTATGCATAGATTTTTTACTTCAAAGCTGTTCAAAGTGATTGATTAAACTTGACTTATTGTGTGTAATTAAAATTAATTCAACTAAAGACTGATCTCGTTGATCAGTGATCGACTCATTTAAACGGTAACCTTTACATCGAATAGGCATACAAACAAATACCTTGCGCTGACATGCGCTAAACGTGAAAGAGAACAGCTCTGGCTGCAATTAGAAAGTGGTTTGCAAGAGATTCCGAGCAAAAAATTCTTGTCTTGGAAACGATGAGGGTCGCATACGTCCGCCCGTGTCCAGCAAAAGCAACCAAGGAAATAATTTTCAGCTTAGGATACCCCATTTCGCGTATTCTTCGAAGCTTGCCTCTTCCCCGATTAACGCATTCATATTTAGTAGGTCAGCACTTTGTAGAAGTTGAAGATGCGCGAAAATTGGTCGATGTTTATTTCGCCTTCAAACCGACAATCTTCTGTCGCGAAGGCACCTTCCATTAGCTTCCCGATAAATGGCAAAAGACAGTAGATAATGAAAGCCCATATCTCAATTGTTGACCCTTGTAACAAGTATATTTTAGGAAAAGTTGAATTTTATCAACAAAACGAAAAGAATTTATTTGTACACCTAATTAAATAAACTAGAACCAAGGGAAAAAGATAATAAAATAAAACATAAAGACTTTAGGAAAGAGAAAATGCAACACTGAGTAGTATAAGCAAATAAAACAAAATACAAATAATAAGAGTTGAAAATAAGATTGGAGGGATTGGAGAAAGGAGACAAATTCGGAAATCTTTCTGTTTTCGCAACATATAAAATGGACGTTAATGGCACAGAGGTTGATAATGTGTTACTTAATTAAAAAAACATTGCAAACTAACAAAAAGACTGTTATATATCGCCTTTATACAAAATAGCTCAGATATCGATTGCTCATATATTTTCCCGTCTACGAAGAAATCTCTCACTTAAAATTCATTTTGAGACTTGCGATGAAAAAAAATTCTATTGAAAAGGTTGCAATAACCAGCACCTTAGGTATTAATAAAAAGAGTTTGGATTGGCGCTATTGGCTATCACGCATTATTTTAAGCTTAACCACTCTTACTGCCCTCATTATGCTATAGTCTAATATATCTTCAAGTAGATTTTCCCTTTATACACATTCCCTTGGTACACATTGCAAAACACCCTAAACTCGTTTCATCGCACTTCTAATTTCTTTTACTTATCAAAACATTGGAACATGCAGTGTCTCACATAAGCTGTGTATTTGCTTGTATATGGCGGCAAAATTATGATTGTGTTCGTATAACAATGAGACAAATATTTTAAAAAATCCAATGCAATTTGAGAAAAAATGTTTTCAAGAACTCCACGAGCACAAACAAAAATCTGGATCTGGAAAATGAGCATGAAATTTTAATTTCAATTTCCTTAACTTAAATGAGGTATCCTTCCCCCGGTATCATATTTGCGGCTGCTGCCATCACATTCTATTGACATAACCATGAATGGCATAAATAGTCTTTAGGGAATTGTTTTCTGGCAAATTTATGACAGCCTCAATCAAATCGATAAAACGACAAATATGGTTTTAAAAACAAATCACACAAAACACATAAAAATCTTTTTCAATCAATGCATTACCGCATATACGGAACCCAGTTTTACTGTTAGACGACGTCTGCTAGTATGCAGAACGGACGACGAAGGCATTAAATGTCACGCTATTGCCAATTGATGACTTTTGAGTGAAGCCTGAAAAATCCTCAAATTCCTAAGTGTGTTAAGCCGAATATGTTTGTTTCGGTTCAGGTGCTGCGTTTAACGCGATCAGTGTCAGACGCAGACAGAAAATGCAGGCAGGCAAGCAACCAACGGTTAACGTGACTTTACCCATGTGATTGTAAAACTTTAAACAGTAAAGCTCATCATCAATTGTAATTTATAACCGTTCATTAAAACATAGCTATACGATCGGTCTTGTTTCATGAAAATAAAATTTAAAAAAAAAAAAAAGATAAACTAATCGATCACCAACTTGATGTGGTTCGGATTCGGATGGAAGAATGTACGGCTTACTTTCGAAATAACAAAAAACTATGTATACACAGCCTATAAAACAGTAAATTTTTGCCTTAACTGCTCGCTTGTTTTTGCCTCAGTTTTTTTTTTTTGGCTGCAAAGAGAAAAGATATTAAAGTATACGAAAATCAGCTGCCAATAACGATAATGTGAATGTTGATAATGCGTTGGTAGCGCAACACTTGCTGTGCTATAATTGCTTCTGTGTACAGACTTTTTCAAACTTAACTGCTTTCTTGTCTGCGTTCTCAACGGTTGCATTGCTATCATCATAATCAGCGTTCGTGGTCGTCATCTTCTGTTTGGTTGCAGACGCAAAAATACCAAAATTAATATCTGGTAACCAACAACTCAACATTGTTGTTGCTTATATTATTGTTATTTGTGTTGTTTATTTGTAAACGTGTAGGCTCTTTTGTAAGACTTTATAGTTAGACCATGACATCGTCATTGCTGCTGCTGTTTTATACTTTTTTTTTCTTTTCCTCCACAATTACGATTTTTATCGATTTGTTGTGGAAGTTGCTTTACCTTGATCCAACCTTAAGATGTTTCGTTTTTTCTTTCCAAGATGACTGAGAAGACTTTTCTCGCTGTTGTTACTGTTGTTGTTGTTGTTCTTGTTCTTGTTGTTGATTGTTGTTGGTATTGAAGGTGGCAATGATTCAATTGTTTTCGTTTATGCTGCCATAAAAAAGGCTACAAATGTGTTGTTGTATAGTTTCCTTATTTTTTTCTTCCTTGTCAGCATATGAACGCGTTTAACTGCGTACGATTTTCAAGATGTTTGTTTTGTTTTCTTTTCTTTTCTTCATTTGCTTCAGGCTTGATGTTTTTCACGAAGCGAAAATCATGTAAAAAAATGCTTTTCTATTTTAATTCATGAGAAACCATTCGACTTTATTATTACTCATTAAAACGAAGAAAAATCAAATCAATCAAACATGATTTCTGTCGAAAAGGGATTCGTCTCGTCATTGCTTTGATGGAATGTTTCCCCCTAATTATGAAATGCAGCTATTATTTTCTTCTTAGACGTAGTCAGGCATAGCAGGTTTTTGGTTGTAGCTACAGTGAGTAGTCAATAGGTAAACGTAAACACTTAATCGATTGGACACACCTCCACTAGACTGCAGCCACCCTCCACCCATTTCTTTTCTTCTTCCTCTTTGCCACACTTCTTTCTGACCATCGTTTCTGATCGTTGTTTTACGCGAATAGGTAGTACTCTCTGAGTGAGTGAAAAAAACCAAGTAAGTCGGTCAGGCCCGAATCTTTTATACCCATCACCGTTATCCTAGAAAATACAAAAAAAGTAAATGAACAAAATTTTCATGCTCAATAATATGGAGTGAGCGCAGCTGATTTCTTCTATTTTCAAAACAAAGTTTTTGTCATATAGGCATGTGAGCGTTGGGGGCGTGTCCTCTCAAAAGTTTAAGTCAATTTCACATTCTTTTCCAAATTTGTCGGCGATATCTTAATTTTTGTTAACGGGAGAATGTTTACCACAAATGCTACAAAGCTGCGCAAACAGACAGATGGACTGGCCAAGAATTTGTATTTGTGTACTTTATGGGGTTTTTAAAGATTGTTTCTGCGCGTTATGAAGATATTGAAAAAATAATTAAATTCTGATATACTATAATATTAAGTACGAGTGCCAATGTTTTCCATTTTTATGCACAAGTGCTACAGCGTCGCCCATAGAATATGGGTTCAAATTGTTACACATTTATTTATTATAGTTTACGAGTAATGAGCAAAAAACCCATATTATATTCCCTTTGAAAAACGAAGGTGTTGTCAGTTTACGTGGTGCTGTGGGCGTGTCCTTTTACCGATTTGGACTATTTTCAATACCAATCTGCGCGCAAAAACGTCAAATGTTTCTGAAATTCATAGCTTCACTTTTGCGGCCAAGAGAATGTTTACAACAGACTGGCGGACGGACAGGCGGACAAATCGATTTGAAGGGATCTGATCAAGACTGCATACACTTCATGGGATGTCTGATACTTCGTTCTGGGCGTCGCAAACGTTTTGACAAAATAAATGTATCCCTCATCCTTGGGTGATGGGTATAAAAATATACCCGATTGTCACAAAAATATTTTGTATCGATTTCAGGTGATATAGAAGCAGCCAATGGGACTGACGTTTGGGGGCAATTGTTAACTGCATTTATTGTGCTACATTTCACTTCCTAAAGTGCAACTTTTTAAAATTCTTCACTTGAACTTTCGACGGTACGGCGTACTTTCACGACACAACAAAAACTATGTAGTTAACCTATAAAACAGTAAATTTTTTCTTCTAGTGGAGCTAAATAAATTTGCGTATCCTACGGTAGTAAGATATCAAGATACAGCACAGGCTTCATTCCTGCAAAATTCCGCAAACTTTGAAATGCTGTCTACGTGCCTGGTCGAATACGCTTAAGCTGTTCGTGCTCCCTTCTTTAATGGAATATTCCTGTTTGCAATGTGTACTGTCCGCACTTCATTTTGGAAGTTTTATAATTTTTTTTAAGCTCTGCGCAAGATCATGGGAATTCGGAAAGTCGTGACTAAAAAAAAAACGTGGTCAAAGTTGTGATAGTAAAATATAATGATTTTAAAAAAGTTCCTCCAACACAATTATGATCAACTCATTAACATTTTTATTTTCTTGTTTTGTACTTTCGATGGGAAAAAAAAAACTAAAACTAGCAACAAAATGTGACACTTAGGGCGGCCTACAATTTATAGATATATGTGATTGTCAAATAGGCAAAGTCATCAGGTCATATTTGTCTATTAATATTTTAACGTTAGATGTTCAGGTGGTACAGTAGGTTCAAACAATAAAATTCCTTGCTATCCTATAGCTGCTCGAATCTTTGATCGCCATTCCGGCGACGGTCACCATTTTTTCTTTGCCCACTAAGGCGAAGCGCCGTAGTGTTCTATCATGCTAACTAAGAACTCTTGCACCCCGTATGCAGCCACTATTTCCCTTACATTGCAATTTGAGGACCCTTTCGTTTGCTTTATTTTATATAAGATAACAATGCGGGCTTTTTTTTGTCCATTCTCATCACTTTTCCAATTTATTTACAGTAGGTCCCTTACCCTCTCCTTCGATAACTTGGTAATGCCAAGTGAAAAGTTTTCGATTTTTTTTCATAAGAGCAACCGCAAATCATTTTTTAAAGACCTATAGTGCCCCTTTTTATTGCAAAGGTGCAATAGCACGATAATAGTAGTAATGAATAAAATTTTTCCAGAAGCAAAGAATGTTTATGAATATGTTTTTCACTTATACAGTTATATGAAGAAGATTTGCTATCAAATAAACGCAACTTCAAGTGCCGTAGATGCACGGTCCATCGAACTGCCTATGGAATAAGATTAAAATTAGAATAAAAAACACGGTAGGAGATGCACCTTTGATTTTTGTGCAAGCCCTCTTCTCCGCAAGCAGTGAAAAAAAAAAGTGGTTGGTAATGATTCTATAAACCCTCATGTAGCTGATTAGACGAAAATTTAGAAAATTGATCCGGCCCGTAATCTTTACGTAATGAATGTCTCTGATCCCGACTAACAACTATACATTCACCACAAGGCTGAACCGTGCTAAAGTCCCCTTTCTGCCATGAAGACTTGCCTTTGTTTACGCTTAAGCCTCAAGAAAAAATTTTTTATTTGGTACGAGATTTGATGGCTTTTTTATAGAATACGGCTTATGAAAACTCATTTTCAAGGAATCAAAGTCATCATAAATATTTTGCGATCTCATTTACGACTTTAACGAGTTTAATAGATGCTTTGAACTTTACCGAATATGGGATAGAGAGTTCATTATCTAGGAAAAATTTTTTCTTAAAAATTTCAAAATCCTTGCCAAGAGATTCGCAAAGACAGCCTGTCGGTGTCAACTAAGTCCCTGCTGGTTAGTTGTAAGTTATATATATATATAGGCTGTGTCCAGTCGCTTTCTAGCTTTTCTTATCTGCTGAAAGGTCTTTAGAAAGTTCCTTCCTTACAACGTTCCTTTGAAGTATTTTTAAATAAAAATACGTTAGTGAAGCCGCGCCAAGACGACTGTTAAGTAGATATGAAACGGGCAGTGATTCGAAAGAAGAAGTTGAATTTTTCCCCTCGCCAACCACACAAAAATCAATATTTTTAAAATCTGCCTATATTTCATTAGCTATGGCCAGGTAGATTAGGCGATTTTTGTTTCTTTTATATTCTATTCGGGACCACTTACGCCGCTTGCCGCTTGTTAATATTTCTCAAAAATAACCTTTTTCGATATTCATCAAATGTATACTTAATAACTTGCCCGATCATTATTATTCTCGAGACTGTTCTATTATATAAAGCGACGTTGACTTTCGAACGCATCGGAATAATAGTGGATCTGTTTCTGCTTGAAAGAATTTCTCTTATTTAAAGCACATTTTGCGAATCTTTACACGGCAGACTGCTAACTCAGTACCGCTCTTCATATAATCAATCGGATGGTCAAGAGTCCCTCCCCTTCTCAATTAAATGTAATCGGCCAACCTTTCGTCGATTAAGCTTGATTGAAAGCAAGCACGTGTTTGCTTATTTTTTGACGAACATAAAAACAAATTTTTGTCTGACATTTTCGCACCCAATGTTAAAAAAAGTCGTTTTAATGCACTTAAAAGAAATGCTTGCCGTCTTGCTTCCATATGCAAATTATTCATATATAATATGTAGAGATTTTGGAAACGATATTTCTCAACTATTTGTAACAGTTGAATGATTTTGACGAAGTCGTTTACCCATCTTAATGCGGCGCAGCTCTCTAATGATATTTGTATATGTATGTATGTGTGTATGTGTATTTATGACCTAACGGATTCATGAAATTTTTAGTTAACATCATTCTTTGGCCGGGTATGTTCATCGCCAGTTGGTTGCTGTGTTACCAGAAAATGACTGTAACACAAAATGACACCAAAAAAAAAAAAAACGGAGAAAACCCAAATAAGTGGATATATATATATACACAGGCAAAAAACAACTTTAACTACTTGTCTGTACGTGAATGTGTAAAGGACAAACAGACGTATGCACCAAATGTATGCATGTGCATGGCCCCCAGTAGATCTTGTCAGCCTTGACTCTTTTTACGCGACATGCCTGCAAGATTTTCTTGCACATTGTTGCAAATGCTACATTATTTTATGTCTATGTGTGCTTATACATACATTTATACTCGTTTAACCATCATCATCATCATCATTATCATCATCATAATCGTCATTATCATTATCTTGAACATCATCATCAGCGCGCTCCGTTTCTTCTCCGCCAACCATTAATGTGCTAAATGTTGTTTGCTGTGACTGCAGTTACCACTTTTTATGAGCAGTGTCTTGATATTTTATGATTATGCCTCTTAATGGGTCGTTTGTGTACGACGATATCTTGCTGTGACTGTTTTTTTTTTTTTTTCGTTTTTTTGGCTCAGCATAATGTTCCCGTTGTGCTTATTCGCTAAACGGTGTAAGCGCGCATACAAACCTGCATAATTTCCTTAGTTATATACATGCTTGTCGGTCGATTTAGTTCTTTGATTTCGTTTTTTCTATACGTCACCGTGTCTGCTTGCAAAAATTCAAATGCCAATGAATGCATGCATCTAAATACATTGTTGTGGTGCGTTTGTTGTATCTTTTACTTACTATATAGTCTCGTCAGCTTCATTCTCTTGTCGTCATCAGCGTCATTTCATGTTCTTTGCTTATTGACAATAATTGTGAGCAAGCGCGCGTGTAAATTTGGACCATAACGTCTCAGTGTCGCCATTCGTTTAACCAATATTGTCAGCGATTAAAAGCCGTTCTTTCCTTTTCGTAAATGGTGGCAACCATTGCACCAGTCATAAACATCAGTAGTATTGCTCCGATGTATGCTTGTTAACACAAATCGCAACGGACGTTCTTTTCTAACAATTTTCACTGAAAATTTATGTTCCAACTCTTCCATCGAAAACAAGCAACAACAAAAAACACATACTTGAGCTTTTAATTTTAACCACAAAAATTGCTTTAAAAAAATGTTATAGAAAGCATTAGAGTTTCAAATATTTAACACCATTCATTTCAACGATCAATTAACTTAATAATGTTGGCGCTAAAGAGAGGGGGAAAAATGTTTAAAACATTTATTTATTTATTTGTCAAACCGTTAAATGTTCAGCTCATCAAGCTGGAAATACTTTAATTCGTACGATACGTACTTTCTCGTACTTCTCGTGTGTATCGAAAATTCTTAACACTTTCCTTGATAATTTACGATAAAGTGGAGCGAATTCATTCGTGAATTAAGCCATAAAAAATGCTGCTTGATAGCCTAGCAAAAGCAATCAAAAACGCAGCACTCTGCAAAAGCCAATCATCGAAATATTATTCTGCCATTTCTGGAGCCGCAAATAGTTGGCAATCATTCAAAAACCCCGTGTATGCATATTCAAGTGAAAACAAGTAAAAACAATATGTCGAAGAGTAAAACAATGCGAACAATTTTCAATAGCGCCCGTCCTTGGGCCGGCGGGGCCATCGGGGCGTCAAATTTCACCAAAATATATCAAAAATTGCGAATTTTAGACTGAGCAAAAGACTACATGACAGACGGGCAGACAAGCTTACGTCTATTTAAAAACTGATTTTAAATCGATCGGTATAATAAAAGTTGAGCCTACCTCAACGACTTCTGGGTGTCGTATACATCGGTACAAGCTAATGTACCCTTACACGTTATTTGGTTTACATAGACTTTTGCTTATTGCGGTCCCTTTAGTTTGTTAGATCGAAGACGACAATCATTGCAAAATATTTGGTAAATTTAATTAGAATATTGTTTTTTTATTTTGTAGGCTGACATGCACCTGGAAAGTACAATATTGGTGCCAGCACTCGGTCTACCACCACCTCCTCCTCATCAACCTCTTCCAGCCAGTGTAGTCAAGCATCGTAACGAACAGCCTGACATTCCAACCACAAAGAAACCAAAAAGCCTCGATGAGGCTCTCGCATACCAACTTGAATATCAACATTATCAGTCGCTCATGTATAGCGCTCATTGCGCTCAACAACAAAGGGTTGCAGCAGCAGCCGCCAATCAAATGTCCGCCTTTCGGCCGTGGCCACAACCTAAGACTTTTCAACATGCTTACAATGCGGTTACGGCAGCAGCCCTTTCGACACTGCCGTACCTGAGCCAGGAACCACCAGTATTGCAGAATCCGGAACGTGTGGTGCGTAGTAGCGATCGCGAAAGATTCGAACGCACCTATCAACCGAACGTCGCTTTGGCTCCTCGTAAAAGCATTTTGTCGCAAGACCGCGAAAAAGAGCAGCGCGAATTCCGCGAACGTGAACGGGAAAGAATTGATCGAGAACGAGCGCGAGAAATCGAGCGTGAACGTTCACGAGAAAGAGAGAGAGAAAGAGAACTGGAAAGAGAACGAGAACTGCAAAGGAAGCATCTACAGCAACACCAACACGAACAGCTGCAACAACAGAAAGCCATTCACACTACTCATGGTAGTGTAGTTGTTTGTGACACTGATATCCAAATAAAACAGGAACGGGCGCCAACGCCCACTGAAATGTCCTCAATTTCCCCGCCTGTGGGTCACACAAATGGTGACGAAAGGCAAAGCCATGCAGATCCTCTTACGGAGGAAGCTACCATATCCATGATTTCACCCTTAGCCTTAAATCGTAGTCAATCATCATCAATTCAACATCAACAACATCCAAGACGTCATGCATCAGCTTCTTCGTCATCATCGTCGACCTGTTCATCAACGCCACCTCAACCTGCCCTGCATCCGAAGGCCCACGGTCACACTAGTAGCAACCAAAAGCACGCACAGCCACAAAGGAACCAGCATGTGGTAGGATTGCCTCCGCAGCAATATATGCGGCAATCACCTTCGCCTACCGTTGCTTTGAGCTGTAACAATTCCAATTGCAGTAATCCACGCAGTACACCCGAAGAGTTCGGCGGATCTAATGAAATCACCTCATCGACCTCACCGTTACCCAATCATCTTCAACAACAGCAACAGCCTCAACTCAGCAACGCTCAAACGATAATAGCAACAGTAAATCACCACAATAAGTTATTGCCCTCTTCGGCAGCTATTAGCTACGGTGCTAATCATAACAATCACAACGAATTGACTGGACGTATACGCATCAGCAAAAATTTAATTAATCAAAACAATATACTAAGATCTCCTACGCCTCCCCCACCTACAACTTCTACAACACCAAATCAACATCTTCATCAATCACAGCAACAACAGCAATATGAATATTTCAAGCAAAATCAAAAGCATTACCACCATCAGCATCAGCCTCATCAACCATTGACAACACATCCCACCCATCATCCGCATCAGCAGCAACACCATCATCATCACCACAACGTACAGAATCAGCAACAATCGCCTTCACCTACACAGTCTTCCGGCAACAGTAATACGGGTCTTAATTTAAGCACAAATGCTACGCTGACTACAACAGCTCCACATAGTAAATCTTATTTTCACCCTTCATCGCATGCGTACGCAAACCAAATTCCAGCACATCCACCACCAAATGGCCGCTCGGCAATGATAAACAGTGAATTCGAATTGTCTACCGACACGGATGATGAGAGTGTTAATGATGGCGAACCTGATAGTAGCAATAGTCTAACACCGTGGGACTTGGCCACGGAAGCGTTAAGAGACTCACGTCCCAAAGATCGCGGACGTTTGCTAAATATGTTGCAAAGAATCTTAAATGAAAACCAACACTATCGTATTCAAAATCAACAACTCAAAGAGTTGCTGGAGCTACGAAATGAACAGATTAGTAAACTTAATCACGATTTGCAAGTTTGTCGACGTCAGCTGGACTCACTTCAGCTAAATCATACGCATGGTAACGGCTTAATTGCGAAACAGGTGCTTAAGAACAGTGAGGAACAGATGCTTTTACGAGTTCCACTGAAAAAATCACAACGCCGTGAACCTGGAAAGTACGAGATAATTTCGAATGAAACAAATAAAAGAATTACTAACCATTCAAACCAGAATGGCGAACTGTTGATGGAGCGTGAATATTGCCAGACAAACAATTGTCAACAAGAAAAATTTTATCAACAAAGTGTAACGAAGGAAAGGGAACACAATAGTGTACAGCTTAATTGTATAAAGCGGGAGGTTAGTGAAAATATTGAAGAAGATGAAGAAATGACGAATATACAAGAACTGCCACTAAGGAAAGATCAAGCAGAAAGCACGCGTAAGCCGGCAGAGGAAAACGAAGCTAGTGCGTCAGATTCCGAGCAAGAAGAAATGGAAGACCAAGACATGACTGATCCATCATCAGCTAATCGCCGCAAAATTTCGAATCATCGACACAATTATTGTGCCGAACGTTGCGAAGAAGACAAGGTCTCACAAAATTACAACAGTCAAAAAGATCACAGCGAAGGGGAACGCGACGAAGATGAGGACGAGGATGAAGACGAGAATGATGAACCAATTTCTCCAAATCATGTACAAGCCCCACATTGTCAGAGCATAGGACAACCGCCCACGGCCACCACACCGTTATCTCCAGATTCAGCAGCTACGGCTGGGCAACTTTTTGACAGCAGCAACAGTAGTGACGAGACTTCAATGAAAAAAGCCCAAATGAGTGCCTCTAACGCTCTGGCCAAAATGAATGACGAAGTCAATACCGAAAATAGAGAAAGTAGAGAGGAAGGAGAGGAAAAAAATTATCACCGTCACCGTAATAATAACAACAATATTATATCAGAAAACGAAGCCGAAGGCGATGATAAGGATAATACAAATAACCATCAAGATAAGAGGCAGCACGGGGGAGCTTACGTACAGAAAAAATCTGTCATAAAGAATTCCGCTTCCAAGATTTTACCAGCAGTTCCGCCTACGCCAACTGCTACTGCTACTACCACGGTTGTGCTGGCAACAAAAGCCAGCAAAAAACAAACGCCTACAACGAACAATGACATAGAAATCAAACAGGAATATGTATAATTAAGGAATAATCACAAATTTCATTATTTCACACGTAAAAAAAGCCAATATTAGATTAATACACAAAAAAAAAAAAAAAAAAAGAGGAAAACCTTCACAGTACAGCTTTCAAGACAACACCAACTTCACACTCTGCATAATAATTTTGCAAACAAATTTTCAATATTTTTTTAATGCAAAATACTCTCTATCTTTAGGCGTTTTTTTTTTTTTTTTTTGTTTTTTTCTCAATTCTTATATAATCTTTTCGAAGGAGTTCTCTTTACTCTTTTTTTTAATAAATTTTGCAAACTTTAAAAGCTTTGCTTTTTTAAAAGCTTTATATTATAACCATAAACAAAAATTATTTAATTAGCGCATCATTAACTTTTTGTGTCTTTAGATGTAAGTACAAAAATTCCCTAAAAAAAATATTTTGTTTTTAAAACGAAAATTTTGAAAAAAATAGAAAAAAAAGTAAAAACTATTAAACTTAAAAACATAACAAAACAAGAAAAAAAACCCCAATGCGATATTATATATAGACCTTAGCCATGAACTGTGAAATTGTAAAAATTATGAAAAATCGAAAAACCAACAAACATAACAATTTTGAGTTTATAAAACTAAAAAAAAAAAAAAACCATTTTTAATTTAAAAACTATATAAAAAAGAAAAAAGGAAAATAAAAATACCATTAAGAAAAGAAGCTTAAGCTCTCTCACCATCTCTCTGTATTAGCTTAAACCTCAATAAATTAAGCAATTGCAAGTTAAGGCTTGAAGGAAAAAAGAGTTTCGAAATGAAAATTGATTCAACCATACAAAGAGGAAAGTCACGATCGTAGCCTAAAAAGCCTATGAACATAACCTCAAAAAGATAATCATTGAAAGAATTGATCAATCAATTGAAAAGATAGTAAAATTTGTCTTTTTCTCCTATTTACTTATTTCATTCATTTATTTTTTTTATTTATTTATTTTATTTTATTATTACATTAATATGTTTTTCCTTGTTTTTTTTTTATTTATTTTTCTTCTCTATTTAAAAAAATGTATATTATTATTATTATTATTATTATAATTAATTAAGCCGGAGATATAAATTCAAAGACTAAAGTCTTAAAGCGCTACCGTATCTAAGGCCATCATCGGCTTTGTTAACAAAAAGATACAAGAATCACTAAAGAGATTTTTGAGATTTTTGAGATTTGATCCCGTGACCACCTGAGTGGCCCGGTAGGCAAAAGATGTCGACTAACAACTCAATGGACGTGTGTTCAAATCTCTCACGTTCGGTGGAGTTTGCAATAACGTTTGCAATAAAGGCGATAGCCTTAGATGCTAGTACTTTGAACCTATTTCTCTGTCCACATAAATAATAATAATAATAATAATAATAATAATAATAATAATAAAAAATGTTAATTAAACATTTTGTAAGGAAATGATTTGGATCCATAAACATGAAAGAAGCATATACAGCATAGGCACTTCTGCTCTGCTCACCACATATAACTAAAGAAAATAAAAAAATTTTACTAAATTGAAAATGCAATTAAAACCGTTCCTCACCACAAGACATAATACTGCGTTTAAAAAATATTTGATTTAAAGCACACAGGTTTACCCAAACGCAAAGTTTTGTTTCTCTTAGCTTCTCTCTACTCTACGTCGAATTTTTTTCATGTCAACACTTTCGGTAGTCAATGGGCGCGCCGCAAAAAATATGTATGTGTATACTTCTGCAATCAAGCCAATCAACGGCCAACTTAATTTAAGGTTAGGTAAAGAACTCTATGTTCACATTGAACCTTTTCTACTGGGGAAGAAGGAGAAGTACTTTCATTTTCATATTTACATGTCACTGAGAGGGCTGCATAACACGTAACTTCAAAATGAAATTTCAGCTTCGAATGTGTAGAAAATGTTAAAAAAAAGTTTTGGTGGATATGCCGGGAATATCGGAAACGAGCGACTTAATTGACCTAAACTCTTAGAAGAAAACAGGGACGCCCTTGAAACTTAACCGAATAATACTCCGTCAAGAACTTGTGCTGCTAAAAAAGGGCTACCGAACAATTAGAGACATGGTTGACATGCTGCCAAAATGACTTGAATCTATACACTCAAGTTTGAAAGATCCTTTGGGCCTCACAACGTCTGTCCTGTTAGTGAACGTTTTCATAGCGTAGCTGTCTGTTCGTTGCATTTATCTGGCTTGTAATTGCATTGACTATTAAGGTTTTATTATTAATTTTTTCCTATTTACTGAACTAGTGTCCAACTACCACCGTAAATTTTTTAAACAGATTGCTGCTATGATTGACCAGCATAGCGCAAGAGTATGGATTTTCTCATTTTCTGTTAGAGTGAAGACGTAACCATAAAAGTATGGACGCATTCTGATACCACATACGCCGGTTCCGTTATGCAAACAAAAAAAAACGCTTAAGGACTCTGTATTTTTGGTCAGAGCAATTACGCTTTCTTGCAAAATATGTGAATATTTGAGATCAGTTCAAGCTTTGTTCGTTCAAACGTTCACTCGTACATACATATCCGGCTTTTTAATATTAAATGGAAAATATCTGAAAAGATGTGCTCCTAACCTTCAGCCCAAAGTTCAATCGTTAGGTATTTCTTCTTTCATTTCCAGCCTTCCAAACTTTTATTTTTAAAATCCCTTATCAGAAATCGAAGAAAGAATGGTTTTTTACCGGGATAGAGGAATGAAAAGAATATGCAAACATTGCAAATTCCTTCTGCGAACGTGTGGGAATACATCAGGTTTTCTTAAATAATAAATTGCGACTCAATTGTCACCATTTCATCTTACTAACAATCCTTGCAGTTTTATTCGTATTATCACAGATGATATCAATTATATTTTATGTTTTAATTACCATTTCGAAAATGATTAGACGATTTTTGACTACCCTGAGAGCAAGAATACAATCCAAATAAACCTTGAATTACATCATTTTTTTTTAATTCGACGGCGCCTTTTTATATCCCGTACCACCTGTGGCACAAAAGTATATTAAGTTTGTTCGAATGTACGCAACACCTAGAAGGGCCTGAGATAGACACATCTTTTATTATATCACGTGTCTGTCCGTCCAGTTTTCTTGTGCTAAACCTATAGGCCACAACTTTTGAGAGGTTTTTGATGAAATTTGTTGCACTAACGTGTTTTGGCCAAAGGACGAATGCTATTGAAAATGCTTCGGATCGGACAACGTTTTCGCCTACTTGCCATATAACGCCTAAGTGGCACAAAGTGTTTTATACTTGCTCGCAGCCCACTATAGGCTTTTGACGTTTTTTCTATTATCAATTTATAGAACGTAACACAAATTTTCACTTCCTATTGCAATTCAATATTAAATCTGGGTAGAAACTTATTCTAGTAGACGATATTTTCAAAGTTTATAATTTTTCATATGAGGCATTTAAATAGCTATTAATTAATCAAATGTTTATGAACATGAAAGAAACCTTTAGCACAATCGAACGCGTGTGCTCGTGCCGTCTACGAAAATCGGGCAAATGCTTTTGCAGTCTCCGAATATTTTCATTAATAATCCCGAAGTTATAGCACCAATCGACCTAGAATCCTATCGACCTCTTGAACCACTTCATGCTACAATTGTTTTTAATTTTGAGTATCCAAGATCCGCTTCAGAGCAAAAAAAAAAGACTCGTTGTTTTTTTTCTTCAAAAAACCAATCTGGTAAGCCCTTTAACGTCATCTTTCCATGGAAGGAATTTAAATTAAAATTTTTATATTTTCTTCTTTCTTGTAAATTTAAATAAATTGAAAATCTTTTTTATTATAATCAAAATAAAATGTGCCAATGGTTTTGTTGAAAACTCTTGCAGAAAAAAAAAAGAAAAAAATATAAATTCTGTAATTAATTATTCATTTAATTGATCCCAAAAACAAATATTTTTTTTCTTTTGAAAGAATATAAAAACAACTTTTTTTTGAATTAAAAAGGTTGAAAAAAGTTTTTTAAATGTTTAAAAATATAAAACAAATGGAAACCAAAGCTTTAAATTTATATAAATTTTTTTTTTATTATTACTTTTAAAACAATATATATACATGTATATATATATATATATATACATATATATATATATATACATATATATATATACATATATATATATACATATATAAATATATATAAATACTTTTGTTTCTATAAAGCAATGAAAAAAGTTATTTCAGTAGTGAAAAAAAAAATTATTTATTTTATACAAGTTTTTGTTAAAATAATTTAATACAAAATTAATTTAATAATTTTCGTACTAATTTAATTAATAAACAAAATTCTCTTCTTGCTTACAAAAGTCAGAGACTTTTTAGAAAGTATTTCTTAAATCATAAACTTTTTTTTTTCTTCAATAATTTTTTAAAATTTTATTTTAAATAAAATTCTTTTTTTAGATTTAATAAAACAAATTATTTATAATTTATTACAAAGAAAAAACGAAAAAAAAAATGTGACCACATTTTTCACACAAATCAAGAACCCACCAGTTTAATTTATACTTTTAATTGTAATTATCATTAAATATAAAAAAAAAAAAAAAAAAAAAAAAAACAAGAGTTTAAATAAACGTCAAACAAACAAACAAAACAAACAATTTTAAATCCTTTTTTTGAGTATTACGTTTAATATAACAGGAAATAATGACTTTTTTTTAACACGTAATTGAAGCAGAAAAAATATCTACGGAGTTATAATAATGTTTTTATATATTATTTTGCAAATATCTTTTCAAATTTAAAATTTTTTTTCTTATCTGTAACTATTTTTGGCTGCTCTTGAAGAACTTTTTGTAAATATTGTTTACGTTTTTTTTTTTTTTTCTTTTTTGCTTTTAATACAAATATAAAAAATGAATTTGTTTTTTTATTTAAATACTTTTATTTAAAATTTTTTTAAAAATATATATATCGACACAAACAGATTTCTAAAATCTCCAAATTAATATTTATTAAAAAAAAGCAACAAATGTAAAGAAATTAAAGTTTAAGTTTAAGTAAAAGAAAAAAAATGCGAAAATAAAAATTATGCAGAAATCTACCCATAATCTACCCATAATGAACTATTACACAAACAAGAAAACTCTTCAGATGTTAGTTTATTAACTTTTTAATAAAGAGTTATTATGGCATACCTAAAAGCGAAAAAGTGTAAAATATTTCAAAAAAATTTTGAAATTAAAGAAAAAAGAGAAAAAGAAAACAACGTTTAACTCAATAACATACACATGAAATTTCAGAAAAAAACAAAGGAAAACAAACAAACAAACAAAAACTTATTTATCGAAAATCAGTTTATTCATAAAAATAAAAAACAAAAAACAAAAAATAAAATAAAAATTCAATATCTAAAATATTTAAAAAATATACATTTTTATTTCTTTTATTTTTACTTTTAGTTGTAACAGACTGCCATCATACATATTTTTCTTTCCCATTCCGCACAAACGGTTCAATTTGCCAAATGCTCGATATGTCTGTCCGCATAATCAATGTTTGCGATTTTGAAATTCGTTCTACACGCATGAGCTCCAAACGCTTTTTTTTATATTCGAGTCTTATTGCTTTCTAAAATTAGTAATCATTTCACAAATAAAAAAACTCATCTGGAAACTGCACATCTAACCAATGAAGAGGGTGTATTACATTCGTTGCTTGCTTGGGCAACTTCGAGAATCAGGCGTCCGGATACCTCGTCCATCAAGTATACGCATTCCTTCTGGGCATGAACTGTTGATTCAATTTAGCTTGCTCGTCCCACTGTCAATTCATTGCCCGCAAAAGTTGAAATATACATCTGGAAATATAGTAAGCTCCACAATAACACGCACTCATAGAGGACGGATTCGTATAACACGACGAACAAGTTGCAATCGTGCTCTTATAGAGTATAGCGTATAATGCGCTATACAGTTCTCTGCCTCTTATGAAAAGAAATATTTATAACAAGTAAATTTTAAATTAACATCCGTACAACACGAACTGCTCGTGTCGTAAAAGACTCAGCTGTATGTATATTCTTCCTTGGTGGTCGTAGACGGTGTTGAGAATGGGTATAATCTACAAACACACTTATAAGGGCTTCAAACAGTTAGTGACTATTGGGTGAAAACTCAGTGTATGTGCACACCGAGATAGTGAGGTCAATATGAAAGCTCCTTAAATTGACCAACGGTCTAGCACCCCAGTAAAAAGAAAAAATTGAAAATTTTTGCATCCAACATGGAAGAGGACGTATTGATTTCAGTCTTCTGTTTGTGAAAACCGAAATTACGCAAAGGAGATCATGAGTCATAAAGTTCTTGATCAGTCACTTATGTCTATCTGTCCGTTACTGCAACGCCCTAGCCAGTAAATGCTGCAATAAAAATTAGTAGACGGCAAAATTAGTGAAATGCTTCAGCGACTCTAAGGACTATTATTTTTCTGTTCATGGCAGGCAGTCAATACAACCTTATAAAGAGCTTTATCATCACTGCGTCTTGCAATCTTGATCAAAGAGTTATCAAAATATTTCACAAGGTCCTTCATAAGATTAAGATTGCGATTGATTAATTAACACATCCACGATAAATTTTATATGTTGATTTGCGAGGCTGAGTATCATAAACGTGCACCGCACTCTTTTCTTTGTGCAATCTGCCCTCAAGAAAGAAGCAGTGCACGCTCTCTTTGAATATATAGAATGCAATACATTTATATATGTATCGCATGTTCACATTGAATTTTTGTATCCCGCGATTCTGCCCCTAAGAGATTGGCTATGTTCACATTTCTGTCCATTGTATATCGTTCAATTAAAAACGCGATAGCGATTGGAAAGCTTGCCTTGATCCTACATTTGTCACTTTTATTTGGAACAATTTCAGGTTTGAAAATTTTAACAATTTTCACTATGAGCTCCACCAACCCACATACAAGTAGCGAAGTGAGTAGCAGAGAAAGACATCCAGCAGGGCTCTGCCACCTTTCGTCAAAAAAGAAACTTTTACCTCCCGGCGTAACAGACACCAACTGAACGCCAAGCCTTTGTTAATTGCGGGTAGCACGGCTGCCAGGAGCAAAAGTATGGTTCGATCTGCCAGTTGAGAACATTTCTTATAGAGCTTTTGTAACGGGTAAGATTGGCCCAAATACCGGGAGAGGGTCTGCTCAAAAGAAACCGCAACTGCGCATCCACCAACGAGAAAGACACATCTATATAACATGTCTTCATCTAAGTACATTGAATGGCTAAGTACCCATGGCGTGACGTATTCTCAATGCGGCTTTAAATCTTTACAGCGGAAATGCACGTGAAAACTTTAAGAACCATTTTCTGTCTGTGCGATTGCACCTCATATAAACCTACAGACGTCAACAAATTCGCAATAGCTAAGGATTTCTCATACTTTCGCATTATTCACTATATTCGTTATTGAGAGGAGATTATTGTGAGATTAGTTCGAGCTTTTTGCACGGAATCATAAAGTGGTACAAATCGTGGTGAAATTTAGCTAATAGTGGCCCATAAAAAATTTAAATGATTTGCATAGGTGCACTACGCCATGATCTGCATAGATAGAAAGAAATGGTATGTCGTCAGTTATTATTTTGTGCACAAGTGTTCAAACGAGAAGCCGTAAAATGTATTTAGGCTATTGATAAAAGTAAGACTTTCCAGTTAATTTTGCCTCGATCATGCGACTAGTCTGAGAGTAAAACTTTCACGGTCTGCCGAAAATTGAGTGAGAGAAGTCAAATATAGCATGAGATATATTTTTGACTATCTTAGAAGTAAAAGCGCACAGAATTCATAATATTAAGTGTGTGTGTGTGTACCAAATACTAAAATATAGAGAGGTACAAAATTGATCCTTTCGCTGGTAATAACCAAGGGCATGCATTAAGGACTTTTAATCTGTTTGTTAAATTTCTTCCACATCCCCACCATCTGTTGTCGGAATACTAAAATTTCTTCTTCTTAGATTTGTTCTGGTATACGTTCTTAGTTAATTGCTTGGTAATGTGGTTACTTAGCTAAGAAGTGCGTCTTCTGTAGTCAAAAAAAAAAAAGAAAAGAAAATTAAAAAAACAACCATGTAAATGTTACCTTGAATTTAGCAGATATCTAATACGGCGATGAAAAACATATTAAAAAATTTAGTTAGAAAATGATTCTTAAGTCGTAAGCAACTGGCGAAGTCTTTGTACGATTCGACCAAATACCAACCATCTTAGAATAATAAATAACAAGCAAAGCGAATTTATTTCAAGGTTGCTCGGTAATAACGGAAGGACAGACAGACATACGAACGGGTAATCAACCAATTGAATGGGGCGAAATCGTCCTATTCTTGAGCATTAGAATTGCTAGAGAAAATTGGTAGGTGGCGTATGCAAAAAACTTTTCCCATTATAGTTACATAGGACGAATTTGATCATAGTACTTGATCATAGCTGCAGTGAGTGCTCGACCGATGAACGCATAACATTCACCGATTTGGGCATGCTTCTACCCTATGTACTTCGCCTTCCTTGCTTCTTTCTGAGCAGATACCCAACCTAGAATGTGGCCACTGCTTGTGTCTTTCTCTTTGCTGTCACCGTGTCAAGCACATAGAGTACATGCATTGCGTGATTGGTCATGTGAAAGGCAAAAAAACCAAAAAAATTCAAACGGTTCACAAATTTATAATGAGCGCTGTGCTCCGGAAACTGCATTTAATGTAATTGTTGCACCCTACACCACCTGTGGTACAAGGGTATATTAAGTTTGTGCGGATGTACGCAACACCCAGGAGGGCTTAAAATCAGTTTCTGAATTAATCTAAACTTGTCTGTCCGTCTGTTCGTTTCGCTTTCCTGTGTTTAACGTACAGATCGTAATTTTTTTAAATATTTTGATGAAATTTAGTGCAACGACATATTTTGATTTTGATATTTGATATGGAGGACGAACGGTGGTTAAAATGGTTCTGACTCGACATGTTTTTCGACCACTTTCTAAATAACGCCTTATTTCCAAAAATCGTTATATGGACAACTACAGGGCGATATAGGCTATTTAATGGTGGACCATGGCCTACTATAGTGTTCTCGCTTGTTTTTGTTGTTTTGTTGACATAAGAATATCGAAATGAGAAAATCATTTACAACGTTCGTGGATTTTTGCGAAATTGAATTATTCGGACCGGTTCTAATGCACCTATTCAGCTCATTTCATTGCACTTCACTTCATTTCGCTTTCGATAACAAAAAATCTCAAAAAAGATTAAAACAATTCCGTAAAAGACTTACGTAAAAGACCAGAACATTTTTTAATTAAATTATAAAATTATAAAAAAAAGAAAACAAAAAACCAATAACAACAAACAAACGGTATTCAATATAGCATTAATTATAAAAACAGGCCAAACTTCACTTTAAAAAAAAAAAAAAATTTAGAAATAAATAACAAATTAATTATTAAAATATATATACAATAAAATTTTCATTAAAAATTATTGCAAAAATATAAACTTATTTAAGCGAATCCTTATTTCAGTTCTACAAACAATTACAATAAAAGAAGGAACACAATCAACAACAACAACAACAACAACAACAACAATTGAGAGAGTTTTCAAAGAACTATAAACTCAATCTTAAAGGTTTTCAGTACAAATTTTTTTACATGTATAAAAAAACAAAAAAAAAAAACGAAAAAAAAAATGAATATAAAAAAATAAATAAATATATATATATAAATATATAAAAATAATTTCTTTAAACTCTAACACCCTTCTTCCCGCTAAACTATTCTTTAAGTAAAATAATTGCAATTCAAAGGGAAAATTTATTTTCTCAGTTTCTTTTTTTTGCAGCAATTTTTTCATTTCTTTTTATTATTTAAAATTGAAATCTGATACAAAAAAAAATATATATATATATATATATATATTAATAAAAGTTGAGCATAACGTAACAAAACATAAACCTATTGTTACTGTAAAAATTATTTAACAACAATTTCAACAAACAAAAAAAAAAAAAATTAATAAAAAGTAATATACGTTCTAAGCCTTGAAGGAATCATAATAAAAATGTCATCAAAATCAATCAATTGAAATTTTCAACAACAATGTGTACAAAAGAGACAAGATTAAGAAATTTCATAAACAATCAACAAAAAAAAAATGAAAAAAAATGACGAAAATTCATACGCTACGACAAATATTTATATAATAAACGTTAATCAAGTTATAAAGAGAAAAAAATAAATAAATAAATAAACAAAGCATTAGAAACAATTTATTATAATAATATATGAAAAGTATATACCTACTGTCTGTCGATGCCCTTAATGAGCTAACTCCCCCTATGTAACCATTTTGAATAATACACCAAAACTCATTTATATCAAATTAATGCGTCAACATTTCAAAGATTAACCGGCAAAAAAATTCTTCAAGAAAAAAGCAAAGAAATAAGAAAAAGTTTCATCTAATTACTGATATTAGCAGCGCGATATATATTGAAAAATATGAAAGAGAAGAAGAGGAAGCAAAAGAAAAATAATAGAAAGAAACATAAAATGGTAGAAAATTAACAATAATTTCTGAATATACCGGAATAAATTACATTTTAAATAAAATTAAACATTAATTAAAATTATTAAACATATATATATATATATATATATATATATATATGTATAAAATATATATTAAATACATATATATACATATATATATATATATACTAAAATATAAAAAAGAAAAAGAAAGTAAAAATAAAAAAAAAATGCAAATTCTTAATTTATTAATAATAATAATAATAATACAAATACAAATAAACAATTGCGCAGTGAAATTATTATATAAATATTATTATATATGCAAAAATAAACAAGGATTTAACAACACACGACAAACATAATGAAATAAACAAAAAAAAAAATTAAAACAGAAAAAACAACAGTTGTTTTTTTTGCTTAAGGTGGCATCATTCGTACTTTATGGGAAATTCTTGAAGCTATCGAAGACATAAACCAATAATAATATTTGTTTTGCTCATGGTGTGTGTTGTTCGAAACATTCCTGTTTCTAAGTTGACTCGCTAAGCAAACATTCCTGTTCCTGTGGTACTGCATTTAACAGAAAGTACGGCGTTCCTGATGTTATTTAACAGAAAGTACGGCGTTCGTAATGTTATTTAACAGAAAGTACGGCGTTCGTATTGTTATTTACAGAATAAGCTTGGACGTCAACCTTAATCAACCTAAAATGAAATAGTGACATTCACAATTAACGATATGCAATTGTGAATAGCATCGTTTTATTTTTACGCGAGGACTAATAAAAGCAATTTATTGTTACTGCCGTTAGATGATCGTGTAATAGTTTTGGGCGTTGCAAACAGTTAATGCAAAATTGTACGCACAAATGTTGTAGAGTACACGAGAATGTACACTAAAGGGCATGCGGGTAAAGAGCCCTTCCCGACCATATACGTAGATAGCAAAGATTCCGATGCTATTGAACGCTATGAAGTGGCTGCCAAATCACAATTGAAGAAAATTCAAAAAATTTTTGTGCGTGAAAGCTATAAAAATGTCGATAGAGAAAAACGTGGAGCGGAAGAGGCGGAAAAACGTATGCAAAATTTGGAAGAAGCCAAAAAAGTAACCATTGAAGAAGATCCTACATGGACAAAAGCAGAGAAAATTCGTATCTTTGAAGGTTTGGATAATCGCGGCAAACGTATAAGAATCTACGGTTGGGTACATGGTTTGAGAAGGCAAGGAAAAGGTTTAATTTTCATTACTCTCCGGGATGGTATTGGATTTTTGCAGCATAGATTCAATAGCAGTGAAATTACTGCCACAAATACGCGAAGATGTCGTGCTTCGTACTTTATTTTTGTTTTTAATACCTAACTGGATAACACGTCTTGGTTTCTATAAAGCAGCTCTGAATGAGCAGCATAACGAATCAACCAATAAGTCTCTGCAGAATTTTATTCAGTCTAGCTTTTATCTTAGACTTGGTAAGAAAAAAGTGTCAGCAAAGGTCAATGCTTCTGAGCTATTGCAAAATCTTTTAAAGCAGAAGTTGGAAAACCATTTGGATAATATGCACTCGATGTTGCCATTGTTGGTAATGCCATCTATAAAACAGCCACTTCAGTAAATATGGACAAGTTTAATCAACGCTTTACTAACGAAGTTGGTATCCTAATAATATATTTGAAACTCATATGTAGTACAACTATAGCGGCGCCATTTGAAATTGTTTGTTGCACAATCCGTGCAGAACTTACTTCAATAGCTTGTCTTCAATCTTCTTCTTCTTGAAAGTTATTCAACAAATGATTCGTCACGTCACATTGAAAAAAGATTGAATCAAACAAAAAAACACCTGTTGAACACAGAATGGGTAAAATTGATGAAAAACTAATCGCCTGAAGAATGGAGATAACAAATCACACAATAAGTTCGTAGGATGACTGTTGACAAATTCGTATGATTTTGTTTGCAAACGAAATGGTAATGGTATGTAACGATAGAGAAATGATTGCCGCTGTGTGGCTTTAGTTCTCAATTTATTCTCAATTAGTGCTTTTTCACAATATTCTCTATTTAGCCAGTGCTTTTTCACAACAATTCTCTAAGCCAGCTGTTTTCTTGTTGTGAAATTTTTTTTTTTATATCAACCTAAATCAAACGAAAATTTCATGGAAAGAAAAAAATTTATTTTTGGAATAATATTTGAGAAACTTTTCCCGTTTATTTGCAAATGTATATGTTGTTATAAGTGTACCGGTACTTTTTGTCAGTTCGTCAGCTAACTTCCTACCAAGTAATTTCTAGCAAATAAAGCTTTTTTGCAGACCCCACAACTCTGAATTACTCTGCAAGAATTCACTAAAAAGAACGTCAGATATGAAGACCATTTTATTAATATATATAATTATAATGGATATTAATATTAATATATCCTGAAAAAAGGAAAAAGAACAAAACCAATTTTCAAGTTTTTCACACGAGTTATAGTATAGTTATTATGCTTGTACACTAGTTGGGTGACTTGAATATTTTTTCATCCAAAATCCATCGCAGCGTTCCAGCATAAAGAAATAAATTATTTTTGCTTTCAATTTTTTTTTTATAGAAATTTAAGAAAAATATAATATAATACAATATAATCCAAAAGACGCTTTCCACCTGGCTAAAAAAAGTTTGTAGCTTTCTTCCGCTCTCATTAAGTCACTCAATTGTTATGTAACGGCAGAAAATTTAGCTTAAATTTTGGGCTGGTGTCTAGCATTAGTAGGATATTTAATTCAAACGTTTGTACCGAAATTTATTTGGTTTATATTTCTTTTAATATTATCATTATATAGCTGCAATGTTTTTTGTTTTTAAGCGATGATATAATGGATAATAGTGTTACAAGACGTGGTCAAACGTGCTGGTATATATATAAAAAAGCAAATTGATATGGAAATCAACCTTGTTGAATGTACACCACGTAGATCTATTTTTAGATACCACCGCATATAAAAATTCTTCTGAAATGTAAACTCGTTATATGCCAAAAAAGCCCAATTGTAATGTGTATATATAATGTATAATGAAAATTTGTTCATGATAATAGTCTAATACGACAGTTAAGTGGATCAAATGTGAAAGAACTATAAATAGAACCACATGGGTCTATTTCTTGGACCACATTGCATATAAGATTTTTCATGAATGGTATGCCTCTCAGAAAAGAATTTAATTTTTAATATTTTGAGATGAAAATTTGCCCATAGTAGAAATTTAGTCAAAAGAATAACGGTAGGGAGTTTGGATCGCATAAATCTATTTTTTACCCCCACTCTATAACTCTCTGACCTTAACATATATAGGGATTGTCATGAACAGGAAGACTATATATTTAGCTGTGTGGGTGCACGTTAGAGATTGATGATGGTTTATTGAATATTTTAAATAATAGGCTAAAAGATGCTGAAACTTTGCGTCAAACCAAAATGATTGCTATCAAGTGCAAGACGATTTCGTGGATTGTTTCGGCAAACCAGAAGTCACCGGTAAATTGGGCACTGACATACAAGATAATAAATGTTCCTGGTTAGCTGTGGTGTGCATGCAAAGAGCTAACGATTCCAATAATTAATTGAAAATAGTCGACCATGAATGCCTTGATGGATCATTTAATTTTTGAAAAAAAAATGTCCTTCAAAATTTTTTAAGTTTTCCGCAACGATTAATTAAGACTCGATTTTAAGGTGATTTAGAGATTGAGCCACTAACGACGCATATCAAAAAAATAACTGGAAAGGGGGTAAAAAATGTCGTGTCCCTAAATTTTATGCCAAAGTAATTTAATTTGCAAATTAAATTAAAAATACTGGTCTTTTTGGATATCTAATCAATAGATAAAATATATGAAATCGTAAAATTTACTTACCACCCAATGTTAAACTCAAAATTAAATAATTATTTGAAAGCACTAAACAAATTTTACACTATAATTTTATTAAATTGTTTGAATGCACTAAACAAATTTTACACTATAATTTTATTAAATTCTTTTAATACACTCAACAAAGTTTAAAGTTTCTTTTTTTTAAATCTGTATTTAATGCAAGTACAAGAAAATTAAATTTTCTTCAATGTTTTTTTTTAATTTCTTTTTTTTTTTTTTATTTCATAACATTTTGTGTGTGCTTCGCGAACTTGGCAAATTGATTGATTGAATTGAAACGGCCGTTGGCTACTTTTACACAAAATCCTTTAAAAAACTCACCATCTGTGGAGGATGAATAATAGTGAAAATAAAACGTCACCACATTTGGCATGTTTATCGCAGATCGTTTACTTGTGAATCCAAATATCTAGACTCATCGAATACTGTCTGCCCGTATTAATGTTAAAAATTTCCCACAAATTTTTCCATTAGTAGATTTTTATGGTGTATAATTTTTTGTGTAAAATCCAAAACTCGCTAATATACGTTTACCAGTTCCTACCCTTGTTGTGGTAAACCCACAAATCCGGATATATGTTTCATTCGTCGTTTCTTGCGCTTGCCTTTGTGCGTACTACTACTTAGCCACTTTGCCGAGAAGTTTTGAAAATTACAATTTTTTCCCATATAACGAATTTTCAAAATAAGACGTTATATGGAAAGCGGTGGAAAAAGTGGTCCGATCGGAACCATTTTCAATAGTGTTCGTCCTTGGGTCGAAGCACGTCATTGTGCCACATTTCATCAAAATATCTCAAAAATTGAGACTTATAGCTTGAATCCAAATTTACATGAACGGACATCAGACGAACAGCATGCTTAGATCAATGCAGTTCAGAGTTAGTGCCGGATGGATCACATCCATCGTTGAGATGAAGTTTTCACCGGCATAGATAAACATATGCATGAAGATTTCGATTGGTATGCCTTACATATTAAACTTTCTTGCTGTTATTATTATTAATATTTTTGCTATTTTATTTATTTCCCCTTTTTTACGATCAATCACCCAAGGGATATCGTCCGTATGTAATGCGAGACAGGTCAGATGTAAAGAGACAAAATTAGAGAGTGGTCGAAGCCTGGGACGGGCGTGTCCGTTCGGGAAGTGCATAATAACTATAGTCGCAGAGAGATGATTTTCGTTGATCTATGGCCGCGTTCACTTTATTTTTCAATTTTTAGAATCGCAACAAATTTACCCAAAAACTGATAAGCGGATGGACGGACGTGGGTATCGACCGATGAAAATAAGATTTCAAAATTTTATTCTGGAGTCGGTTTATGGTAAACACTCGATATCTAGTTAGTACTAGACTAATGAGCAGAAGGTGTATTATAACGGTCAACAAAGTATGTATTTTTATCATCACCTGTAGTATAAGGATACATCAAGTTATAGCGTATGTCTGCAATACGCAGAAGGGCTTGAGATAGGTCCACCTTTTATTATACCAATTGATTCAGAGTCTCTTTCTGAATCAATCTAAGTATGTCTGCTCGTCCGTCCATATTATGTATTGTATTTTTATGTACTACTCGCAAATTTTCGACAGCACTACTTTTCCTACCACTTCCGTTATAAAGCTTTATTTTGCGTTATATAAATAACTGAAGAGCGGTCAAGGCTATTTAACGGTGGGCGCTATCACGATATTGTATCCCAATACATGTTCTCACTATCAAATGAAAAGCTTTCCATCGTAAAATTACTGCCGCGCAACATATTCAAATTTCGATTGGGTTTATTGAATATTGAAAACCAAACAACATGCATGCAAAGATCGCAAAAAGCTGTTTTAAAATGTTGGAAGTGTTTGATCTCAAAATCTTTGCTAGAAGTCAATGCACAAGCATGAGATGTCGGCAAAAAAAAATTTGAGAAATAAATACAAAATTTCACTTTATCAGTTTATATAAGCTTTAGCTTTATTCTTATATTTTAGTTTGAATGTATGCCATTAACGTTCTTGTGCAATCATTTTATATCCCTTTATATATAACTCTTAATATTTAATTATTAAATTATCTTAACAGCTAAGAGGCGCGCTAGAAAGTAATTGCTATTATGTCTGAATTGTAGGCATCATTAACTAATGATAACGAGAACGAATCGGCCAAGTTAACGTTACAGTGAAAATTGTAAACGAGAAAAAGCATCAAATTAAATTAAAAATAAATCTCAATTAGCAACAAAGACTTCAAAGTAAAAGCTTTTTCTGTTTTTTTTTTTGATTATTTTTCATTGAGTTATTCAAAAAAAAAAAAGAAAAAACAATTATAGTATTCATCTTGTTCATCTTTTTTTTTTTTTGTATTTTCGCTGTAGTATGTCAAATTTTCATCTTGTTCACCTTTTTTTTTTTTTTTTGTATTTTCGCTGTAGTATGTAAAATTTTTGATTTTAAGGCACATTATACATATATAAAACGGGGAGGAATGAATTGTTATATTATATAAGCCTTTTTTCGTATGTCGTGGACTTGTATTGCATTCCGTATGCGTGTTTTACATCTTTTCTTCAGATGCAATAATGCTTCGAATTGTGCTTTTAATTGCTGTAGTTATTTTAAATAAATCCAATCGATTTAAATCTAGCATTTCTTGATTACATTTCATGTGTTTTTTGTGTTTTTTTTTACTTTTTTTTTTTTTTTTGCTAAAATTTTACAAATAAAGGAATTGTTAGCAATATGTTTGCAACAAGTTAACCGATTTTGCATTTCACCTGAATATTTAAATTCGTCACGATATTATTGTGATTGTATTTTTGTAATAATAAACTAACCCTGGTAGTATAACTAATTAAGTAAACATTACTCTTTGCCAAAAACAACATAATAATTAATAATATTCGGTCGTGACCGAATCTTTTACACACACCACTTTTTCTCTGTAATATTAAGTAGGCGTGGCTAATTTTTTTTTCGACTTTTATATAGGCACTACAGTGTATATGTGAAAATATCCATGGCTTCATTTGGTATAGTGGTGGGTAATCAGAAGAAAATCTCGGTTTTTTTTGATTTTGAAAACCAAAATGTTCTTAGTTCACGTTCCACGATAAACATGCATTTTGCTCGATTTCGCCCATTTTCAATATCAAATTGCCTCTAAAAGCAGACATTACGCAACGGACAGATGGACATATTTAAATCGTCTCGAATTTGGCATTGATCAAGAGTAGAATCTCGGCACAGCTTCGATAAGATAAATATACCCTCATCATTCGGTGGTGGTGTATATGCATGGTTAAAAATTAAAAAAAATATTAAAGAACCTCCGTAAAAACTTCGCAACGCTCACTCTTTGAAATCTCAAGTAAGAAAAGTATAAAATAACAAACCAAGCTTATCTTCAATGTATTATAAATACATCTCTTATATCGATCATGAGAGCTCACCAATCGGGGCGTTTTGCAGCCACAAATCATGTATGAAATTATACAAATTATCACTAACGGATACCTGCGATATTGCGAACTAAATTCAATAATGTTTAATTTATTATAGTAACCACATTCGGACTAACCTTGTAAGGAGTGGGATTCAGAGTGCGTTTATGATCATTCCTAAGGGTTTTCAAGGACTTTTGTACTTTTTCTCGGACCAGCTCCAATGTAGGTAACTTTTGAGTAATTTTACCGTTTTGCCAGTAAATCTTATATAAAGGCTCTACACGACTGGGAATGACGTAGGCACGCTTAGACTCCTGAAAAGGATGACGACACAAAACCTTTTGCCCAACTTCTGGCGGTGTTTCCGATACTTTTTGCAGTAAATCAATCAAGGCGTGACCATCAGAGCTGTAAAGTCTGCAAAAGAAAGCAAATTTTGAATTATGAAAAAACAAAATGATAAAAAATCTTCGCCCGAAAAGCAATACATAGAACACAACAATTGAAGAACGCAGGCACAAAATGCTCTGAAAATGAAATCCAGTGCTTCCTAAGAAAAAGCGCTGGTGGTTAGAAATTATTCTCTTTTTAAAGTGAAAACATTTTAGTTTTGAAAATTTCGCCAAAAACTGAATAGCAAGATTTGCTTAAACTATCTTACAATTTCTGGTTGAACAAGGATATTTTTCCTGGCGTTGCGATAGGAAGATTACTAGCGCACATTACTTCGAAGTAAGTGAATTGTATTAGACTGTGCGCATATGTATGGCATATTTACACAAACCTCTTTTTTGAAAAAAAAAAAAAAAAAAGGATGAATAAAAATTGAACTTCGATACTGTATTATATCGGATTTTTTCTATTTTTGTGCAAATATTGTAGGGTTATCCATAGAACAGAATTGGAAATTGTGACCACCATGTCTATTTATTTATGAGTAACGACCAAAAAACAAAATTTTTTTTCTTTCGAAAGTGGAGGTGATCTTAGGCTACGTTGTATAGTGCACCTCTCCTTCGATCTATTTGGCCCACTTTTAACACTAACTAACAGATAAGAACTTTCAATATTTCTGTCAAATTTGAAATCGATAGGTTTTTTTTACGACCGAAAGAATCTTTACCGCAGAGCTTGCACTGATGGACTGACTGGGAAAGGAACCTGCATAAATCAATTCAGAATAAAGGATGGAGGTTTTGCTCATCACTAGTTGTGTTTAAGCAATAAAAATTGTTGATATATTTCAACAATTATATGGTTCATATTACCTATTGATAAATAAAGTAAATGAAAGGGGTTATCAAAATTTCAAATGTAAAAACATAAACCATATAAAGTTATCAGTACGATATGGGTAAATGATTTCTTTACGCCGAATTGGCTGACCTTTATGTTTGATAGGGGGAAGATTCCCCGTAAGGAAGAATGTAAATAAACTTGGGCTTTTGGTTCCAATCTTGGCTAATTCTTAAGCCTCTTAACCGCAAAAGACATCTGATACTAAATTTATTCTTCTAAGTATAGTTTTAAGATCTTTATCATAATTTCAGACAAACACATTGTACAGTATCGATTCAGCTATTTGCGATGATCGAGAGAAGATTACGCTACGCTCGGTTTTTCTTACTTCCCCGTATTGTAAACATTAAACAAATGCAACGTATCCTCTCTGTTGTGGAGGATGTACAGATATTAGATAAGTATCTACCTGTAAGCATTCTTATGACCGGGCATAGTGACCTTTTCCACGTCTTGACTTAGTTTAATACGTGGCTGGCCGTTAATTTCCACCAATTTATAAACGCATCCTAATGCTGGCTGCCGCTGACAAGTCACTAAGAAGAAAATACAAGTAAATATGTAAATGCAACACAAATGTATAATTTATAGATATTATAATACTTACCTAAGTGAGTACCAATGCCGAAGCAATCAATTTTGTGTCCCTGCTCATTTAAGCTTAATATTGTCTCTTCATTGATATCATTGGAGGCCACTATGGTAAGTTTATTAAACCATTGCACCTTGAAACGTTCGGCTACTCTTTCAAACGTCTCACGAGCGAGACAGGATAGATATGCCAAATCACCCGAATCGATACGTATACCAACCGCCTGATAGCCCAAATCGTTTAGTGCCAAAGCGACAGCACAAAAGTTCAGCAGACCACTTCTATATGTGTACAAATAAGAAATATTTTCAAAAGGAATTCCCTCGTGCGTAAAGAAGAAAATTTTTTGTAATTTCAACAACAACAAAATTGCATCGCTAACTGTTGTGTTGGGGTGTAAGTTAAAATCATTACTCTTAAAAAATGGAGAAAAATCTTAAAAAAAAAGAAAAAAAAGAAAAAATGGAAATAATTTTCGAAAAACTAAAAATTATACCGATCGTTCCACTAGTTTAAAAAGTTAAGATTAAATTGAAATATGGAATGTGTTGAAGCCTTTGCCTTAGCTTTTGCTTGCTAAACTCAAGTAATGCATATGTTAAGCTTCACATTGAAATTATGTTTATACGCAAGCATATCACTTATTTTCGCTTTTTACTTGTAAAGCCATGCAGTGTTATCTCTCGGATCCTTTGATTGATAGTCGTATGAAGTTATTTATGAAATTTCCAAATAGTATGAGAAATATTTGACATTTAGCAGGCGATAATTGAACGTAACAATGAATCTATTAACAATGATTGAAATTGAAATTTTTGTGAATATAACACACGCACATACACAATTTAGCATTTTACCATTTAAACAAACACAACTTGTTTTCTAGTACGAATGTGTTTTTTCTTTCTTTTTTTTTTTTTTTTTTGTTTTGTTTTTTTGTTTAGATGTACATACCTCTGTCGAAACTGTGCCGGGAAGTCATTTTTTTTTCGTTTGTTAAAAAAGGGTTCGTAAATTAATTTTTGTATTTTATTTCTTGGATTAAAAAAGAAAATTAATCTTTTAATTTACTAAAGCAAACAAAGATAAAGAACAAGAGAAAAATTATTCACTTGAAAGCACAACAAAAATATTATAAAAAAAGAAAAGGTTGGAAGAAAGACACATTTTTTTATTTTTTTATTCTTTTTTTTTTTGTTAGAGATAAGCTAAACAAAATAGTGTAATTCGCCCTAAGGCGAATTTTGATTGTCGACAATCTTACGGGAATATTACTATTACAAAGCCATATTTGTTTCCCTGATTTAAATGCCTTTCCTTCCGATTGTTAGTTTCTGTTTGTTCAAATCACGTCCTTTTTCAGTATGATTTATGTAAACTAAAACACACAAGTCAACCATCTTTTTTCCAACTACAGTCTGAATACGGACAGACGGATCGGCGGACAGGATTATATAGACTCAAAAATTTTTCACTTTGTCTTTACTATGCAAAATAACAATTAGTATATCAGCGTCTTTTGAATGCAGATGAAAAAAGAGGAAAATTATGCAAAATAGAATTTAGAGAAATTTCCCCAAGAACACATACAGTAAAGCCGATGAACATGTAGTGAAAACTATGGTTATGATATCATGGAAAAATGTTCTGGAACACTATTCGAAGGTGGGAGGTATTGTTACTCATGAACTTGGAACTTACAGTACGTTAGTATAATCTATGCTATGGTTATGCGTACTATGACAGATGTACCGTTTCTACTATAATAGGAGAAAGTCTTTTTCCATTTTAGCGGCTCCTCTTTTAATTTCACATACAATACTTCCAGTTTTATCAGCAAACATATATGTTGGTATACAGCCAACACGGACTGTACTGCGCGTAAGTTTAGAACATACAAAACAATATTACAAGAGAAGTGTCGAAATGTAAACAAAAGTGGACGAGTTTTCAAGACTCTTATATTAGCGTTCGAATTTTTACACTTTACACCACATGTGTGTAGAAACACCTTTCAAGTTCGTCTGTCCGCCTGCCTGTCGGCCTATTTTGCTTTCAAGTGTTCAACCTACAGGCAGCAATTTTTCATGTATGTTATGAAATTTGGAACACTGTTTTGGGCCAAAAACAAACGCCATAGCAAATGATTCGGTTGGGACCAATTTTCAACCACTTGCCGTATAGCGCCTTATTTTGAAAAGTCGTTAAATGACGTGGCACAGTCCTGGCCTAGCAATTGATGAAAAGTAATAATATGTCAACCGATTTAACTTTGTTCGTCAGTTACCACATCGTTATCGTACGAGGCCAATTTTTCCAAACAAACTTAGCATATGGAATGATTCGGATCGAACCATTTTTTCCGCCAGCATATAGGGCCTTATTTTGAAAAGTCGATATATGAACAACTGCAGGGTGATATGGAATATGAAATGGCGGGCCATGGCCTAAAATCGTGTTCTCGCTTTTTTTTGTTTAAAATCTAGTTGACATAAGAATGTCGATTTCAGAAAACTATTTACGCCAATCACGGACTTCTGCGAACTTTATTTATTCGGACGGACTCTAGTGCACGTATTCAGCTCATTTCACTCAGCTTCGCTTCACTTCCCTTCATTTCCCTTCCGTTTTTGAATATATTTGGTATCACATATTTGAACCCCATTTAGCTTTTGAAATACAGCATACATTTTAATATCATTTCTAAACTTCTCTTTTATTGAAATTTACATTCCCTTGCGAGACGTACATATGTGTGTATCGATGGATAAAGCACGAAGCGATTGAAGGAAGTATAACAAGTGCGCCCGAGAGTGGTATACATACATACAATATTCGCGTGTTGATCTGAGAGTTTTAGAATGCAAACCCCTGAATCTACATATATAAGTTTGCTCTTAGATGCCCTATATCTGATGTCATCGTATTTGTTGTTCACTTTATGCATTGAAATCGTTTTGCTTTCCTGTGGTTGCGTCACAATTTTCAAAATTATTTATAACTAGTTTCCGACTTGCAAACCGACATCGAACATTAAAAATTTTAAAAGAAAACGCTTATTATCGGAAAATCTTAAGTGCTTAAAAAGTAATTTTTTCACGTTGTTAGTAATTTATAGAAATTCATTGGAAATGGCACCTACCTATCAGACAATGCGAACAAAAATAAGAGTAAATAATATTAAAGCGAGTCATTATATATTAAAAGTAAAATAAGTAACAACATAATTCACTTAAGTAAAGATAATAATATAATTTTCTAATTGAATTGAAAAAACCAATTAATTTCATTTTCGTTTTTTGCATCAATCACAGAACATTCAACTCGATAAGCCCATGCAAAAAATAATTTAAAATTAAATAATGTACTTGAAAGCTTATGGAAATAATTATTAATTTAAGATAATTTTGAAGCAATGTTTTACCTGAATGACTTCTCGGTTTTTTTGCACAGATTGGACAGAGATCGTTGTGATAATCGTGACATGCATGCATGGTATTTACTATCATGAGGTTGAGCATTATTGTTGCTGATATTTTGATCATTTTTATTAGTATCATTTTCCATTGAAGTGGATACAGCATTATTAATATTATCTATATTTCCATTTGGATGAACAGTCCAACCATTAGTCATATTAATACCAGCACTAGTAGTAGTGATTGGCAGTTTTGTTTCATTTATATCAGTCGATCGTTTATCACTTAAATTTTTAGCATTGCTTTTGCTAATAACTGCTTTAGTGACAGTTTTTGCTGTAATATTATTACTGTTTGTACTTTTAGCAGGGCTGTAGAAATACATAACCGTTTATCATTATATCAATATTTGGTAAACATATACATATATATCTATATTGGCAAGACGATACTTTTATTTAGTTTTTTTTTTTTTTTATCTAAATAATCAACACTAACTAGGTTAGAGTGCAATTTTATATATTTATGAACATTTCCATTTAATGCAATAATAATTTTGGAAGAGAATATTTGGCTTTTGTTTGTGATTTTTGTTCCGAGAGAATTTGCCTATAAGCTAAAATACCTCTTGACATCATACGTATCGACTAAAGCCATAAATCCATCAGGAAATGCGATAGCATAAGACACCATAGCAGCCAATTCGCCCTCTGACGATTCTTCCATTGATACGTTTAACACTGTAGATAATTTTTGTCGATACTTAATGGCCAATTCTAGTAAATCGCCGGTAACGCCTGCTAGTGTGAAAAAAAAAACACAGAAAAAGAGAAATTTTGTAGATTTTATTTTAGAATTAAAATTTTTTCAAACATACCGGTTAGTTTATGTTTTAAGAGACGTGCTTTTAATTCTTCTATGCCAGAAAAAGAGGTAATGTAAGCATGTGCATGTGTGCCTTTTACGGGTATATTGAATAGTTTGCCTGCCAGAACGTTAGAGGTGCCATCGAAACCACCTGAAATTTAAAAAGGATAAGAAGAACTAAGTGGTCGAATTTCTAACACCCAGGTCACCTTGTCTCGAAAAGACACACAACAAAAATAAGAAAGAGAAAAGCAATTAAAAACGCTATAGTGGTCCACTCTTAAGCACCCTACACCATCTTACATTCATTCGTTTAACTACCTTTCCATATTACACGTTAAATGGAAAGTGGTCGCAAAAGTACCGAACCAGGCCTAGACACGTCAGTGTACGAAATTTCATGAAAATATCTCAAAATATGCGGACTCTAGGTTAAATATGAAAAAGCCAGATGGTCGAGCGTATACGCTGGCAGACGGACTGGCCGACAGACGAGCTTGGATCGATTCGGAACTACTGTCGGTATAGTAAAAAGTTGATGTATCTCAAGCTCTACTGCATATTGCGTCCATCCGCACAAGCTTAATACACCGTTGCACCACAAATTGTGTAGGACGTAAAAAGAATGAAATTTTGATGCTGTATAATATTAAAGGAACGCAGCAAATCTTTAGC
This sequence comes from Glossina pallidipes, assembly GCA_000688715.1. Taxonomy (NCBI): domain Eukaryota; kingdom Metazoa; phylum Arthropoda; class Insecta; order Diptera; family Glossinidae; genus Glossina; species Glossina pallidipes. The sequence goes on from KK499779.1 coordinate 2,345,529, forward strand.
TTAGGTGCTACGAGCAAAACGCCCAACTTTTTTTGCTTTTGAAAACAGTTTACGTTGTGCGCACCTAATCATCGATATCGGTCACTGTAAATTTTTATACAAAATTCGACTGCGACGAGAAAAATGATTACTTTCCACAGGCAGACAGACAGACGTGCTTAAATCGATTCAGGTTTTGTTATTGATTATACACTTTATTAAGCCTCTTAAGCTATCGCTACATCGCTATATTTCGGCGTTGGGAATAAAAAGGCTCTTGAGGAAAAGAAATCTTAATACTTCTCAACATACTTGCGAATTTATTTCCATGTAACATGTAATTTAACAAATATATTACACTGATCGCACAGAGATTTAAATTATTGTTACGGCCGGATACTAAAACTCTTAACGCAAAAAATCCAAAAAATTAACTACCAACGTGACCCATTTCGGGAAAACCCGTTCTTGGTTTACAGCAAACCATTCGTCACACCTTTTCTCGACCTCTGTATAATGGTGGAAATATTGTACAGAAAGCGGTTGTGCAAGCGATGCAAGCTGTTAACCAGAACAGATTAATCTACCATGACACGTTCTAGTCATTTTTCGATCATTACTACGTTTAAATTGATCGTTTGTTCGTTGTCGGTAGCTTGCAGGAGTAATAGTTTAACCAAATTTTTGCGATATATAATACATGGCAGATCAGAAAGATGCTCTCAGTAGAAGTGAATTGGTTACCCTATCAACAACGATGGAATGAAGTCATTCTTCGTCGTGGCTATAGAAAGCAAACACAACTTCCTTTCTTTCATATCTTTGAAGCAGCATTTCACGCGTAAATCTTCTTTTCCCAATTTAACTGTTCCGCTTGTCTCCATCCAATATTGCTAGCAATTCATTAACTTTAGATTTCAAAGTTTTCGGGGAAATATTTTAACTAACAAAAACAGGTCCACGGGTCAGATAATACAACGCACCTTTTCAACGCAAACTTTTACAAGAAAACTTAGAATATCCACCGACTTTTTTAGAATAAATAAGAAAAACACTTCAGACAGCGAATGCTTGTCATTCGGCACGAATGCGGTCGGTTTCAATAGCAAAAATATGTGCGATGCTCTCATTGCTTCGGTGTACTATTCTTTGTACGAATTTTTGTAATGACTATCCAACCGAATATATATCATTCTTAACAATTGTTCACGAATAATGCCTTCCCTTAGCGAAGTCATGGCGAGCTCACTTGCACATGTACCCTTCTAGGGCCTAGATTTACAATTTTCAAACAATTTATTACACTATCTAATTGGAAGGAAAATACCTGTCGACACTCTTGCCCTGGTTTTGGAACTCTATTTCAGAAAATATAACTTCTTCGATACCGGACAGTTTGCTGCTAGACTTTTTTTTTATTAAGTGTAAGAGAAAGAAAGCAAATAGAAAACTCAATATGCTTTTGTCCTTTAGCCAGAATTTTATGTTCTCCACATGAAATCAATATTTAAAAATTGATCGTGAAGCCAATCATCTTAAACCGATTTTTTAGATGCCTCTGAGGAATATTTATATCAATTCGTAGATCAATGCTATTCTAGATTAGCAAAGATTTGTTGGTTTACTGATGCTGTGGGTGTTTCATTTCGATCAACACAAATCGTGTCAGAAGGAGTTCCTACGCGCCTTATTTTATACGTATGTACCATATAATGTACACCGACATTGCTTAATACTATCATCCTATACACACATGTGGCATATCTTGCCATAATAAAAACGACGGAAAAATTCTATTCGGCGTCAAGTGAAATTCTTTAATACCACCACCAGTTTGTGTTGACACGAAGGAAAAAGCTTAAATGATTTATTAAAGATGCTTTTTATATTCGAGATGGGCTGTAAATGGAATTTTATTAACTAACCCAAATACCCGCAGGATGTATTACTTGAAATATATGCATATATGAATATATATGAATATATGAAATAAGTGTTCGATGCAACATCGTGTAAGCATCAATTGTTTGTAAAATTCTTAGTAAAATGTCTACGTTTGCATTCCTCATAGACAATGCATCGATATACAATTGCTTCTTAATCAAAGCAGCTGTCCTACGATTTTTTTAAGGATAGGGCGGCAATGGCCACGGCCTAGTGGCTGCATGCCTAATCGATAAGTGTTATGCCTTCACCTGAGCTGAGCGGTCAAGAAACTATGACGGAAGTACATTTTTAGCGTACTTGAGATGAGAACACCCGCGAACACTGACTCGGTTGTCTCACTTCCTTACCTACTCGGTTACTCATGCGGACTCCTACGAGTTGTTATTCGAACAATGTAATGAAACAATTACGACAATGTAGGAGAAATATTTTGAAGTGTTTTCAAGCAATGGCATATAAATAAATTTAATTGAAAAGCTTTACAGAGAGAAGAATAAATATATATTCGTTCATTAATTTGTACGGTTTTGTTGCTGATAGAAAAACTCTTGAATAATCTCTTATAACAATTTTCCTTTTTGTTTCGCTGTTGCAAGAAAAGATTAGTTAACCAATGTGGGTAAAAGAAATAATATGGTGTCAAACGCCCACTTTCACAACTGGTGGCAGCGGCATGTTCGCACTTGGTTTAATCAACCAGCATGGAAAATTCGTAGACGTCAAAATTGTATTAAGAAAACTAAAGCAGTTTCTCCTGCAGGTCCTGCAGCTGGACCGCTGCGTCCAATTGTCAGATGCCCCACAATTCGGTATCATACAAAGTTGCGTACTGGCCGAGGATTTACTATAGAAGAATTGAAGGGTGCTGGTCTCACACGCGGTTTTGCCAAAACCATCGGGATTGCAGTTGATCACAGACGTAAAAACAAATCTATCGAGTTCCGTCAATGCAATATTCGGCGTCTGAAAGAGTACAAGGGTAAATTGATTCTATTCCCCCTTAATGAAAAGAAAGTTCGCAAGGGTGAATCCACCCTAGAGGAGTGCAAACTAGGTACTCAACTAAAAGGTAAAGTGATGCCGATTAGGAAAGAAAAACCATCCGTCACGGAATTATGGGAAGTTACGAAAGAAGAAAAGAAATGCAAGGCTTTTGCAACTTTGCGCAAGGCTCGCTCCGTTGCCCGTTTGGTTGGTGTACGTTCTAAGCAAGCTAGAGAAAATACCGAGAATGAAAAAGCCACCAAGAAGAAGTAGAAGGAACAGTTTACGCGTTTCTATTTTATTTAAACTAGGATAACCAATCCCTTGTCACCTTTTATGACAGGTAGAGAAAATCTTGGTTATATCTTAATTCTTTACGAACCGATTGCAAACGATATAGCCTTTTGCATTCATATTTCTCCTCCGCCAATTATTAAACTACACTTATAGAAAATATTGTCAAGGAACGAAGCAAGGAAACTTTCATTTTCGACGATTGGCAGGCAGAGAATTGGCAAACTAAAAATTAGTTTGGAATTTTTTTTTGAAATTTTACTAACGACCCTAAAAATATTATATTTCTTAATCGTTATATATATTGGAGAAATTTGATTGACTGACCCGGTTTCAAGCTACTGTTCATCCGCATAAGAAGTCGATTGAGTTAAATAACTTAGTAATTAGAGGCACATTAAAAGTTTTTTGAATATGTTTCATGTGCGTGTGTCTGTGTGTGTGTGTATGCTTGGGGAATTCCATATTTTTGTATTCGTGGAGTTGATAACTACTGTTGCAAGGAGAGGTTAATTTACGACGTGTTAGCTGCTTCACAACCAAAAACACTTTTGCGCAATCATTAAACGAAAGAACGAACGAAGCAGAAGTAAAATATAAAACCTGGCACCGACAAGCACAAAAAACTTTATTTAAACTTATTTTGTACACATATGTAAAGCTTACGTCTTTTTATGTCGGAAAATATGCTTACACATGTACATACACATGTAAAAATTGCAGATAAGAGTTGAAGCGAATGTTTCGTCAGAGAATTTTAAAGCAATGGTACGTTCCAACACCCTCATATCAGTCTTCTGTTCTTTCACCCACCGCTGAATACTGAAGATGTACTAGTTACGTTATCTATTTTGTGACACTTGAGAAAAACATAATAAGAAAATTAATATAATTTTCCGAAAGATGTCGGTACATGAAATCTCATCAAAATATCTCGATAATTTCGACGCATAGATTGAACATAAAAAAACAGTGTCTGTCCCAAGCTAGGGTCGATCCGCAAAGTGAGTCTGAATACAAGCTTAGTATAACCATGCATCACAAATAATATAATATATAAAAAAGTCTTGGATAAAAACGTTTTTATTTTCAAAATTTTTTATTTCAAAAATCCACCTAAAAATCGGTTAAAATCGGACGTTTCAATGGTACGTGATGGTGCGGCTCGGGAAATATAGCTTCGAGAAAAATGCTACTAAAACATGAAGAAATGGCAGCTTTTATCAATCGCAAGTAGAAATTTTATTGAACTTTAAAGCTACATAAGCAATTAGACCTTTTGAATATTTAAGATTTAAGAGGATAAAATGTAAAAAAAAAAACAAGTAAGCAAGTTATATTCGAATGGAGCCGAATCTCGTATACCCACCACCACTAAGACCTTGCTATTACTTAGGAAAAAATTAATCCACTACGTCGTGACATCTATCCTAATTAATGCAGAACTAACATACTTAGCTTATCGCATTCTATTGTGATGAAAAAATGAATCCACTACTGCTTGGTGTCTACCACAATTAATTTGGAAGTAATAAACTAACTTTTCGCATTCTACTCTCCAAGTTCGTTTATTTGAGACCCATGTCGCTGGTATTATTAAGAAAAAACTAGTACATCATGGCGCCCCGTCCTTTTTTTAGAATTAACCCATTTTTAGGCAGATAATATATTTTCATTTGAGGAATGTACAAAACAGATTTAAACATTCTGTCTTGTTTGCTTTATGATAAATAAGCATAAAGCGCCAAAAAAGTGAAAAAAATCAAATATAATCCCTTGTAAGCTCGTGTGGGCATGGCCGATTTTTCCCATTTTTGGACGTAAAGAGCAGAGTGTCTCGTAAAGTAAATGTGGAAATTATTAACCTTAACGAGCAAAAAGGAACAAATTTTTTTAAGAAGTTTCCTCTCCGCTGTCGGCTTCTGCTCTGACCAATTTTTAGCCCATTTTCAATACCAACCCGCGTGCAAAAACTTTCAATGTATCTACCAAATTTGAAGTCGATATCTACATTTTTGCGACCAGGAGAGTGCCAACAACAAATACCGCCCAGATACACAGACGGACAGATATGGCTTAATCAATTCAGAAGTTCACGCTACTCGACAATATATATACTGCATAAGGTCTCTGAAGCTTCCTTTTAGGTGTTACATACATTAGGGAAAAAAAACAAAATGAGTATACTTCCGTCATCCTTCAGTGATGGGTATAAAAAGGTACAAGGTTGTATTATCCCTTAAATGACGCAACAACAATAATGTAAAGGTATTAAATCAATCAGTGTTCAGGCATATAAATTTCGTGAGTTACATTTAATGAACAGTATGATCAAATAAATAAATAATAATGACCTTATTTACCATCCTGTCTATCTATCAATCATCAGAAACACGTGTTTTATTTCATAATCACGAAAGAGGAACAAAAAAAAAAAAGAATTCTAATAGATAAACGCCAATGACTTTAACACTCACCTGTATAGGAATATTTTGACGCAGAAAGGCCACCGTCTGGTCCTTGAGCCCGTCTTAGGCCAAATTCTAATAGATTTACATGTTTACCAGCAACCATGCGATAACGTGCAGCATTTGTAGCCATTAAACTGAAAATCGATAAGAACTTTTTTAAATACTAAACGAATGCTTAAAATTTATAAATATGCCAAGTTTTTCATTACTGATACTCTCTAATGGAATAGCAAAGGACAGACTGTCATTCTGTTTTAAAAAATAAATGAAAGAGATACAACGCAAAGTATACACGACCGATGATTTACAACAATTTATTTTATTTACTCGGTGAGTTGGTTTTCACGAATAAAAAGGATGAACAGACAAACTTTTCCTTGACAGCAAAGTTTTCATATTCATTATCTAATTAATAGGTAGTAACTTTACTTCTTTGACTTAAGGAGCAGGGACACTTTTCTAAAGGCAAAAGCTTCCGCTTTTTTCTCCGCGATTTTTTAATCGATCAAATCGAACGAGCAGCATATCAAGAAAAGCAATACTAAGGGAATTTTTACATCACATCCATCCACAAGTCCATACGGCAAACCAGGTCTATGATATGTTGGATGCTCTCAACTAGGACATACTAGGCCATGCGACTTAGTCACCAGACTTGCCTCCGTCCGATTACTACTTCTTCGCATTGATAGGATACGAACATGCTTAGCATTGCGAAAATGTCCGAAAAGGTGCGGAAATGGTTGGATGAATGATTTGCCTCAAAAGAGCAGCATTTTTTTCTTTGGAGTGGAATCCGCAAATTGTCAGACAAATGGGAAAATGTATTGCTAGCAACGGGAAATAACTGGAATAAAATATTTGCTAACATTTTCACGCAGTAAAGGTGCATTTTCTGTACAACAATTCTGGTTTCATATTGACACAGTTGATGAACGTCTTCGGTCTTTGATCTTGGTACTAAAACTTTCAACTTTATAAAATCGGTCTTTACCGCTCGAAAATCAATTGAACCGAATTTGTCTATAAAGAAGTCATATGCAGATAGGACGGGCCGTATGCAAACGATTTTTGTGAGATGTTATGAGACATTTTGATTTCCAACCTTTTTTATTTGATAATAATATAAAAAAAATGCTTAAGTTATTACATGCGAAATAGATATGAAAACAAGTTTTAGATTGTGAAGTACTACGCTTAGTACGCCTAACAACTTATCGCTTAAATATCGCCTTGATGTATTTTAAACAATTTCTGGCATAAGTTCCCAAAAATTTGGTGAAAATTTTCAAAATTTATCGATAAAGCAAGCTTATCAACTCACCTAGCATAATTAACTAAAGTTAATAGGGTTGTCTCCAACAATTGTGCTATAATCAAAGGACCTTCTACTTTAATGATAGGCACTCTGGGGAAAGCCACTGTACCCTCATCAATGGCATGTAAGGTAACATCTTTAGCAGTCAAATCACCCAAATAATCAAAAAATTCATTTTCTGTGCCTTCTGGCAAAGTTCTTCGTAAATATTCAATATCTGGAATAAGAGAAAAGAATATTCTTGTTTTCCATACTCATAATTCATGTTGATATTAAACTCACCGCTTTCGGAATAATGAAAACTCTCTAAAAATCTTAAACATTCATCTAAACCAGCGAATATTGTAAATTCTCCATGGAATGGATTTGAACGAAAAAACAAATCAAACACCGAATGATCATCAGTTTTTCCGGATTTCCAATAAGCATAGGCCATTGTTATTTGATATAAATCTAAGGGGAGAGAGAGACCAAAGAAAAAAATATTTAAAAGTTGATCTTTAAAAGTATTAAGCATAGACAAAGCTATTTTTTGTACCCATCACCGAAGGATGAAGAGTATATTCATTTTGTCAAAACGTTTGCAACGTTCAGAAGGAAGCATCGAAGACGCCAGAAACTGTATATATTCTTGATCAGCATCGAATCCTAAATCGATTTAATCATGTCCATCTGTCCTTCTGTGCAATGTCTGTTGTAAACATTCTCCTGGCCGCAACAGTGAAGATATCGACTTCAAATTTAGCAGAAACAGTGGAAGTTCTAGCACGCAGGTCGATATTGAAAATGGGCCAAATTGGTCGAGGGACACGCCCACAGCACCATGTAAACAGAGAACACCTCTGTTCTTCAAAGGATATGAAGAATTTATTTTTTGCTCATTACTCATAAACTATAACCAATAAATGTACAATAATTTGAACGCATGTTCTATGGGCGATGCTGTAGCACTTGTGCACAAAAATGAAAAAAATTTATCACGCATTTCCAATATCATAGTGTATCAAAATTCCATAAAGTATACAAATTCTTGGTTAGTTTTAAATCGTGAATGCGTCTAAAAATGTCCGCCCGTTCGTCTGTTCATCTGTCTGTTTACGCAACTTCATAGTTATAAATGTTGCCTAAAAATTCGCAAAAGAATTTGGAAATAACGTAAACTTTTTAAAGGATACGCCTACAACGTCCACATGCATCTGCGACAAAAACTTTCATTTTGAAAATAGAAGAAATCGACTACTACGCCCACTCCATATTATAGAGCAAGAGAATTTTTTTCATTTACTTTTTTTGGGGCTAACGATGATGGATATAAAAGATTCGGACCCGATCGAACTTAGTTTTCTTACTTGTTTTATTTAATTTTGTTACCTACACTTTAATGTCTCAATGCAACTGATTATAAGGAACGATCAAAATCAAAAATTTATTTTCTAATTTCTAATGAATTTTTATAAATAATATTGAATTGAAGGTAGATGGGTTATCCTGTTTTTGGCATCACGTCAGGTCCATTTGTGGCCTAAATCGGCTGCTTTTTGAAACTTAATCGAAATAAACTCTTTTTCAACCAATTTGAAAACGCGCATCACAAGATAGCAAAACGTCTGCCTTTATGTTGCACGATTCGATTATCGCATAATTTCACAAAATGCTGAGCTAAATTTATTATTACTACATTGCCTCCTCGCTTTGTTAAGTATACCTTTTGAAAATCGTAAAGACAACTTTTATTTTTCGTAAGAAATTTGGTTTGAAGATTAGAAACGCTCTTTGTATGCGGAAAAAGAAAAATATTGAAAAATAAATGTTTTGCATCCTGTGCTTTGAAGAAGTCAACGAACTCGTGTAATTATAAACTTTTCGGATAAAAGTGACGAGCAGCAAGTAAAGCTGCCAAAATGTAATAAAATTGAATTTACAAACATTTGCACTTACCGGTTAACAAAGGCTGGACAACACCATTTTGATTCATACGACCGCGATCCATAAATTGCCCGCCTGCGTTACATCTTGTTTCACGATCACTCATGTTTAACAGTAGTTACTTTAATGTGTATTTTAATTTTTTAACTACAATTTAATCATTGTGTGAAAAAAGAAACGATTAATATAAAGATTTAAAAAAAGCACTACGGAATAATTATATTTAAAGAATTGTTATTTAACGCATGTAGGTCAACGATGATGGAGTTCAGCTTTTTCGCTGGCTGAGTGTAAGTAGACTGACTGAATATCAACAGAACTCAATTTAAGAATACCCTTTGTTCATGCTCAACAAAAACAAAGAATAACAAAAGGTCTAATTAGCTGCATTTATTATTACATAAGATTATTATTATAAGATTTTTAAAAACATTCCTTAAAAAAAAACAACTTTTATAACCAACAGCGTAACAAAACCGTAATAAAAATATTATCTGATAATAGTTTCTATCTCTCTCTATTTCATTTGCTTTCCAAGTAAATGGGATAGGACTTGAGTTCGGCTGCAAATGGATCGCATATGCTCAACTTCACAATTCTTATAGAATATATTTTTATTAATATAATACCTAAACACGGGATATTTTTATGTATTAATTTTTCGAAACTATCGCATATACAAGCAATGTCAACGTGTTTGATAAAATGTTATTGAGAGACGGGTATACACGAACATAGACGCATCTAGAAGCTCTGGATATAGTATATATAATTTCAACCAGGAAGAGAATTTACTGATGGCTATGTCTGTCCATCTCTCTGTACGCTGTTTTTGCCATTATTTGTCCCTCCCAAACCATAAAATAGAACGTCAAGCACGTAAGTTATTGAATCAATTCCTTAGTAAACGTAAAATTTAAATACAGAAAGGTTAAATCAAAAAACACCTTCAGAACGGCCATAAAGCTATTTGCCAAAACTATGTTGATACTATATATAGAAATAAACCCAGGCAAAGTCCTTACAAGTACAAGTCCTTACAAAGGAAAACCCGAAATTCTCATGTAGCCAAGTTGTCTACAGAAAATTCAAAATTCGCATACAAGCGTGCATACTATTTATCGGCGTGAACTTCTAAAATGCGTTGGCAATGTCCGTTTGTCCGAACATCTATCGATTTGACAGTCTTCAAAACCCTCGAGAATGAGGAAAGTAAAGTAAACATTGAAAATTGCCATGTATGGTCTCAATTTAGCATCCAAACACAAATTCCAACACTAGCGGTAAATGTAATATTTTTGTTAGCTTTTAGCATACCCAGCATATGCATTCGAACTATTTAAGAGCTTTGCCTAGTCCATCTCAGACATGCAGCTAAGGGAAAAAAAGTTACAATTGTGGAACAGGATCGCTTCAAAGTGAATAAAACTTTCATATTTTTTCTTTCAAATGTAGTAAGCAGCAATTGTTAGGCTTGTTGGTTCACGAAATACCGGAATATACGACTAAGTCTGCATATTTTTAAATTGCAATTTATATTGATAATTATTAAAAAAGTTCGTGATGACGCACATAAAGCAATAAAGAAAGAAAATAATGATAAGAAAGGAAGATTATCTATGCGTAGTTTTGAGAATGTTATACAGGGCGCCTATGAAAATTTATGTAAAATTTGAATTATGTGCATTTTGTGCTGTACAATGCCAATGAAAAAAAAGACAACGTGACAGCTGACAGATTGTCATCAAAAATGGTGTGTTACGCCAAGAAACAATGAGTTCTCATTACTAATCAAAATCGATTATGGAACGACAGCAAGGTGACGCTAGTTTTTTGAACAAAACCATTCTCAGTTGATCGCTTGAATAAACAACACATTTGTAGCATTTGGATATCAGAAATTTCGCTAATGATTGTTGCGAAATGCATGAAAAACCTGCCATAGTTTGATGCGGAATTTAGGCCGGAGACATCAGCAAATGCGGCTTGTTAAGCATTAACATTTGATGGTGGTTGCTATCGTGGCATGATAATTGAAATTTCGACGCTTAAATTTTTAGATATGAATGGGAACCACATGTCTTTTCGACAGGACGATGCCACATACCATACAGACGCAATTACTGCATGACTTATTTCCTTCTTGCGTGCATGTTGCACCCTGTACTTGTCCCCAAACGACTTAATATTTGCATTAAAATATTTTTGAAAAATTCGTAACAGTATGAGAGTTAGCTGCATGCACGTTAGGGTGACAGCTTAACCATCAACACATAACGTTAAGTGTGCTCGCAAATGCATAGGCTGTATTATCAAACTTGATTTGCGAACTTAATCATATACCCTGTGTTTCAAGTTTCTTTAACTTTCTTAAATGTTTTAAGTTTATAAGAATCATTTTTAAAGTCGATCTGCGATTAATAACTAAATACATATACGTGAAGTTTCAGCTTTCTATCTAATTTTACGATAGTCAACACAGATGCAACAAGTAAATATTTTTCATCTACTTGGTCGATCGATCATCGTAATTTTAAAACTTGGGACTGACAATGAGCGTTTCGACAGGACGGAAGTAAATACTACACGTTTGTATAAACGATTTAAAATTTAAGAATTCTCTTGCATTTTAAATATACACTGTATATAGAGGACTGCACCAACATTTTTCGGAATATCAATAATTTACTAAAAAAATAATCACATTCAGTCGATTTCAATTCGGAAGTACATTCAGAATGAACGCTATCTCTCATCATGTTTAAAAGAAATATATATGCATGTATATTATTTACATATATTGGTTTGTTTTGAAATATTCTAATTTGAAAACATTTTTATTTTAAAAACGAGTTAACACGTTATAGTCGGGCAAGGCACAGCCTACATCACTACGCTTACCATAACTCAAATATGAGAATTTAATAGAAATATGAATTGCTGTCGCAGATAAATTAATTTTTGAATTTCCGAAATTTTTGGAAAGCTATAATAACTATATATATATATATGACACTTCTTCCAAAATAGTATTGTGTGGAAAACCTTAAAAATAGTCCAATTTACTCCTTTGGCCTCGTTTTCGACCCAAAAAATGTTAATAAAACAAAATTTGGCGAAACATTTTCAAATTCTCGGTTGCGTCAATAGATCTCAGACGAGTCGTCTGAGTCGTTTAAATCAACTCAAAAAAATGATTCTGAATCAATTAATACGATAATGTTGCATGCACTCGCACAAACCTAACACACTTCACTAGAATAGGCAATCTAAGATAAAACGAATGTGAGATGAAAATTTTAAAAGAAAAAATAAATTCAAATACTTCTGTTATTGAGATGCGGTGGTAATTCAACAAAATACCCAAATAAAATTTTGCATATAATTACGCACAATAGCTTTGTACCGAATCAATAACTCACTCACTTTTTATATTTTTTTTATAATTTAGAGAAAAACGAGCTTTGCTTCAAATGATTATGATTCCATTCGTATTTGCGCGAGAACTGGGTATTTTTCAGAGGAATCTTTCAGTTTTACTTATTTGCTTAGTTCAGGTTGAATGAATTGCTGTTTATTTCTGTTACTTAGCAGCCAATATATAATATCTAGAGAGTCTACCTTTGATAAATTTAAGAGGCGAAAATTACTTCTGAACATTCGAGTTCTTTTACCGCCAGACTTCTTAGTATTGGAAGGAGAGTTTCTTTAAAAGCTCATCTATTGATATATGCGTTCATTGACCTCGGTGACGTCACAAAGTGCGCCCTTCGCGAGATTGTAACTATAACTTTAGCTCAGCAGACGTACAATATAATGCTAGTATATTACTTTTTTGAAGGTTACCTGAAGGTCGGCGTAGTTCCTGTACTTTATTTTTCTATTCTGTTAAAAAGTAATGTTTTGATTTAGTTTTCTATTACTACGCCTTACCGCGCACAGCCTATATTTATGCATATGTATTTTCTCATTCTCTTGCATATATTACTATAGATTTATTTATCATACTTTTTTATTTAAGTTCTGACTTGTTTTTTTTAGTTTTCTTCACTGTTTTCTGCACTTGTTGAAAATATTCGTTTACTCTTATTGTTACTACTACATCTTTTCAGCTTTCTTCATTCACTATTTGTTTGGTATTAAACGATTACTTTGTCCGAACTCTTATTTAGTTCTCAAATCCATTTATTTACACTTTTTACGAGTTTTTAAATATATACAAATCCAGTTGTGAGATAGGAATGTAAAACTGCACAATTTACTTTCGATGTCAAATGTGTTTAAGTGAAAGCAGTTTATTTATGTTAAAAAGTAAATTTCGATCACAAATTTTTTCCCTCACATGTTCCAAAAAGATCTATATAATAATCTGCGAATACACACATAAAGAAATTCGTATTTGAAAGAGAACATTTAACTATTTCCTAAGCCGTATATTTAGTTCGCCTTTTTATTTCTTCTTCTTCTTCTTAAGTATTCAACAAATCAACAACAGATGATTTGCCGGGTTGGAATAAAAAGTATTGGCATGAGCCTTAATAAAGTCTGCAAGTAATTTAGAATATTGGTTAATCTTTAGATTGTTTGTTGCATATGTCAGTAATCAAATCCGTTATTATTTTTCGCTTTTTCATTTCTGTGATATATTTATTATATTCGTTCCATAGTTCTTTAATGTATTTTTTTATTATCAATAATTTTTATATTTTTCAATTTTTTTTAAATATATGATTTTTTGCAGGTGTTTTGTTATGTAAACTTTATGAATGAATGTATAGATCCACACTTCCTCCTTATTTCGACGGTAGGTAAAAAATCGCGTTCTCTTTATGCAACAAGCATTGTAGCATTATAAAACATGCAAATGATTTGCATGATTATATATATACATCCAACTCATTCCTTCAACGGTGTATATGTTCCTCAAAAAACCGCGCACGAAAAAACCTGTAAAATAATACATGCGATGTATGATAAATTTGCAGATATGTTCCACAACTTTAAAAAATCGTGTAAAATGGGAAAACTCTAAATACTCTTAAACAACCGTGCAAAAAAATAACAATAAAATCCATAATACATATTTATAAAACAAAAACAATTCTTTTTTATTGCATATATATTGAATAACTGAATTTCCCGATTAATTATAAACTGTGTTTACGTCTACCGCTATTATCTGAACACTTCTGTCATTAATTTTTATTACCATTTTTATAAAAAATCACAAGCAAGTGTTTTTCTAAAAAAAAAATGAATATACCAAACTTAGCAGTAATAGTTAAGTTATTTTGGATTGGTTACCATTTTTTCTTTTTAGAGAATAACTCATTGTTTTTAACAGAACGCAACACGTTGTGTAACCATCCTTATTGCCATTTAACAGAATCCAATACGTTGTGTTGCCACCCTTATTGCCATTTAACAGAATGCAATACGTTGGTGCTGCCATTTAACAGATTGCAATACGTTGGTGCTGCCATTGAACAGAATGCAATACGTCGTGGCCATCTACAACTGTTAAATTTTATAAAAAATATTTTTTCATAGCCGTTTTTGAAATATAGAATTGCCAGCGTTGAGTATAAAAATAAACAACTTGACTGCTTCCATTCTTGCGTTTTTACCATAGCATCGCGTTGTTGCTACAATTTCATAAATCGCTTGTGTATAGCTTTTTCTCCTCTTCTATTAATATTTTTCGTCCAGATTTCGCAGAACAAAGTCAAAAATAAATCGCAACAAGAAAATTCGCTGTAGACTAGAACTAAAACAAACTTTTGATTCTTTTCTCCTCCTTTCGCATAGAAAGTTACAGTTTTTTGCAAGTTTAACTTTCCCCGAATTCCCAATATTCATCCAAAACAACGTTTACTTTTAAGGCGATTTCAATGATTTCATTTGAAAGCAGTTGTCATGTGGAATTGAAAAGTTTCTGATTAATAGTGTACACTTATAAAAGTGTAACATAATTATTAACCTTTTTTTCACATCTAGACTTATGACTAATTGTAAAAAATGAAATAAAATTAAAAAACATAATTAAGCCTTTAGCAAGTAAGCATTAGAAAGGGATATAAAAAAGAAAAAGATATCAATCCTTTTCATCCATACCATTGCTAGCGGTAATCATAAGCAAACTTTTTCGCGTTTTCCGTATCGCGGGTCTTTCTGAAAGTAAATGGAACACGTCGTGGGTGTTACAGCAGTCAACCTTGGCATACGGGGCTGCTTGTTCGTCCCTAATCGTTTCCCGTTGTCCATAAGCCCTTCAGGGATGACGGCTAAGCCAAACCTGCCATCCCCTATCCGTAAGGTTAACAATCTTTTTAGTTATTCAGGGATGACGACTAAGCCAAACCTGCCATCCCCTATCCGTAAGGTCAACAGTCTTTTCAGTTATTCAGGGATGACGGCTGCCATCCCCTATCCGTAAGGTCAAAAAAAAAGAAGATTAAACTAACAGTCAAGTCAACTGATAGTGTCGTCCGTATTTACTTACCTTTTGGCTGCTGTAACACGACTGGAAGGCTGAATGTGCTGCGACGCGCTCTTTTATAGTCGCGATCACCATTACTGTCCCGTTACATATTGGCTGTATTGGTGTTACAACCTCAACACTTACTTGTATTTGTATTATTACAATATTCTTATGCTATTGCTTATCATGTACGCTAGCTGAGGTCTGATCAAACATGTTTGCCTGCAACCATGTATCATCTCAGCTTTTCTTGTGTGAGTGTTACTGTGCTATCCTTATGTATAGCTTACTGTTAATACTACCAACTCGTATGATCGCTGGTGCTGGCTTAGGTACTAAATCGAATGATTTTATAATCCGCCGAACCGTTTTCATATGATGTGTATCGTATCGACATGTATAATTGCATTGTTTGCTTGTATGCATTTTTTTTCTATGCCTATGTCCTTGCTATTACTATTCTAGGTACCGAATCGTATGATTTGCTACCGTTAGGTATGTGTTCATATGATATACATCATATCAACATGCTCTACTTTTTTTTTTGTAATATTTGTTTGCTTGCCTATCTTTATGCCTGTCTTGTTCTTATCAACATCTTTGATCTAGGTACCGAATCGTATGATCTGCTAAACCGTTAGGTATGTTTTTCCTTTTGTGTGAAACCACAAAGCTGTTATGTTTGTGCTTTTGCAAAAATAGCTTAATGATACTTAAGGGTGAGTTACTGGCATGTTGCTTAACGGATTATAACTTGTTTCTCTACAATGTTTATATGCCCTACTTATGTATACATTTTCTTGTTCGGCAATCTAAAGACATATATATGGTTTATGTTACTCTACTTATGTATATATTTATTTACATATTTCTTTATGTTTATCAATAATAATTTGTGCGAGAGAAAGATGATATGCTGACGTAGGGAGAGCAGACACATGAGGGGTATTTATTTTCTAGTGCGGAGGGGAAATTCAGACTGACTGTTATCAGGGTCTAAGGGTCGACATTTACACGGACGGATTTATTCTTTTAGTAAGGAAGCAAAACGCTTCCTTACAAGCGTACTGGATATGTTTACGGTAAACACAGGTATGATAGGATATCACTGTATCCCTTGAAAATCTCGACTAACAGAGTACCAACGTATGTAGATGTCAGAAACTTAATTTTTATGCTTAAAATTATTCATACGCACACCCCGAGATACTTGTATGACAAAGTTCAGTTCGTTAAATTTAAACGTGCGGTGAACCTTGATTAAAGGATTAAGTACTTCTTTGGGCGAAATGCTTGAAATGGACACCCAAGGTAGCGCGGGTACAGTGTTTTTATTCTTTATTCTTACTTAACAGAACGGTGGGCAGTGGGTGCTCTGCTTGCACCTAACAATGTATTGGCTTTGCCTGTGGAAATGATGATTATAATATTCTCGTACTTGGATGATATGTCCTTGTGGAAAGCTAGCGAGGTGTGCAAACAGTGGCAAAATATTATAGCCCGTAACACGTTAACAAGAATTAACAGAACGTAAATAGAAGAATGCGAATAGCGAAATGCGAAATCCATTTCTTCTTTCTAAGTAGCACTTGCTGGGTATGTAATGGCTATTACGACCCTAATTTTGGCGAGCCTCTATGCAGTACTTGTCACGCTTTTTTATACAATACCGAATGAATTAGTAACTACTATCTCTGATGATGAAGACTCTGGCAATGACGAGCCTCCGTTTAAGGATAAGACAGAGGAAGAAAATGAAGATGAAGATGAGGTTGAAGAGGACGTGGTTGTTGTCGAACACGATGAAGACGACGAAGAAGACGTGGTGGATGATGTGGAGCTAGAAATGGAGAATGATATCATTGAAATGCCGCCACCTGACATTGGTTTGCGGATAGAACGGATAGAACGTATGCCTAATGAAGTTTTGCCTTTGGAGAGACCCAGACCAGCAGCACCTAAATCTTTACATCAGATGGTAGATTTATTAAGTGAAGCCCGCGTTAATGCTACCGAGATGGCAGAACGGTTACGATGCTTTTTTCAGAACGAGTATTGAGCTTTTTCACCATTTATTGAAAGCAACTCTGTTCTATCTCTACAAATTTCAGTTTTGTTCAAAAAAAAAACAAAAAAAAACTTCTGGCTAAGAAAGGTGATGCTTGGGACCATAGAGCACTATAATAAAAATTTCATTCTACTTTATAGAGAGCAAGTGTATAATAAATATATTTAATTATAAAGGCTGGTTAAATGCTTTGTGGTCCCGTTTATATCCTAGGGAGGTAAGATATACGGAAAGCTTAACTATGTGTTCCAGTGCAGTTATAGTGCACAAATTTATCCGGTGTTCTCTTTTCATTTAAACGAAATAAATTTTCGTTTTTGCTTGCTGTACATAATATTGTCCATAATAATGATAACTTATTTCACTATCCCAGCAAATTTAGTCATAGAGTTACTAGCACTGGAAATATCCCCACTTACCGATAATTATTTATTTTGAATACTCGATCAAAAGCCAAAGTTGAAAAAATTCTTACCTTCTCAAGAAACTTCTCAATGTTGGTGTTAATTTTTCTTAAGCGGAGTCCACAAATCTTAACAACATTAAAATTAACACTTTTGACCGTCAAGATATCATTGAGCCTTTTTTTGCCGAAAATCCAACGCCAAAATATATTAAGATTGGCGAGAATACATATTCAAACAACTTGTAAAGAAATGTGTTAAAATGTATTAAAAGGTTGGTTAGAATACTTTATATGTATTTGTATATATAGATATCCAAATAAGGTGCCAGGTGCTCGAGTTACGATTACTTTTATTTCAAAATCTTTTCGCATAGTCAGAAATTTAATTTAAGGGTTATAGGCGGTTTCTTCCTCATAGGCTGAAATGACTTTTATTTACATTTTATATTACAAGTCTTCGGTATAACAATTTCTAACACATTCGCATGTTTATGTTATATACTTCTATTTTAATACCGTCTACAATATTTTCCACATTCACGTAAATTCATATTCAGAAAATTTGCAGTTAATAGGCATCAATTCTGGGTGATTCCGCGTATAATTCTTCCTTTTTCCGTTCGCCAGCATTATATTGCCTAAATCGTTCTTTGCGCATAGCCTAAAACAGCACTATCTATATTGGTTTACTTTTAAACAAGAGGAAGGAAACTTACTTCAATACGTAGCATTTGCTTGCGCATGTTAACACATTCTCCAAAATCATCAATTAAATCTTTACACATTTTCTTGCCACGCTCACCACCATACGCTTCCAGACATTCCATCATATCCATTTCAAGTTCTCCGCATTTATCGTAGGTCTGATGATTGACCAAGCAACCGGTTAAATCAGTAAGCGGCAAACGAAGAAACGGGGTTAACGCCATTTATTTATTTTACAGGAAACAATGCTTAAAAATATAAAATAAGTAATAAAGATCTGCATCAAAGCATCACAAATTAATGAAATGACGTAACGCGGATTTTCTGCCAAATTCTTAAGTTTACGAACAGTTTTAGTAAATATTTCTATTTATAAAAGCACTTACGATTAACTACTCGTTTTGTTTGTTATGTAGATTCAATATGTGAAAATAACTAAATAACATTCAATGCAAAAGCAATATCTTTAAAATTTTCATTAAATCTTGCAAATTAATCGATTAAACTCAGGGATATATTAAAATAGTATGATTTCAAGTAACTACTAAAAATAGACTTTACTACTAAAACATAACGCAGAGTTATTTCTGAGCTAACAATTATCCAAATATTTGAAGAAAACCACTTATTCCAAAAAATCACGATAAGAATTCCAACTATTAATTGGACTTTCCACCATGTTACAATTAACCCTTTTACCTAAAACACCGAAATGCCAATATATTACTCTCAGCATATATGCGTATATATAAAAATTTATATATATAAATGTTTTTTTAATATATTTTAGTATTTTCTCTAGGCTTACGAAGATTTTACTTTTCGTTAGAACATATGGGAAGGGACGATTTCTCATTTCTGACATTAAATTTTGAAAATCCTACAGCGAGTTTTGCGAGATAAGGTTTTATGTAGAGAGCGGTAGCATAAGAGCCCCGAACTAATTCATTTTCAATAGGGCTGTTGTTGTTGTGTATCGTCCGTTAATATACCAAATTTCTCGTCAACATTTTTCAAAAATTTTAACCTGTAGGCTAGACACAAAAATACATCAATACGCATCAGATGGACAAAATAAAAAGTGAATCGTCTTCCTTCTTAGTGTTACATACAACAGTGCAAACTTAATATAAGGTATAATAAATGGAATATCACATACACGGTAAACCTTCTTAAAGTATAGGGTGAATGTAAAACATGAACGCACACTTTGCGCAGCCAGAACATATTTCCTGACAGCTGGCTTACTTAATATTCGCATGCTTTGTAACTATTCTTTAATATTAAAAATGGTTAGTAAAAAAATTAATCAAGATTTAGTTGACTTTTTGGAAGACTGCGGAGTTTGCCAAATTTGCCAACTAAGATATCTAAAGGCCCGTGGTAACGAATATCAATCTATTAAAGAAACTTTTGAAAAGGTGAGCCCTGCTCTTATATTTTTTTACTAATGTGATTAAAATAATTTTCTCTTTAGTTAAATATTAAATATGGAAGGTTAGATGTTAATTGTTCGGAAGAGAGCGCAATGAAAAAACCTCGAAAAGATGTGTGCCCCACCTGTTTGGGATTGTTCTCTAAAGAATTCCAACAATGTATTATTGACGGAATTTTAAAAACTGATATTGAAAAATATGATTACCGCGATGTCGTAGTGGCTATTAGTATGCCTATGATGTTGCAAATTAGACAATTATCCATGTGGTATGGATTATTGGAACGTTTTAGCCCGCTTATTGATATGGAAAAAGCTCCTGATGTGCCATTAAAAGAAGCAGCTAAATTAATTTTAAATCCGATCATATGCAAAGAATTGCATAGAAATTATGAAGCGAATGGTGTTCAAATTAACGTCACATTAGTGCATAACAAAGAAGTGGATGAGTTGGCAAAATTGCAAAAATTGCATGAACGGGCATTTCCCCGTCCACCGAATACCAAACGTCAGGATATCTCTAGAGGCCTTATAGAAAAGCAATACATACCTAAGCGTTTAAAAGGGGAATTATTTAAGCAATTTTTTCCAGTACCCCCTTCGGTTGTGGCCGAACCACTAAATCTAAAGTCCATTGAATTGTTGGGACCCACAATTTTTGTGGCCGGTCGGTATTGTAAATTAACAAGAGAGCTTTCTCATACGCCTTGGATTTTGAATGGCCACCGTGTGATGAAAGACAGTATCGAAGAGATTATCATTAGAAATGTTACGCCATTGCTTTGGTAAATATTCTGTTCATGCAAAAGTTCAAATGTAAATTTTTAAAAAGCTTTTCTTTTCAGTAATGATCAAAGTAAAGTTATTTTCATGTCAAGTGGTCGAGAAGATGTAGACGTACGTTGTTTAGGGAAAGGTCGTCCTTTCGTTTTGGAAATCAGCAATGCCTTTACAACTAAACTATCGACTGCCGAGGCCTATCGCATAGAATGCGACATAGACAAATCGAAAAAGATTTCTGTACGTCATTTACAAATTGTCAAGAGGGAAGAATTAGTGCACATTAAATCCGGTGAGGAAAAAAAACGCAAGTTTTACAGAGCTTTGTGCATGTTGCAGGAACCCGCAACTTTGGATATTCTAGAAAAGCTTAACTTGCCTCAAGGATTTGAAATAAAACAGAAAACACCTATTAGGGTATTACACCGGAGGCCGTTGCACACCAGACCACGCATGGTATACAGCCTTAAGGTACTGAATCTTGTATAGATTTACGTACAATGTGGAAATGCGATTTCATTTTGTCTTTATTTTTTCAAGGCTTGGGTACATAAGGAGAATTGTAAAATTTTGATTTTAGATATTGTCAGCCAAGCTGGTACATACATTAAAGAATTGGTACATGGTGAATTTGGGCGTACAGTACCGTCAATAGCTGCTCTTATTAACCGACCCATCGATATTGTGGCGCTCGATGTTATGGCTATCGACTTGGATTGGCCCAAACCAATCAAAAATAGTAATTTTGAGGAATAAAAGCCAAATAAATATTTTTTAAACACCCGCCGCGATTTATTTAAAAATGAATTTGGTAGTTGTATTAAATACTGCCTCATTGAAGTTGTTCTAAATTTTTGGCAGTAATCGGCTCTAGGTTATGGACTCCTTGATCATCAACAACGGCGACATGAAATTTTGGTAAATTAATAATCAAGCGTTTATGTATTTCGGCAACACATTTTTTTAGTACTTCATAAGCTTCCGCTTGTGTAATCTTGTCATAATAGTAACGATCAAATATGCTGGCACAAAACATTCCACCATAACCTTGACCCCCATATTTCACAGATTTAGCGTTAGCCAAGTAATCTATATAATGTAATTCTGGCAGAGATTCCTTCGGGTCGAAACTTAAATTAAAACAAATAATTTAAAAGGGAATGGAATTTTATTTGAATAAACAACTTACCCGGCTACCAACATATTAACTTTATAGGGGGAACTACTTCTCAAGTAGTCGGCCAGATTTTTACGTGTAAAATGTGCAGCACATTTTGGACTCAAGTCGTAGCCATTGCGCATTTTATAAAGCGCTATATTCTTGGAAATAAACTCAGTAAATTGAACAGCATCACCGGAGTCACCAACAGTAGCTATCATTAAGTTATTGGATATTTTGTGTATTTTATTTTCATCTGAAGAAAATAAAATTCTTTTAATTCAAGATTCTTCAATTTTCGTTGTGTCATGATACTGATCGTGGATAAATTTTGCTGGTGTTTACCTTGCTTCATTACCATAATAGATCTGGCTTGTGTTGTATCCGCTGCCAGCATCACAAACGTAGGACCTCTTATACCCAAAATTGTATCCATCTTTTCCTACTTTTATTTTATGTATATCAGTCCAAAACTTATTCAGAACACCTAAATGCAAATATTTTTGATTTATCGGCAATGACAATTGTTTTTATATGGTGAACGAAGTTGGCTGCGGTTAAAAAGTAAACACATTATTTTCAAGCAATAAAAGTCGCAAATGTAATGTATCTTAAGGGTCCGACACAATGATGATGATTCGGAAGTTATTTACCCAATTAATCTAAATCTGATTTAAAATGTTAGCTTATACTCTATTCTATCTTACAAGGGCAAGTGATAAGAGCGGTTTCTCAAGCGAAGTCCACATCAGAATGTCCACCTTCTTTTACTTCTTTTAAACTCATTTTTTTTAATTTGGTTTATTTAGATAATTGATTACTAGATGTTTTTATTTATTGCTTATATTTAAGTTCATTTCTTTATTGTTATTTCTTAAGCCATATGTTTTTGTTTATATTTACATTGATTTATTTATTCTTCTTTACAATTAATACGGTAATGCGGTTTGCTGTTGCGTTACGAAAAACAAATAACACATTATTGTGTCGGTGCTCTACATTAGACTACGACATAAAAACAATTTTCATTTTTTTGCAGTTTTACAACAACATATCGCCATCTGCAGTTCCAGATTTCCCAGTTTATAACGAACCGTATTTTATTTGAATTTTGCTTAATATACATTTTATGAAGAAAAATACAACACTAAAATAATATCGAAATTAAAGTGTCAATTCGACAGTGGTTTTTCAGTTCTCTCTTCTCTGATAGTTTTGAGTGCGTGTCAATTTTCGTCACGATTTCCAGTATATATCGGAGAAAATTATCGCAAAATAGTTCTAATTAATATATTTAAAAATTTGTTGGTTTGGTTAGTACTAGATTACGATGGCCGAACAAATAATGGAAACAGTGTCGGAGACCGTAAAAGGAATTGTGGATGCAGTCAAAAATGCAACCAACACCGAAACGATAACAAATGAAAAAAAAGTCTCAACACCTGAAGGTACTGCGATAGCCTATGGGAGTTTAGTGATTATGGCTATGTTGCCAATAGTCTTTGGCTCCATACGTTCAGTAAAGTTACACAAAGCGAGAAAGGTTCGTGATTATTACTCTCTGACTTAAAATTATAAAATCAGAATTTATCATAATTGTAGGTAAGCGGTGAAAAAGCTGATACTATGAGCAAACAAGATGCCATGTATTTTCCTATCATTGCTTCCGTGGCGCTTTTTGGTCTCTATTTGTTTTTCAAGATATTTTCAAAAAATCATATTAACCTCCTGCTTACTGGTTACTTCTTCTTTTTGGGAATTATTGCCTTGGCCCACTTACTTAGTCCCGTTGTGAACTCTTTGATGCCCGCTGCAGTTCCAAAAATACCATTCCACATACATTTCACTAAAGGTGAAGGAAAAACCAAGGAAGATCTCATAAATTATAAATTCTCTACACACGACATTGTATGTCTCATCATATCAACCGCAATCGGTGTGTGGTACTTGATAAAGAAGCATTGGATTGCAAATAACATGTTTGGGCTTGCATTCGCTGTTAACGGTGTGGAAATGTTGCATTTGAACAATATTGTTACCGGATGCATTTTACTGAGTGGGTTATTTTTCTACGATATCTTCTGGGTTTTCGGCACTAATGTCATGGTGACGGTAGCTAAAAGCTTTGAGGCGCCAATTAAATTAGTTTTTCCCCAGGACTGGATAACTAACGGCATTAATGGTTCCAATTTCGCCATGTTAGGCTTGGGGGACATAGTCATACCAGGCATATTTATAGCCCTTTTATTGCGTTTCGATCATAGTACGAAGCGCAAAAGTCGTATCTATTTCTATTCCACTTTAATAGCCTACTTCATGGGTCTTATGGCTACAATTTTCGTCATGCATATCTTTAAACATGCTCAGCCTGCACTGTTGTATTTGGTGCCAGCTTGTATGGGTACACCATTGTTGGTCGCATTGATTCGTGGCGAATTGAAAACCTTATTCGCGTAAGTTGCACAATATTATTTTGAATGTCATAATAAATCTATAATTTGTCTTTGGATGCAGTTATGAAGATCATCCTGAGGAGAAAACCGAAAAGAAGGAAAACAAGGACAGTGAAAAGTCGAATAAAAAGAAAGAATCTAAAAAGGCGAAATGATTAGCAGGCCAGCTAAGTACTGTCGTCTCGCCCGCCAGTAATTTAAGTTCCATAAAACCCCACAAACGCCTTCAACAGCGCCCTAATTCATACGCCTAAATTGTTCTAAAGTATCCTTAAAAGTTACCAATGCATACAAAAGCCGATATATATGTTTATTAATACATAATGCTTTCAAAACCAGACATATTTAGAAAAGAAACATGCTTTATATCCATTAATTTAATATGTAAATATGGCAAAGTTACATTTATCAGACATATATGAGCAGTAGATTTTTTTTTTAAAGACTTAACCTATCTTTTTTTACGATTACCGAAGAGAAATTTTAATTTTTCGCTAATACACTAGAATACTGTTCTAATATTTTTAGGTTAAAATTTTAAAATTTAGTAAAAGAAAAAAGTTAATAAATAAAATAGGATCCACTGACAATTTTGAAACGTGTTGTTGAAAATCGAGTTGATCTCCAGTTCGGCAAATAGTGTCTCAGCTAAATTTGAAATTTAGCACAATTGTGTAGAATGCTAACCTATCAAGTTCGTCATTATTTTCAGGAAGTGAGTTTATATTCATTTTTACTAGTTTC
Organism: Glossina pallidipes; assembly: GCA_000688715.1. Taxonomy (NCBI): domain Eukaryota; kingdom Metazoa; phylum Arthropoda; class Insecta; order Diptera; family Glossinidae; genus Glossina; species Glossina pallidipes. Next base: position 2,370,679 of record KK499779.1, read on the forward strand.
AAGGTTTTTTTATCTATTATTCGGACTAAGAGTATTTTGTCAGTTTTTCAAGTTGGGACCATCGAAAGTAGAAATGGGTCTCTGCTTTATATTCAGATTGTAGAAGGAATCCACTCATTTAAAAGCGAAATCCGAAAATCATGATTTTATTCTATTTTACTACTTGCAATAACTTTTAAACCACTTAGAAATTATGTTAATTGTTGTTTACATAATGCTTACGCAGGAGCTGAATGTTTGGTATATTGATTCGTCTAAGAATTTAGTATTTCGCCAATTTATTTATGAGCGTAAAGGCAGACACAGGCCAAGTTAATAGAAGCTGTTGTTGTACAACGGCTGGACATAATGTTCTTAAAGACGTAATGCTCTTAAGTACTCTTAAAAATAGCGACGTCCAACTACTAATGAAATCCTGTGGAGTTTTCATGTATTTACTGGAGATGAATGATATCCACGACTGCACATCCACTGACTGGAGTGAAATAAGGCTTTCTTCCTTATTTGCTATTTTTCAATGAGAGTTTATGGATCTTAGATGGAGTCAATCTTTTTTAAAAAAGAGAGGCGCCCATTGTTAACTTCATGTATTATTTAGCACAATTGATTTACCGTGTGATGTGGTACACTTTGGATTCACTAAACTATCCAAGTGCTTCTTAATGATGAGCTTTCTGATCGGCCCACGCCTTCTTATTTTCAGGCGATTTCGCTACAGACAGCATATATTATCTAAATAATACGTTCATATAATATATACATGCATATATAAATATAATACATAATATAAATATAAATATATATAATATAATTTAATATAAATATATATATGTAATATAATATAGTATAATATAAAAACATAGTTCAAGTAACATAATAAATAATACAATAATAATAACTAAGAGCCCGGAAAAATAGATTTATAATAATATGTGCGTATAATAATAATAATACAATAGCATAGTAATTAAAAGGACGTTAGAAGCAATCTCGTTACTAAAATCCCGCACAAGTTACATACGTTTACTAACACAATAATATTATAATAACAACATTGAACTAAAGACATGTTCACGCATTACATTTACAAAACATGTTTTAGATAATATTTTTTTTTTCTGTTCCGTCAAATTTGTACAATTTAATAAAGTAAATAATGTAAAACCTAACAAGTTGATTCGATGATTGCGGCCGTTGTCGCAGCATCCTGTTTCGGTGGAAAAGCCACACCTGGATACTATCGTTGCATGAATCCTTCATACGATGTTCTTTTCGGGCATATGTTTTTACATACAATCAAATAAGACACTGTATGCCTCAGCGAATGCGTGGTGTACCGTTTCTGTTAGGCAGTATGCGTTCAGGCTTGTAGGGATTTTGGCTTGTGAGGACCAAGTTGTTTTATAATTTTTTGCAACTTTTTGATCCTTCACTTCTTCGTAGATGTCATGCTTGGTCAGCTCCCGCAAGCGTGAGTGACAATTCAGCTACTCACGGATGTATTGTATGTATATCTTCGGCCTGTGGAAGGTAGTGTATCTTTGTATCTTTTAATAGTTCGCCATCTTGGTCGAATGGTTCGAACTCTTCTTCGACCAAGTTTTCCTGTTTGTAATACATGTTGTTGATTTCATTGTGGTCGTCTTCGGGTTTGTGGTCGTTTAATAACATGGCGATCTGCTACAACATCGTTTTCTGTAGGTTTTCAACAATTTGTGCCAAGGATTTTCTTCATTAGTTGCCGCCGTCGGTTATGTTATCACAAAACCGCTCCAACAGTTCTTGGCTTACCGTGCTTGCCTACCGTGTTGTACCAAGGTAAGCCGCCAACAACACTTCCGCTAGCTCGACGAAATTTTCGATCATTTGACGGATGTCGATCGCTACGCAGTCCGTTTTGAATCGCTTCTCTAAGAATTTGGAGCCATGTTGCAGGCTTCTTTTATGCTTCATCCAAGTGTCCGAGGTTTTTGAGCTCCGGTGCATTACGCTGGCGAAGTTTGTCTTCACAGCGCTTAGCTGAAAGGTGTTCGGCGCCGCTTCAAGTTTGTCTTCGAAATGCCACTCGTTGATTGCCGCCTGCACGGTCGCTAGGTAGATGTCGCTGAAGAAATGGCGTACTAGAAATGGATTCGCCCTTGGTGTGCATGATTGACGGCTGGATCCTCGCTTCACCCAAAATGTGCTATGTTTCGCCATTAAAGTGCCCAATTTGGAGAAGATCTTTATATCATATTTGTGGCCATACAAATTCCTCGACGCTTTGGTGCACGGCGATGGGGGTAGTCGTGGAGAAGCCCGATTTTGTAACATTTTCTAAGTTCTTATCTCTCTTAAATTACTTTTGGACATATTAAAAGGAATGCATTGTCAATGGTACACCTATTGCACACTACCATTCTCACGTCGACTGATAAAACGTTTTCTATGAAAGTTGAGAAATTTGAAGTTAATTTATTTTATAAATTTATTAAATAGCTTTAAAAAAATTCGGGAATAAATTATAAATTTTTTAAACCAAACTTCGTTCAAAAAATTTCTTCTATAACAATGAAACCAATTTACTAGAACGCGTCCCACCATTAAATAAATGTGAGGCATAAATATCTATATTAAAGAGCATAGCGATGAAAGTACAAGACGGAAGATATCAGAAAGCTGGTGGAAATATGTTAGAACCAATTCAGCCTAATGAATGTCACGTTGTTATCATTATGTTGCAAAATTTAAGAGTTTTGCAAATTCCACTTTTACACTTGTTTTTTTAATTTTATTGTAACAGAATTACCTTTCTTTCAAATTTTCATGTACACTTTAAGATTTCTCTTTTTCAAACTTCACGCATTTGCTTTGCATAGCTCGTAAAAAAGTTCTTTGTCATGAACAAACCGTTAGCTGGTTTTTTTTGGTAAATGCCAACAAGTGTCCAAAATACCATGATTTTGTCAAGAAGGGAAAAGGGAGAACAACAAAATTTTTGATTTGAAATCCTATGTCGCGAATTTTCCGTTAAACCAACACACAATTTAGCAAATCCGCTCCTTTTCTGTTAAAAAACCTCTAAAATCTATCAAAGTAAAAAAATTCCCGAAAAGAGAAAGACCAAGAAAAGTAAACAAACAGAAAAACTGCAACGCCTATATGAAATTTATATACTCTTTCAGACATATTTAGTTACAAATTACAATTAAATTCTATACAGACCGCGTTAGCGGACAACAGCGTAGGATATATTGGTGAATTCGAGAAAATAGATCGCCGCGAGCAGATAGCCATTCACGTAGTTATAGAACAACTATCTCTATAGCCAAAGCATGGTTAAGAACAACAGTAAATACGCGTATTTCTTCTTCCCATTAATGGAAGTTACGATCGGTCCAAAAGCTTACAACAAAACATAAATTTCAGCTCCCATTATGTCCGCGCGTTTCGATTTATTTTTCGTACTTGTACAGCGACGAAGTGGTGGAGTGGCGCCAAAGTTCCAAAATTCTTATATATTAAGAGTGTAGTATTTTTTTTCTTTTTTGTAAGTGTATTTTACGTATCTTATCTATGCATTAAAATAGTTAATAAGCTCCCGCATGAATTTCTTGAAGTAGTTTATCTCTTATCATAAAATGAAATATGATATAATATTCGATCTCTGCCAAATAGCCGGACGCGTTATTGAAATATTACCCCCAAATATCTACCGCGAAATTTTTTGGAATTGTTCTGAAATACAATTACATTGCGGCCTTTTGCTTATTCAATTCTTTTTCATTTCTGCGTAAAGTAGCACAATTTGAATCTTTAACATGCGGTAAATTAAACGCCATAAACATCCGCCCAGATTCGCTAGAGATTTATGCATAAAAATATTCCTTTAAATTAGTTCAACTAGCGTGTACTACTTCTAAGAGTAAGTCGTTATGGTGACTATTTGTCTTTAATTTGTACTTCCTCTCGCAGACGGGGCAGGTAAAGCGTTTTACTTGTGAATGGAACATTTTCAAATGCTGCAGCAATCCATTGCACCGTTTAAATTCTCGCTGGCATAGTCCGCAGATATGATTCCGGTCTTCGGTATGGGTTATTTTGTGCTGACGTAACCTATTCGAGTTATGAAAGTTCTTCGAACACATCAAACATTCAAATTTAAGAAACTCATTCCGGTATTGCTTCTTATTGAGATTTCTCGTTTCATTTAGTCGATTGTAAAAAAGCATTTATTTATATTTATATATATTTTTGATTTTGGAAAAGTTTTTGACCGATTTTATGATCGGCTGTGACTGCAATTGTTCAACATTTGTGATTTTGACATTTCGTTTGCAGCTTTTTGCAGAATCTTCTCAGTTGTTGACAATGCAAAGCCATTATGTTCGGATTATAAGGCAATCAACATTTTCTTCTAGTAATTTTACCTTTATTACTCATCAACATTGTCTTTTGCTGCTTGGTACGATCAGGATCGCAATTATTCAAAATTGACTTATGCTGTACAATGTTGTTGTGTTTCATTATTTGCATTATTTCATTATTTTGAGTACGACGATACCATTCGGCTTGATAGGTTGTTGAACAGCACTGACCGAAGTTGCTGTGGGCTTCACAGCCTGAGCCCGATTTGCATGCGGTATATCAAACGGGTCTTGAGCCAAAGGTGGCAGACGACCGTGATGATGTGCTTCTAATTTCTTTTGTTTAGTTGTTTTTTTTTTCAAACTACCAACAACAACTTCTTTTTACTTCTAAGGCATTTAGAAAGTAACTCATTCCAGATTAAGATTGTGGTTTTCGTTTTTAATTAAATGGTTTACTATAAGCAGAGACGTGTTCAGCATTTAGCGTTGATGTACTGCGCCCAATTCAACATTTACACAAGCGGGTGAGCAACGTTCTTGATATAGTAAGGTAAGAATAACATGGCACATTTTAATAGCCTGCTATGATAACTTTTTAAATTGCTCTCAACAACCAATTTATGAAATTTTGCTATGCGCTCAATCGGACAATTTATTAAGCTATATAAAAAAGGTAGAAAAGACGGACGATTTCTTTGATAAAAACGTGCACCATTCGTTTTCTGGGTTTATAATGCTACCTCTTTGCCAAGTTTATTTAAAAAATTGATCTTCTCTTTCAACATATCCAATATTCAACAGCCACCTTCAACAACGTCAGCATAAGAAGTAATGTCATCTTATGTTCATTAAAAAGAAAAACGCCTTTTGCATAATTTACCTAAAAAAATGTAAAGGTTTATCGCTTTCTATATGTGAATACCACACAATTGTATGTTTAGAAAAAACAATTTTATTATATATACCTTTGAATATAGCGAGCAGCCAAATTTTTTCTGAGAAACTAGTTTTAAAAAAGTGGCGACTGTTTAAAGTCTTTTTGAAAAGAATTCCTTCCAAACCCGATTTATAAGAGACTTTTGAATTTATCAAGAAAGGACTTTGGTGTGTACTTGAAAATCTTACTTTTAAGCTGGAGGTAAAATTTCAGTGCAAGATCGAAGATAGAGAAAAATTTCTTTAAATTTTTATTATATATAATTTTGAAGTAATATTTGCTCACTTTAATTACTGCATTGGTTCTGACGCCTTTATTAGAATGGAATCCTCATATTTCCTTAGAAAGAATGGCAGGTAATAAAAGGTGTGGTTTGTAAATTCAAGCTTTTAATATTTAAGTAGCCACTTTGCACTTACTTTTAAGGGTGTGAAGATAAATTCGAATTTAACTAGCAAAGACACATACCAATATTAAAAATTCCAACTAAAATCCAGTTGGATTTTGAAATTTGTATGTTATCGTAAAATGGATATGGCAGAACACCCAAATTTGAGACCCTAGTGCGGCCAAAGTAGAAAATGTCACCTATATTCACCGATATCACGCGAATCTATATAAAAGCACCTATCGAATAAGCAAAAAAAAATTAAACTTTTCTACACCGAACTATTTTTAAAGATTTTTTGAAATTTGTATGTTAGCGTAGAATGGATATGGCAGAACACCCAAATTTGAGACCCTAGTGCGGCCAAAGTAGAAAATGTCACCTATATTCACCGATATCACG